>JAWNLU010000300.1:600000-997500 GCA_035042165.1 Drosophila kuntzei
TCCAAGATGAACATTAAATAATGCAGCAGCCATGCAACAATTTGCAATTTAAACACTTAATTTATTGATACACAGCTTTTCCTGTTTCAACAGTTAAAATTAGTGTTGGGTTGTGAACAAAAAAAGTGATTCACTAAAGTGAGAAAGTGAACGAGTGTTCAATAAGAGCGAACATTCTCCCCTAAGTGAACAGCGTTTATCCAACACTGTTCGATCATGCAATTTCATGTTCATTTATTTGATACGATATTTATTACTTTAAGAATATCGATTAATGCATCGTGCCCATGACACTTGGCGATATATCGATTACAGTACCAAAGCGCATGAAGAAGAAAAGTGCAATAGAAATTTTTCGCATTAGATCAAATTGAAATAAATAACAAATTACTTTATATTAGAATGGTGTTAATTTATTGATTGTGAAGACCGATAATACACAACTGGGAATTTAATAAGGTAAGCTAAATATATACATATTTCAAGTGACTGAACAGGGTATCAGCTAGTTGAACACTTTGAATTGCAGCATTCTTACGTGTTTTTATTTTTATGTATTTATTTACCTTTTTTTGCGTTGAGCAGAAAAGTTGCTCGTTGAGATTTTTTATTGCAATCGTCGAAAGTTTTTGATGTGGCGCCATTAGTAGCCAATTATTGGCGACTTTTTACGCTCGACGGAACGACAGAAAGAACGGGGAGGCTGAGGAGGCGAGGCCTCGATTGGCCGATAACTGGGCTAAGACGAGCAGGCTGTTGGCCAATTTATAAAGGATGTCAGCAGCTAGCAACTATTTGACTGACTGCATTAAAAAGTTCAATAATGAGCGACTAATAACTCAATTTCAACGAAGGAGGCCCGAAAAAAACAGACGAAGAGAGGCGCTAATTAAAATCGCAACATGGAAGAGATGGAAAAGAGAGAGAGAGAGAGCGAGAGGGGAACTGCAAAAATGCGACGACTGCATTTTAGCTTAATTAAACATTGGCGTCTCACTTTTAATTGATTGTGAGCAAACTGAAAGAGAATGGGAAAATGAAAGAGTGAGAGAGTGAGAGAGCGTGGCAAATAAACAATTTAACTAAATGC
Organism: Drosophila kuntzei; assembly: GCA_035042165.1. Taxonomy (NCBI): domain Eukaryota; kingdom Metazoa; phylum Arthropoda; class Insecta; order Diptera; family Drosophilidae; genus Drosophila; species Drosophila kuntzei. The sequence goes on from JAWNLU010000300.1 coordinate 601,091, forward strand.
GCCGCAAAGTAGGCAACGCTTTTAGAACTGCCAACTGCGAAATGTGACCCTCTAGTACGGCTCACTGGTGAGAGATTGTTGAGCTCACTGGCTACCACTCACCACCATAGCTTACTTGTCAAATTACCTCGCTGATGAATTTAATAGGGTTAAGTAAGCAATCGACACCTTCTTCATTACCAATCAACATTGAATTCACCAATATACCAGTATACCTGTTCCTTGGTGAATTCACTGCTTACTGCTGCATTAATTTGGTTACAAAATTGCATTAGCTATCGTTAATGAATTCACTGATAGTTTTGTATGCTGAATTCACAAACAACATTTTTCGACTGCTACCAGCAGTACTAGAGGAAACTTTCCTCTGCCTCTTCCTCTGTGTCTCTGCCACAAAGCCTTGAGCCTTGAGCATTAGACGTGGCATGGAAATGATGCTTGCAAAGTGTAAATGTAAACACAGCAACGACGACGACGGCGACGGCAACAAAAGGCCGGCAAAGGCGTCGAGCACGAACAATGCGTAGAGTTGAATGAATGAATGAATGTTGAAATGGAGAAAGGCGGCTGAAATTGTTCTGAGCAAGGGCGTAGACAGATTTGCGACTAGAGGGGCCAAACTTATATACAGTTAATCAATAATTAAAATTATACAATTCTCTTGCAAAAAATATCGACTATTTTTTATTAATTTTAATTTTATTTTTTATTTATTTATATTTAAAACAAGTTAAAAACAAGAAAATTAAATTTATTGATTTTAAAAATTTCTAAAAATAAAAAAATAACACGTGCGATTTTTATTTTGCCGAAACACTTTCTGTTTTTATTCAATGTCAACTAAGAACAGTTCATCAAAAGTAATTTCAAATAAAACAAAATTTGAAAATTAAAATAAACTAAAAAAAATTAAAAATTAAAAGATAACAAAAGAAATTAGATATTTAAAATATCGCCCATTTATTGCAAGACTGTCATAACTTAAAAAAATACGATTTTTTTGTTAATAATGCAGATATATTCTTGATGACCTGTTCTATATTGTGTGCAAATGTCATATTCATATCTTGTGTATTTTTTATGTGAGATTCAAAAGAATAATTTGTTTTTACTTAAACGTGGTTCAGATTGGAAATCTTTAAATGTGTTTATTTTTTATTGCTTATCTGTTTAGCACAATAATTTCTTTAATTGATTATTTAGCTAATTCCGAAGTTTTTAAAATCAAGAGTAATCGTATTAAAAATTGTAGTTATAAAATTGGCAACTTTAAGTGAAAAATTCAAAATACCAGATGGTTCTTAGTTTTCACAAAAATGAGTTTAAATTAATTTGAAGCTTTGTTTTTATTAATGGGGAGAAAGACGCTTCATGTTCCCCTCTGCCTACGCCCTTGTTTATGGAAGTGGTAAGTTCGGTTAGGGGCGGGGAACTGGAACTGGAACTGGTACTGGCACGAATGAATGAATGAATAGCAAATGGCAATGATTGTAGGTTCACTTTATTGTCGAGAGAGGTGTGTGTGTGTGTGTGTGTGTGTGGTGGGGGACAGGGGGTACAGGGGGTACAGGGGGTATAGAGGGTATTTTCCGAGTACAATTGTGATAATTGCCGTTGTCTCACACCTTTTTGCCGGCAGCGGATCGTGAAATGATGACAAGCAAAAGCTCTTCCGGCATGCTGCCTCTGTTTGCCACTGCCACTCGTAGGCATACAGCATAAATACATACTCTCCCCCTCTTTCCCTCGATTCCCCTGCTTAACTGTTTATTCAACAATTTCATTGTTTACATTTATGTTCCTTTTCTGTGTGTGTGTGTGTTTGTGTGTGCCTTGCACCATGTGTGTGCCTCATCTATGTGGCAAAACTTTCTTACGTACATACGGCCTGCGCTTCCTATCTTCCACTTCCACTTCCTCTCCCCTTTACTCTTTGCCTTTCTAGCTGAAATTTTCTTTCATTTTGGCGCTTTCTCAACTTTTTTCGCGCACAATTTGCATGCGAATTTGCCGCTGTCTGTTCGCCCCGAAAACTTTGTCCCCTCTCCATCCGTTCCGGTTTTCCTACGTTCTCCTATCCTTCCGTCCGTCCGTCTGTCCGTCCGTCCTTTCGCTCGCCGTCCGTCCATTTGCTGTCCTCCGGCTTCATGCGCGTGCCTTTTACTGCACGACTGCCACTTGGCAGTTGCCTGTCCTGCCCTCCGCCCCATTATCATCTCCTCTCCTCTCCGCTCCTTATACTCCTCACTCCCCATTTTCCTGTGCTGGCGTTGCCACCGTTCTGGTCTTGTGCAGTTTTTCTTTCATTTTTTATGCGCCGTTAACAACTTTTGCTCGGTTTACTTTTTCCGTGTCGAGCGGCGTCGCCGACGTCGTTGCTTCTTTCAAACTTTAATTGTTGTTGCATGTCCTTTTGCGCACTCCTTGTCCTTGTCCCCATCATCATCGTCATCGTTGTGCTTCTAGCTGTTACTCTTCTTCTTCTTCTTCTTGTTGTCGTTGTTATTTTTCTGGCGTAAATTGTACGCCTCACGTTTTTACGCCTGCAGCCAAAGGACACCCATCTGCATACACACACACACACACTCCCATATGTATGTAAATTGTACATGTGTGTATCTGTGTGTTTGAGTGTGTGTATGAACGTCTGTGGCGACGGAAGTGTGAAACTGAAATTGAGCAACTAAAGGACTAAAAGACTCTGGCAGTTGCCTACTTGCAGGCAATGCACACTGGTTCCAAACATTACCAAAGTCTCAAATCAATTAATTATCTAAGAAATATTTTTAATAAATTTACAACAATTTTAATGCTAAAAAACATTATTGAGTTTGTTACTATTGCACTGATGAGACGTTTCTGAGTTTCTTTAATCCTTGTGCCAAAAGTGGCATCAACTAAGAATTTTTTTTAATATATCGTCACATTAAAAACTAATTACTCACAAAATATATTCAAAGTATTTCATCCACAAAATATAAAACTATTTTTATGCATTGAAATTATTCAAGTATCCTTTGCTTACAGCAAATAGTAATTTCTATAATTTATAATTATTGGAATCTTCGACTTGCCGAAAGTAGAGTTATCCTTAGTATCCAGAATTTTTGTTTCTACCAACACTCCATAAATTTTTGAGAAATTTTTCTTTATTATTTAATTTCTAAATATAGGTATTACTTAGAAAAACCACTTGATAATTTCGAAAGATATTGGAAAAAAGTGCAGCATGTTTATCTGAAATTTAACAGAATAGATTCATAACCGTTTCAATTTCAAAGTACTTTAAATAACTTGTCAACTAATTGAATTTGTAAAATCCCATGACATAGGCCTAGTTAATATTAATTAACACTTTTGTCAACATTTTTGATATGCTTGTGGACCACTGTGCGAAGTTCTGAGCATTCATGTTCATTGCCAACGTCTGTTACTGTTAAATGTGCGTGCGTGTAAGTATCTGTGTGAGTGTGAGTGTGTAAGAGTGAGTGTGAGTGTGTGTGTGTGTGTGTGTTTGTGCTCGACTTTATTTGGTTTTGCGTAGCACTTGGCATTTATTTGCCCACATCGAGACATGCCACTGTCCCCTGTTCCCTGCCCCGCCTCTGCCCCTGCCCCGCCCACTCTCCAACAAGCAAAAAACTTCGTTTGCTGATTTTTTTCTTTTTTTTTTCTTGCTGAGTAAAAAAGTTGGTTGCGAAATAGCTTTAGGGAGTTTGTAAAACGCATTGTGCTGAACGCTTTCAGCGTTAACTCCATTGAACTGGGCACGCGTGTATTTCCCCCTCTCTCTCTCTCTCTCTCTCTCTTTTTCTATCTCTCCCTCTCTGTTGTTTTTATATTTTCGATAAATGTGGAAAGAGTAGCGATAAGATAACACATATGGTATTATAGAGAGCTCCATTTGTTTGACATGTGCTATCTAATATTCCTGATTGCACAATCATTGCGCAAATTTCATTATAATTGAAAGACACTTGTAAAGGATACTAAAAAATTGAATTGAACACATTTGATGCTATCGATATTAGTTAACCTAACATAGAATCGAATGCAATATTCACACTTATAATGAAAAAATATATATTCAACCATAATCAACAAAATTTATTAATTTAAATTAGGATTTGTGCAACTAATTTATGTAGAAAAGTGCTTTAATTTTTAATTAAACTATTTTGATATTTAATACAATCTTAAATATTATTATTTTAATTAAATGATAACTTTAAATATCAAACTGCATAATTGTTTAATTTATGCATATACCAAATAAAGTTGAATTCAAATTTATGTGTTTTGAAATTGAATTATAAACATTAAACTATGTTGAAATTAAATTAAATCTCAAATATTATTATAATAATTAAATGGTAACTTTAAAAATCAATTAAATTGCATAATTGTATAATTTATACACGTTGCTAATTAAGTTGAATTTAAATTAATGTGTTTTGAAATTTAATTAATAATATCATTCTTAATAATAGTATTTTAAAATGATTCAACGAGTAGATTAAAATTGATTAAATTGATAAGGACATAGGAAACCAGACTCGAAATATATTCTTCTTCTTCCCGAAAACGATCTTAATCTAAGCAAATAAATTTGAAATGAAAAAGAGTCTAGTCTGAAACCAAGAAGCAGATGCTTTCCTTGCTTTTCGTAGGATGCAAGTGCAAAGCAGACATGATTTAAATACAGACTGAATAATTAGCCACTAAAATAAAGAGACTGTTCATTATAAAAATATATTTCTGTTTCTTTCTCTCTCTATCTCTCTTGATTACATATGCTTCCCATTTTGCCATAAAGGAAACTTAAGTTCAGACGGTTTTGTGGCTTTTTAGTGCTTTAAGAATGTTTAACAATTGTTGAACTGTAATTGCCGCTGCTTGCTGCATTCGTTACCATAATTGCTGTTGGCTTAATTTCAACTGCCGACTTCCGGACCGGCAACTACAACTCCTTTTTGTTGCTTCTACACTCTCAGTCACATTCTCAGTCTCAGTTCTCAGTTCTCGGTTCTCAGGACTCAGCTTGAGCCTCAGCCTGAGCCTCAGACAAGTCAACGAGAGGGACAACGACGACAACAACAACAACGACAACAACGACAACAACAACGACGACAACAACGACGACAACAAGAAAACCCATTTGACTTACAATCTTACCATGTGTGTATATTTGAGTGTGTTCCTCTGTGTGTGTACACAGAGCGAAATAATCAAGTATTTTGTATTTAAAATGACTCATCAAAAGCTTAATTTATCGCTAAGAAATTAAAAAGTTCAGTAAGTCCGAAATTTTAAGTATTTGAATATTTTCAAAGATTTCAGATTAAATAATCTGGGTGTAAGATTTTACGAACTTTTTCTGTGAGTATTAGCTGTAAAAGTCAGAGTCAAAATCCTCGATCCAAACTCATTTCTAGTAAATCGGAAGATTTACTTGATTTAAGCTACTGTGTTTAAGATTCTTTATATGACGATTATTGGCACTTGGTTATAGCATTTTTATGCTCATTTTCAGTAATTCGTAATAATATGAAGCATGCATTTTTAGAATCGCAAATGCTTAATTCGAGGTCATTCCAGATTAACTTTAGTATGGCTTTTTTCACACTTAATTTAAGAGTTTTACTTGATTCAAGCTACTTGGCACTTGAATAATTCGTAATAATAGTAAGTATGCATGTTTCAAATTACAAAGACTTTAATCGAGCTCATTCCTACTTAGTATCTCTCTTTTCTCTCTGTGTATTGCTCATTTGGTTGGCTTTCTTCGGCTGCAGTTGCTTTGGCTCCTTGGCCGGACTTGCAACAACATCCTTGCCGCCTTGCCTCCTTGCCTCACATTTGCGGCTGCTTTTGTTATTTTTATTGTCGGCTGCTGGTTGAAGTCCTGCTTGTCTGGCTTTGTATGTGTGTGTGTGTGTGTGTGTCTTAAAGCTGCGGGTCCTGGCTGCCTGGCTTTTGTGCCTCGTCCTTTTGGTGCTGCTGCTGCTGCTGTTGCTGCAACTGCTTCGACATTCAACGCTCATCAACGCCACATTTGCGTGCTCCTTTGGCTGCCAACCGGTGTCCATATCCGTGTGTGTGTGTGTATGTGTTTTCCCCTCCCTCTCTCTCTCTCCCGTCTCTCTCTCTTCTCTGTTCACAAGCGTTTCAACTGTGGCATTTGCCTGCTCGCTTGAGCAGCAATTCAACTGTGTGCAATGGCCTGCTCTGCAGTGCTGTCATTTTGGCTACTTTGTAGCTATTTTCTAATTAAAAAACTTAATAAAATAAATTAGAAACCCTATTGGATTTTTTTTAAATTTATTTAATTACTTTTCCAGATTGTTGAATATACATAGAACCTGTCGAAAACATATTAAGTTGTATAACCAAAAGAGTACAACTGCACCAGACGAAAGATTACCAATTTTAACCAATTTCTGAGACTTTTATTTTAAAAAAAGTAAACTAACAATAAAATTCTTTTTGTAAAATAAATATTAATAAATATAGAAAAATTGGATTTTGGGGAAAGTTGGCAAGAAGAAAAAAAAAGTCATTTTATTGCCAAATAATTTGTATTTTCTTATAATTACCATAATAATAATATTTAAGAAAAATTTTAATTTTCTTTTCATGTTCATTTACTTTTGCTTTTTTCTACCAAATTGTATTGTTATTTATAATTGATTGATAGCTATTTAATTCCTTGAATTTCTGGCAGCACTGTTTCTCTGCCCACTCTCTCTCTTTATTCTCCCTTCTCTCTGCTCACCTCTCTGCTGTCTCATTGCTCTGTCTCTGTTTGCATAAATGACTGCGCCTGTGTATTTGGCATGACTCTTGAATTAATTTTGCAACATTTTAAATTGAGCGCAATTAATTGCAAAAATGTTTTATTTTTACCCACTTGCACTCGTTGCACAATTTGCATTTGTGTATGTGTGTGTGTGTAGATTGTACCCTCTAGTACTAATGGTAGCAGTCGAAAAATTATGTTGATAATTTCACCATGCAAAAGTAAGCAGTGAATTCAGCAACGAAAGGCAACGCAATTTTGTAACCAAATTAATGCAGCAGTAAGCAGTGAATTCACCAAGGAAAGCTATTCACTGCTTACTGGTATGGTATGTTGTGGATATATTTGTGAATTCAATGGTGATTGGTAATTGATAACAGAAGGTGTAAAATCACCAATTGGGTAATTTGACGGGTAAGCTATGGACGTGAGTGGTAACGAGTGAACTCACCAATCTCTCACCAGTGAGCCGTACTAGAGGGTATTTCTGCAACTGTGTGTGTGTGTGTGTGTTTGGGGTTTTTGAATGTGGCTGCTGTGCATTTTGTGTAGTTGCATTGCACTCGTTGTTGTTGCTGCTTTTTGTGTGCAAGTGCGAACACGCGCATTCAAGCATATGCAGGCCTGACTTGCCATACACACACACACACACATGCATATTTTATGCATTGCTTTTTTGTATAGTTCTCGCCTCTTGCCTCTCAACGTGTTTTTGGACGTGTTGCCCTTTTTTTTTTGCATTTCTTTTCTCTTTTATGCATTGCTTTTATCGCGTTTTCTACGCGTCTCACATACACACACACACACCCACACACACACACACACACGCATACATACACTCGCAGTGCCTAAAAGTATGCAGCATGCATTGAAAGGCTTTTTACATGACACTCTCTGAACGCTTTATTTCACCCTCTCTTTTTTCTGCTTTCTTTCTTTCTTTATTTTTTTTTTGTGTTCATTCTGTCGCCATTTGTGCTATTACTCTGCCTTGTTGTTGTTGTCGCTGTTGCTGTTAATTTTTGGGACGCTTCTGTTGCATTTTTGCTAGCATTTCAGCATTTTGTTTCATTTTGGTCTCATTCGACTCACTTTGCATCTCTCACTCTGCGTGTGTGTGTGTGCTGTGTGTGTGCTGTGTGTGTGTGTGTATGTGTGTTTGTGCTGTGTATGTGTGTGTGTGCTGTGTGTGCTGCGTCGCTTATTTATATCCAATTGTTCATTTGTCTTTGGTTTATGTTACGCATACGTCATGTATGCCCATATTTTATATTTTTATATATACGCTACGCTTCAACAGCAACTGCAACTGTACGCGTGTGTGTGTTTGTGTGTATCTGTGTGTGTGTGTGTGTGTTGTACTTACAATCAGAGTGGTGCACCACAAATGTAAAATATTTTTCGTTATATTTATGCGTGTTTTCAGTGTTTCCTTTATAAATTAAATGTGTCCGAGCACTTTTGAAAGAACACTTTTCATATCGTACGCTCAGACACGGAAAATGCATTTAAAACTCTTCTTGTTGTTGTTGTTCTCCTTCTTATTATGCATTTAAATGTATATTTTCAATTAAATTTTTCATTACTAAGCACCTAAATGTTTCCTCACTCAATTTTTATTATTTTATTCTATTAAATACTTTTTTCTTATTATTAATAATATTTTCTCTATCTCTTCATTGTATTCTTTCTCTCTGTTCTCTAGATTAAATTTTCTAGGTTATCATCAAAATATCTGCATATTTAATTAGTTTAGTTTAAGTAAATTCCAAATGGCATTTTCCTCTTTAGATTACTTTCATTATTTATGAGTGCTCGTATTTATAACAAATTGAATATCGTTGCATTGACTGTTTGACATTTGTCAAAAGATTCTGAGATTGCGACATTGTGCATATCTATAGCATCTGTCAATCCATAGTTGCCATGTATTTACAGAGTATACTTTCAACCCATCTACTGCCATTTCCCATTCCAATAATAGGGAATTTCGCTTCGTAAATCTCATCGCACATGCAAACAATTTTGCACTTTCGCTTTAGTCGAAAAATAAAATGTAATTTTTCTTTTCAATGCGAAATTTTATCATTTCGTTTGTTCAATTGCTTTCATTGTGTCTGTCGCAATTTGTTGTTTCTTTTTTCTATACACTTGCAGAGGGTATAATACATTTATCAAGTGTTTTGGAGGTCATATAAAGAATATATATAGTTTTGATGAGATTGTAAAGCTGAGTCGAGATACATTAATAAGTCAATTTAATTTACCTGTTACGAAAATTGTTGGATTTGTACTGATATTTGAATCAGTCTCAGAAAATCTCTGGTAAAAAACAAATTTTTCTTAAAACAGACCTCTTAAACATATATACATATACATATATGATATAATAAAGATAGAAAAGATCAAGCAAAAAAAGGTTTTTTTGTTAAGAGATTAACATTAATTAATCAAGTGTTATTCAAATGTAATTTCCAATTTATTAGTACGTTTTCTTATGAGAAATTTCTGTATTTTTGATTGTATCTCATTCATTTTTCAAATATGGCAGTTAAAATGTATTCCAAATATCTTAAAAGAATTGAATCCAAATCGGAAAACGGCCTTAGGAACATTCGCTCTAAAATTGAGTTTTTACAATAAAAAAGTATATTTTTTTAACACAATTAAGTAAATCTGTGTACAAAGAAAGGGTATTTAAAATTTATCATATTTAAGTTATTGTAGTTGTACTACTCATTATTCTATATATATATATATGTATATATATATATATTCTTTTCTTTCATTGCTGCACAGTATTTTTGCATTTTTTATGTAGCCTTATACACTTATACACTTGCAACAAAAAAAATATCATAATAATAACAACAACAGAAGCAGCGTCAACGACAACGACAACAAATTTGTCTTGCAAAAAGTTTATTTTGTCTGTCACATTTTCTTATTGTAGTTGATAAACTTCCCGTTTCGTGGCCCAAACCAAAAAGGCAGAAAAGAGAAGAGAGGAGAGAAGAAGAGACCATGTCCAAGTGCCTATGACTGTTTATGGCCCGTCAGTCAGTCAGTCATTCAGTCAGTCTGCGTGTGTGTGTATGTGTGTGTGTGTGTCTGAGTGTCGACATGTTTTCGTTTTTTATTATTCAGTAAATCAAATCAGTTGCCTAACAACTCAATCCAAACACTTGCAGCACGCGCCACACTTCTCCCTCTTGCTCTCTTTTTCTCTCTCTTTCTCTCTCCCTCTGTGTGTGCTTTTCTCTGCTACACAAACTCCCGCTGTTGGGCATTGCCTCATCTTTTAGCTTTCACTCAACTGCAGCATGTATCTGTATCTTTACACTGATAAAAAAATCGATTCTAAAATCAGAACTACAAATTTTGTATTAAAACCGAAACGAATATCGGTTTGAGTTACGGTTTCGGTTATGCTCGAATTAAGGTTTTCGGTTATCGGTTATGCAAAATCTTGGAGTATCGGTTTCGTAACGGTTATCGGTTTTTTGTAAGTTTCGGTTTAAAAATACCGGTATGGTTTCGGTTCACAAAAAAAAATAAAAATTAAGGTTTTCGGTTGAATAAAATAAGAAGTGTTTTTCATTGCTTTATATGAAGTAACACTGTAAAATTTCTAAAAAATTTAAAAAAATTTTAATTTTCAAAATGAACAAAATTTAAATGCAGAACAAATTAAGAAATAAAATCATGCACAAATTTACATTCCGCATGAAAATTGATTGACTTTTGACAAAGTTATGGAAGTTCAAAAATATCAAAGTTGCTCAGTAGCTGCGACGGCCAGAACCGAAATTAACCCTTATAAATGTATCGGTTACTAAACGGTTATTTCGGTTTAAAGAGTTTCGGCTTATGGATTTCGGTACAGCGGAAAAGAATGGTTCGGTTACGGTTTCAGTTACGGTTAAAAATTTCAATTGGTTTTTATCGGTTAAAGGTTACGGTTAAGGTTTCAATCCCTGTTTTAGAAGTTTGTCTTTTTTTTGCAGTGTATCTGTATCTGTATCTGTTAGATCTTTCTTCATGTTTCATTCTTCTGCCTGCCATTGCCTCTCAAGCTGTCATTGCCATTGTCATTGTTGTTATTGTTATTTTTACAGTTAAGTCAATATGCAGCCGTCAAAAACAACACTTGATACTTTTGTGTGCTACTTGGCCTGGCCAAGACCATCAGCCATCCAGGCATCGTCTTGGCCCTCCTTCACTTTGATTACTGGTCACAGTTATTGCAACTTTTCTTTTCATTTTTGTTTGCAAAGTTCTGCACACAAATAAACAACAGGCAGACAGACAGACGTTGAAGTTGGCAATACAGCAACGTAACGAATTTATGGTTATATCAACAAACAAACACATACACATGCAGAGCTAATACTGGTTAAGCAAAGGGTGACCATAATCGACTTATGTGCATAAGCCCCCCAAAAACAGAAAAAATAAAAGAGAAAACAAAAAACAAAAAATGAAAAGAAAACACGTTTGAACTATCAACCTAAAAAGCCATTGGACTCATGGCTTATAAGCGCCAGTAAGATGTCGTATCAGACAGGATTGTCAGTTAGTGAGTCAGTCAGTGAGTCAGTCAGTGAGTCAGTCAGTCATCTAAATATTTGTGATTCAGCTTTTAGTTGCAACAATTGCGACAAAACCTGTGCAAAGCGGATTGTTTTCAATCAAACCAAAAATAATACCGAGGTCAAAAAGGATCAAAATAAGGTCATTACAAGCTTAAATTGAATACAAGAAAAGACATATTTCAACACTTGAATAGTTCAATATTTTGATTTTAACTACATACAATTAATTATCGCAATTTTTCTGTATTCAACTTTAAATTTTTATTAATAAATATTTGTCAAGATTATATTGAATACAAGAAAAGACATATTTCAACACTTCAATAATTCAATTCCATATTTTGATTTTAACTACATATCGCAAGTTTTCTGCATACAATTTTAATATTTAATTTATAATAACTTTTATTTACAAATATTTATTTGTCAACATTATATTGAAAACATAAATAGGTATATTTCAACATTTTAATAGTACCATTTCATAATTTGATTTTAACTGCATATCGCAAGTTTTCTGCATTCAATTTTGTTTTATAAATATTTGTCAACTTAAAGTGAGACAGAGAAGTTTGAAGTGAAATTGACAATTGCATCTGTATTTTTATACATATGTGATCTCGCAGAAGTTGTTAGGGCTGAAAAGTTACTAAGAAAGTTTGTTTATATTTTTGCGCGTAAAATAAACTAAGTTTAGTGTTGAGTTTTTCTAATTGGTTAACAGTGGGTTACAGCAGTATGTTGCGATAGCATGTATTCGATAGTTGGCAATAATAATTACAGCATCAACAAACCACTTAATTTCACTTTCTTTACAATTTCATACCAAAAAGTGTAGCTTTTTCTTTGTAATTTTTTTTCTTGTTTTTTTTTCTTTGTAATTTTCACTTCTAGATATATTCCACAACTGAATTTATTGCATTCTTTTTGAATTACAAAATTTTTTTATGTCAGTTTCAAAAACTGAAAAAACTTTCTTAGAAAAAAGGACGTGGTCTTGGATTGCAAAACTGCCAAATTTGGAATACAAATTTGTTCTAAATCTCACTTTTGTACCAAACAATGAAATTATAATGAAAATCACATTTGGAACAGTTTAGATAATTTAATTTAAGAATCAAAAGCTTCTGTTAAGCATTTACATATTAAAAAGATCAAGAATCGGAAATCAATTTAATATTTGTTGTTTGTGAATTCGAATGCTTAATTTATTTGCCTATTATCATAATATTGTTATCGCCAAGAAGTTGACGACGATTTTCTAATGGTCATTTGGACATTTGGCGAAACACTTTTGGCCACTGTCTTTTGACTGATCCGAAACAACAGAAGTTGGCACGTAGGCGGAGCTGTGTCCGTCCCTGGTCTCTGTCCAGGGTTGGATGCTGAAGCTGGGAATTGTGATGTTGGAAAACCTTTTTTACGATTTACGTGCCGTTTCCCTAGGGAGAGACGCCGAAACTCTCAGATGTCCGCCTCCCTCCCCCTCCGACTGACTGACTGACTGCCTCATACATGGCTTTTAATAATGCTCATATTTTTATGGCCTGCCCAGGAGATGGGCGGGAATTGTAAGAGGAGCTGTGAGAGGAATGAGACAAAGGTGGAGGCATCATCACATTTTGTGTGATTTTTTTGTTGTCGTTGTTGTGTGTTGTTTGGCAACTTTTGTTGCTTAAATTAACAACACACACCCTCACACACACACACACAAACACACACACCTATACCTATACCTATCCATGTGTGTATGTTTACTTATAAACATAGAGCAAACATTGATGTTTATTCTGTTTGACCCAAATCCAGTTTAATTGAACGCGCAGCAAACCGTGAAAGCCGCGAGACGTTTTCAGTTAATAATATCATGCAATTTTAATTATCAAATACGAATTCGCAATTGGAATTTAAAATTTTAGACGAATTTGGCAACAAAAATTCGAATTGGCCAAAAAAGTAGCAGCCAAAAGCGAGTAAGAAAGGCAACAGGCAAGAGAACACGACTGTGACAGACCCTGATTAACAATATATATATATTTCCCGACTGATTAAATAATTTGGAAAATAACGATTTTGTGTCAAAATTAAAAATTTTCGTATAAAAATTCGTTGGGATACAAAAGGTATTAAAAATAGAGACAATTTACAAAATATAGGTTTAAAAATTAATTTTAAACATAATTAATGCAATCGTCGAATTTTCCATTCTTCGAGAACTTTAGACAGAAATCTCAAATTGTTTAAATGTTAAAAAAAAGAAAAACATTTTTCTTAATTCTTGGGTATATTTAATAATATTAGTTATATAAAAGTAAAATAAAATAACATAATTTATACGACAGACAAATATAGGAAACAAAGATGTAGATTTATCATGATAATCGATTTATTACATTCAATTCATCGTTAAGAGAAACAAAGAGAAAGAATCTTCGTTCTTTTATTTTATTTTTTAAAGTTTTTTTTTTATTAAAAAAGTATAATTTGTTACAGTTGAATTTTTTAGAAAGACCATTTCAAGACAAAATTACTAATACTAAGAATATTAATCGAAAAATTCGCAGTTCTTAATATAAGAATAAAAAATCTTAAATTGTTAAATAAATTGTTAAAAAGTATAAATATCAAAAAAAAAGATAAGTTTAAAGTTTAAAAAAACACCTGTTTAATTTTTTTATTTGGGTTGAGAATTTAAGACTTTTTGGTCTGAAAACAAGAACTTATTCTTATTTGAAATGTTCTTAAAATCAATGTGGTTTTCTAAATTTAAGAATTTTATGTTCTCGACTTATTTTGTAGACCAAAATTCTTAGTTCTGAGACCAAAATCTTGATTTTAGAACCTTTTTTTATCAGTGCAGCTTTTCATACCCTGTTTTTTCTCAGTGTTTTGCACACTTATGTTTTTGACAAACTTAATTTAACCTTTGGCCTTTTTAAGTACAGGGTCTAAAAAGAAACGCAAACAATGCAAAGTGTTTGCATTAAACCAGCAGCCCGCAGTGTTGTCGTTGTTGTTATCGTTGTGTGTGTAGTGTTGTTGTTGTTGTTGTAGTTGTTGTCCCTGGGCTTGTTTGTTGTAATTCAATTTGATTAAACAAATTTGGATCAGCTGAGCTGAGTTGAGTTGATTATTTGAGCTTCAGCAGACCTTGATTGCCAGAATTCTCATTTGCTGTTATGCTGCATATTTAATGCACCGCTTTTTATTATCCTTTTGGCGCTGCCAATGCCACTGGCCCTGCCCCTGCCATGCCTCCTGCCCCGGCCACATACACACAGTGTGGCAAAAACAAAAGCGTCAGCCAAGTTTAAACAAACTTTTAACTTGAGGCATCAACGCAAGTTCGGTTCGAATGTCAGGCATCAACAGGAGCAGGATCAGAATCAGAAGGAGGATAAAGAGGAGGAGCTTCCATCTGGGGAGTTGTCAGGGAGTGTCGTCTCGTCCTTTTGGCAGTACAGTGTCCTGTGGCCCATTTACCACTTGCTGCTGCTGCTGTATGTGGCAACAGAGGCGTCATCATCATGCCCCCTTTCAATTCTACCCTTCCCTTCAGCATTGTTATACCCGCTACTTAATAATGTACAAGGGGTTTATTGTATTCGTTGAAATGTATGTAACAGGCAGATAAAATCATCGCCTACTCTTTAAAGTATATAGTCTGTAATATATATTATAGATATTTTAAAATTCTTGATTTCTTAATTTTTTTTTTAATTATCTATTAAAATTTCAGGATATTATTGTTGTTAAATTAAGACAATATCAAAAATCAAAATATATTTGAGAAAAATCGTGCTTATATTAAGTATTTTGTACTTGGTTTAAGAAAATCCGGGATTACTACACATTTGACACTGTATTGGATTGATCTCATCCCGAAATCCCGTATTTTTTTCTGTTTATAATATCTATTATGGATTTATATAATATCTATTATCCCACTAAATGCATGGAATAAATATATCGCTATTTATTGCTGTTTTAAGTTTTTAAGCAACACAAGCGCCTGAAAGTATGCAGTAATTTTTGTAACCATCAGGGTAAAAAACCAGAAATAACTAAACTGTTTAACGGGTATCTCACAGTCGTGCACTATCGACCATTGCGTTCTTACTTGTTGTTGTTGATGTTGAGGGTTATTTGCGGGGTTTTCGGTTGGCAAAAATGAAGTTTTTCTTTTTGCCATGAATTGATAATGTACACATGTTCATATGTGGGAAGGGAGATTCCAAAAATGTGGGGAAGGGGGAAACTGCTGATACGATGCTGCTATTTGCATAACCTATATATATATGTATATGTGTATATGTGTGTATTGGTGTGTGTATTTGCAGATTATTTAGCCAAAAGTTGAAAGGTATTCGAAATTTTGCAACCGAAACTAAAAACAAAAAAAAACCCCCAGGAAAACTTTTATTAAGTTGAAGATATTTTGTTGAAATTTATACACATTTGCCATTTCTCTTACTTATGCCTCTTCTTTCTGCCCCCCTCTCTCTCTCTGTCTTTTCGCACATTGTCTTTGGCCTTTTTTTTTGCTGTGCACTTGGCCGTTAAAAAACTACAATACAAGGCAAAATGTCTGGGCATAACATTTGGCATTTCTTCTGCGCGTATTTCTGTTCATGGGGATTTATAATTTTAAATGGAAAGTTAAGCTTATAATAAACTGTGAGGAAAAACTAGATGCTTATGGTTTTCTTTTTCTTAGCTCCATCTTTTGTTTTTCCTTCTGCTTTACGTTCTTTATGAGATTTCTTTGGTTATACTTTTGTTCTTCACAAAAGCACAAAAGTTCAACTCAAATATTGCCTCGTTCCAGATGGCCCAAAAAAAACTTACTTTTTTCGATATATTTCCAAACATAGTAATATCCAAAGTTAAACAAATTGTCATGACCTATATTTGTGGCATATGACATTAGTCTATCATGAAAGTGCAATCCAATTAAATCTTCATTTCAATACGTTAAATTCGCAATCAAAATGCGCATATTATTCACAAAATGACTCAAAAACAATTAAATTGTCCATTTACATATGAATTGAATAATAATAAACGAAAACAAAAAGACATGTTTTAGAATGAGTAAGCTAGACGAAGAAATGCCCTGTAAGAGAGCTTAGACAAATATATATAATGTTAATATTTTTATATTTAATATTCAAAATATATTGTTCAGAAATTAGGACAAAAATTGAAGAATATTTATACGTTAAAAAATTTGTACATAAAAAAAGACTTAATGCTCTTATTAGCCTGGAAAATAATGTTATCTGGTTACTGGAATGATCCAGTGTAATGTAGATTTTATTATAATTTGATCTTATATAAATTTCGTTCATTTGGTTTGAAAATTTTGATTATTTAGATTTTACTGATTTTTAATAACTTTGAACTGCCATAACTTTTCAAAATGAACAAAATTTAACAGCAGAACGAATTAAGAGGTAAAAACATGAACAAGTTTACATTCCGCATGAAAATTGATCGACTTTTGACGGACAGAACCGAAATTAACCCTTATAAATGAATCGGTTACTAAACGGTTGTTTCGGTTTAAAGAGGTTCGGTTTATGGGTTTCGGTACTGTGGGAAAAATTGTTTTCGGTTACGGTTTCAGTTGCGGTTACTTATTTCAATCGGTTTTCATCGGTTAAAGGTTACGGTTTCGATTAAGGTTTTAATCCCTGGTAAAATATGCTTACCCTGTATGCGATGTTTGGTATTACATTTTATAGGGTATAAAGGAAAGTCTCCATATTTTATTGACACTTTCAGATAAAAGGGCAGACAAATAATTTGACTGTTTCCTTCTTCCTGTCTTTATCGTTGAATCCCATGTTATTATTACAGGGTATTTAACATCCTTAGAAAAGACGCTTGAAATGACAGAAATTTTAACTGCAGTCATTTGCATACTATTATGTTAACCAACTTGCACATTTCATTACTACAGGGTATCAAAATTAAGCGCTCTGTCATTTCTAAATAATAAACATACCACTAGAGATAGCTTTAGAAATAAGTGAAGCAACAACAACAATAATAACGACAACTACAACAACAAATGTAACATCTAAATCAAACGCAAAACATTCATTAGAGGAAAATTTGCATGATATTTTCGCCGAAGTGAAAATCGATAATGAAAAGCAGGCAATAAATTACGAATTATTATTATAAAACACAAAAACACAATGTCGCAATTTTCAAATAAGCAACAAAGAGGGAGAGAAAGAGAGAGAGAGAGAGGAAGAGGGAGAATGGATTGTGGCATGTAAAACTATTGCAAGTGGAAGTGGAAAGTGAGGAAAATGGAAAAACAGTGTCATTTGGAAAACATATTTATAAATAATTTGCACGCTAATATGCATTTTATGTAATTAGCGGTTAAAATAATAAATACACTACATAATTATCGCCCATTCGTTGACCGCACGAACTCGACACGAATAGACACAGATACAGATACTAATACTAATAGATATGTATCTGTATCTCTAGAAGAGTGTGTGTGTTTTTGGGGGCATTAAGGCATTAGCACCGCAAAAACATCAACTAATTGTGCATTTTAGCGATAATAAACACAGGCGACAAGAGTTTATTATTTCAGGCTTGGCTGCATTGCGTATACGCCACGTAAAGCGACGAGTTGAGAGCCGCCAGGACATTCCAGGGCTCAAACAAGTGACAAAAGTTTGACATTACACACACACACACACACACACACACATGTGGAGGCATATTAATAAGCGTCGCATTTATTAGCAGTCAAATAAAGAGATAAATGTCACTCATACGCACCGTAGGATGCGCCCTAGAGCAGCTGCTCTGAATCCCTTTGCTAAAATATTAAAATATTTAATTTGAATGGCAAGTGGCAACTGTGGCAGTTTCTCTCTCAGTGTGTGTGTGTGTGTGGCATGCCACTCAACAGTACACTGAGAAAAAAGCTGTACGATTCGATTCTACAGAAAACTAGTTCTTAAATTAATCCCTTTTCGGTCCAAAACATTTTTTTTATCAAATCGAGCAAATCGATCAAATAGTTCCCTTAAGTAATAAAAACAAAATTCCTAAATCAAGAATTATATATATTAAATGAAGACTGTTTTGTTCTTAAATAAAAATGGCTTTATCCTGATCAATAAATACTTCGGGAAATACAATATTACTCGAATCGAGACCATTAATTCTTATATCTTTTTGCATTTGGTTGCTTAGAATTCCCAAATGGTTCTTGCTTGTCTTCTTGCTTTAAATTAAGACTATATTAAAAGACTAAATTTAAGAGGATAATTTCTGTAGTCAGCCTGCACTTACAGCTGCGAAAAAAATAATAGCACCACTATAAGACTTTGTCTTACGAGTCAAAAAAGATATAGTTGGAGCAGCGATTTTTTCAAAACTTTTTTTTTTCATAAAGCCTTGAATATCTAATACATAAAATATATATTGGGTTTCCTTTAGAATTGGAAGGTTGAGAGGGTTGAGAAGGTAGGAGGGTGGTGCTATTTTATTTTTCGCAGCTGTACTTTCGATGATAATTTATGATTTTATTTTGTTACAAATGCTCATAATATTTATTTCATGTTTTTATTTTCAGATGTTTGTGTTCAGTTCAGTTATAGAGTTTAAAGGACTTGAATCAAGTATGAAATATGCTTAAATCTAGTACGTTTTAAAGTTATAAAGTCTGAAAAGCGCTTGAAGTAAGTACAATATGTTCAAAGCTATCACAATTTTACTAAAATTTAAGTATTTTGGATTACATTGAGACTATAATATCCTCAAAACAATCCTGAAACGTGTGTGTGATATCAGAAATTTCAAGAAGTTCTTTAATTTAGAATTTCGTTCTTGTATCCAGAATTAAGCTGACTTTTGACACCTGCAATTCTTGATTCATGTACGAATGTGCATGATTTTTCTCTCAGTGTAAAAGTGTTGCCACGCCCATGCGCCCCTTGCTCGCATATGGCAAATATATCAAGTAGTTAAGCGCATTAGCGGCACTTTTGGTTGGCTTTGTCACGACACAGCTGCCCCTTCATCCTGCCCCTTCATCTGCAACTGCCAGTTATCGTTTACATATCGCACATGCCACATACGCAGCGTGTGCCGCAGCCAATTAAAGTTCTTAAGCATCTTCCTCTTTCCCCTTTTGCTTTCCCTTACTACTTGCCCAAAAACTTGTGCATTATCCATTGCAATTGTTTAATGAACTTTTACAACGCTCTAATAACTTCATTAACAAGCATCAGAAATGGAAGAAAAATCCGAGGGGGGGGGAGGGAAACTTTTGCAATTGTTAATTTTTGTTGCAAAATGTTTTCCATGCATTTTTCATAATCATGAATTGCCGTCAAGCCCCAAAAGCGAAATGCAACTAAAAATTGTTTTGCATACATATATGCAACAATTAAATAAATCATCTGCTGTTTTAGTAATGAGCGAGCACAACCAGCTCAAATATTAATGTCATGTCAAACAGCAATTACAACATGTAACAACAACAACAACAAGAACAACAACATTTAACAACAACAACTACAACAAGGACGATAACAAATAGCATAAATGTTGCATAACATTCTTTGGCATTCGCACACTTGAGCAATTTGACAAACACAAATATATATATCATTATTATTTCATCAAATTTGTCATTGATAATGTTCAAATAGAGTTAAAGAGAATGAAAGAGAGGGGGAGAGAGGTAGCTCTTAAATTCAGCCCAAAAATGTTTGAAATTTGCATATTTAATGCATTTTACAATCTTTTGCGGAATGTTTATCGAACGAGGCTTCTAAATCTTTACACAATAAACTTGCCACACGGCTCACAGTGGGACAAACAGCTAATTTAGTTTAGATTGAATAATATCTCCTGTGTGCTTTAGATAAATGATTGATATTTTTAGTAAGTAATTTTATTTTTTGTGTAAGTCATATTTATTTATATATTTATTTAATTTGTTTAAAAGCTAATCCTTTAAGAATTAAATTAAACAAATTTCAACCAAAAATAAGTATCATGGGTATCATGTATGGGTTTTAAAATGGGATCCGAAGGCAGATTACCTTTTAAAGAAATGCAAAAAATCGCAAAACAAATTTTTTTAATTTTACTATCACAATAAAATTAAAAACCAGATTAAGTCTTAAAGCTTTTGAACATCAAAAGGTACATACCACGTAAAATTACCTAAACAGAAAATAAACATGCAAGAAATTTAGTTTTTATTTTTATTATTTATTATTTATTTTTATTTTCTATTTATTAATACGTTGTTTTAACCTTGATAAGATCAATTTTTTGTTGTTAAAGCTGAAACATTTGTTGCTTTTAAAACCTCACAGCTGTATAAATAACGATATTAAAATTAAGCAGAAATTATTGAAATGCTACTAGAAGTATTTGCAATCGAATAAACTAGAAATAAAAATCATATTCGAGATTTGCAAATTTTTAATTAATATAGGCAAATCTAGTGTTTTTTTCCACTGTGCGACAGCTGCAACTGCAACAAGAGGCAACAACGGCAACTGCAGCAATTGCAGATAGCAATGCATGTTAACAAAATTGCTGACAATTATCGTATGGACACATACATGAACACACACTCACACACACAAACAAACAAACACACACACACACACACACAGAGAATTCATACAAATTGCAATTTAATAGCAAATGGTTGGGAATGGTTTTGGCCTTGTTGCTGGCCTGGCCCAGATTGAATTAGCCAGAGACAAGCGCACTGAACAAAATGGTTATTAAATTTACATTGCATCTATCTTTTCAGTTGACTTTCATTAGATGATTTCATTTTTGGTTAATGCGCATTGCAAATTTGCATCCATCGTTATTGCAATATTCATTACTTACAAAATATCAACACTCCCCTCTTCATCCCCTTTTCCCCCTTCGAGATGTTGTCTGAGATACGCACAAATAGTCTTCCCTCATATTTGAGTTAATTTAAAGCATATTTCTGGCACTAAATTAAATTAATTTATCAAATTGTCCAAATATACGAATATACTCATTCGTATTCGTATGTTGAATGTGTTTGCACTCGCCACAAATTGTATCAGAATATTGCTAAATAAATATTAATATTGATATTAATATTGATAATGATTTGAGACACAAACTCAGTTTTGACTTTGGTTTCTTTGAGTGCTGTTTGTTCTCCATGTCAAATATGGCAAAAGGCATCGTTGTGGTATTTATTAATTATAATAACTTTATTATTTTAACAATATTTGATTTTACCTCTCATTGCTATCAAGTTCAAAGATTTATTATTAAATACTTCTCAAAATTGGCTAAAATATTCTAGTAGTTTGCCGAGAAATAATACTTATATAACTGAGAACTGTAATAAACATATTATTATACGTTTTAAATTGTTTAAGGAACCTAAGCAACTACATATAATAAAATGATAAATACAATTAAAACCAGGGATTAAAACCTTTACCGAAACCGTAACCTTTAACCAATAAAAACCGATTGATATTTGTAGCCGTAACTGAAACCGTAACCGAAAATATTTTTTTCCACTGTACTGAAACCCATAAACCGAAACTCTTTAAACCGAAATAACCGTTTAGTAACTGGTTCATTTATAAGGGTTAATTTCGGTTCTGGCCGTCGCAGCTACTCAGCAACTTTGAACTGCCATAACTTTGTCAAAAGTCAATCGATTTCCATGCGCAATGTAAATTTGATCATGATTTTTCCTCTATATTCGTTCTGCATTTAAATTTTGTTCATTTTGAAAATTTCAAAAATTTCGAAGTTTTTCGAAAAATGATAAGGGGTAACACTGTAAAATTTCTAAAAAATTCGAAAAATTTCAAATTTTTAAAATGAAAACAATTTAAATGGAGAACGAATTCAAAGATAAAATCATGCTCAAATTTACATTGCGCAGGAAAATTGATTGACTTTTGACAAAGTTATGGCAGTTCGAAGTTATTAAAAATCAGTAAAATCAAAATAATCGAAATGTTCAAAACAAATTAACCAAATTTATATGAGATCAAATTATAATAAAATCCACATTACACTGGATCATTCCAGTAACCAGATAACATTATTTTCCAGCGTAAAAGAGCATTAAGTCTTTTTTCATGTAAAGCAATGAGTAACGCTTCTTATTTTGGTCAACCGAAAACCATAATTTTTATTGTTTTGTGAACTGAAACCATACCATACCAAAAAATATCAATATTTTTATAAACGATTATAAAAAGAAAAATTAATATGATAAAAAAGAATAAATTAAATTATATTATTAAATTAGTTGATAATTGAATTTAAATATTGAGTCAAATGATTTAATTTATAAGCGAATTTAAATGAAATATATTTAAATTTCATTTACTTCCGCTCATTGCTTATCCAAGGGTAATAGAAATTTGTTTTTGAGAATTTTACTCAATGATTTTGTTCACTCATTCACTTAGTCAACCAAGTTTCCTATGTTGAGTACTTATAATTATGTAAATTAAGGAGGCGACAACAATAAGTCTTCTACAATGTGCACAAAGGAAACGACAAGTAATAATTTATTAGTTTTTAAAGTGCTTATCAAGATTTATGATCTATCGATTTATGCATAAGCATAACTATCACCCCTTGGTCTCCTTTTTTCATTTTTATTTAATTATGCATTTAAAAAGGGAGAGGAAAGCGAAGGGAATGAGCAGAGGTAATAATAATTATGAATACTCGAAGCATATATGTGAATACTCTTAAGTTATTTGCATAATTCATGTGGCCCATTAATGGAGTTTTGTTTGGTAATGGTTGAAAAGTATTTTTGGGACTCGCAATGAAAACAAATCCTTTTCACTTACTCACACTCTTTCCTCCTCTTTCTCATTCTCTCCCACTTTCTCTCGCCCCCTTCGCCTTGAAGCAAGTTGCAGAAGCGGATTTCCGTCAATGCCTGGCACTTGAGAATTAATATCAATTTGTATTCATTTGTGAATATTACAAAAGGATTATACAAAATTAATTAAAATTTGCACAATTTACGTTCAAAGAAGGCAGCGAGGGGTAGAAACGTCGTAACATCGCACTGTGGGAAAAACCGATAGATATTAATTCAAATATTCGAATTGATTGAGAAAATTTTGAGCACCTTTTCGATAATTTGTGTTAAATATTAATATCGATATTTAATATTTCATATTTAGGATGCTCACAGTCTTAGGTAATTTTTCATGGTGTGTACTTTTTAACATCCTTATAGAATTAATTGGTATTGTAAAAAATTTATTTAATTATTCAAAGTTTTTAAAAACTGTTTGAAAACTGTACGATTTTTACTTCGACTTCACATTTTTTAGAAGTCGAAGCAAAAGCAAATGAAATATAATTTATTTTAAGTTTTAAAAAACTGCATTTCTTATTTGGGATGCTCACAGTCTTACTTAATTTTTCATGGTATGATCTTTTGATATCCTGAAGGTACTTAGTATGGTTAATTGTTATTGTAAAATAAACAAATATTTCTGCCACTTATTGCGATCTTATATTATTATTCGATGACATTACTTTTCTTTAAAAGGCACAATCTGCACAATTAGATCCCATTACAA
Organism: Drosophila kuntzei; assembly: GCA_035042165.1. NCBI lineage: Eukaryota > Metazoa > Arthropoda > Insecta > Diptera > Drosophilidae > Drosophila > Drosophila kuntzei. Next base: position 625,117 of record JAWNLU010000300.1, read on the forward strand.
GTACCACACATCAAGAAAATTCATTTTATACAGCTGTTACTAATTTCTGTAAATAATTTGTTTCATATTTTTTTTTTTTATATTTTTAATTTTATAAATTACGAAAAAACTAAATCCAAAATAAAACCTGAGTAAATAAAATTACATGCTTCAAAGCTTCTTTAATTTAAATATGTAAGACACATAGGAAAAGACAGACAGAAGACATATTTTTGCTACTTTCGAATATCTTAATTAATATAAGCCAATCTATCGGTTTTGCCCACTGTGCATCGGTTGTGGCATCAACAACGGCATCGACAGCAACGGCCGCTTCAGATGCTGCCGCTTCTGTTGCTGTTGCTTTTGCTGTTGCTGTTGCTGTGGTTGTGGCATCAACGTTAGCTTTGTCGTCTGTCTGCTTGTCGCTGGGATCTGTGGGAAAACTTTTGGACAGCTGGCGGAGCGCGAGTGTTGCCGCTTAATGGAGTTTAATCGCATTGATGAGCATCAATTAATCATGCCGCAAACGCAAGTGACATTGCATATACATATACATATATACAAACAACACGAGTGGGAATTTATCCAATCGCCCTCTAATCCTAATCGACGGCCCATAATAAGCCCGCACATTACGCATACGACACGTACGCCAGAATATAATCGAATTGCCAATTAAAAAGTGGCAAGTCGAGTCGAGTCGAGTTGAATTGAGTTGAGTTGAGTCGAGCTGGCAATTACAACATAATCGAAAACAAACACCGTCAAAACACTGAAAAGTAACCGCTCACTTAAAGCACTCAATAAACGGCATCATTTGTACACAAGTACAGTGAAGCCCTTAAGAACTTAAAGCACACGACACACCTGTCGCTGAGGACAGGCAATTGTGACTATATACGACTACAAACAAACAGGCCATTATCATAATATGCGCCACAAAAGATACCCAAGAAGTGTGGCAGCTAAAGACGACATCGATGACGATGCTGCTGCGACGCGTTGTTGCTGTTCCAAAGACACAAACACACATACATACAAATACATATACACCGAGGGAAAAATGCTCTAACTTTTTATTATTGTTTACACTTGGATTCATATATGGAATTAGACAATCTAAAGTAAAGTCATATTTATAAAGTTAAATTAATTAAATTATAAATATAAAATCCCAAAACATTTAAATTCAATTTAATAATATTTTATTTTAAAATATTTAATCTTTAATAAAACTTAATTTTAAGTCTTAAATTAAAACATGTTCACTCAAATAAAGATGTATAAAATCTTCTTGAAATAAGAACTTCGGCATCATTCGAGATCTAACCTTTAAAGTTGTAAAAAATAATAAAATGTAATGTGGAACATATTTAATTTAACTACAATTTGATAACCTTAGGCCAATATTTTTAATAAATATAGTATTTATTTTAGATGCTTTTTGCATTGGTTTTATTTACTTGCTTTGTTTATTTATTTATTTACTTATTTAGCGTCAAATAAGAGTAGTCAATAACGAAGGGTTTAAAATTTGATATATATTTAAGATATAGATTTATTTAAGCTTACTTTGTATAGTTTTATATATAACTAAAATATATTTGTATTTAAAAGTAAAATTAAAAGTGACTGTATTTTTACCAGGGTCCGAAAATAACAGTTAGTGCTCAAAAACTTAACTAAAAAAAATTTATTTAAAGCAAATATGTAATATAAATAAATATTATATTTGTATATAAAAAGAAATAGATGAAAATGTAAATTAAAGTTTAAAAAGTATGTGTATTTAAATGTAATTTGGTGAAAACAAATATGACTGTATTTATTTGTAATATGCGTTTTTATTTCACGGTGTGTACACACTCATGTTCGAGGTATGGCCATTCTGGTTGAGTGAAGCACGCGATATGACGATGATGATGATGTCGATGACGAGGGCGATGGCGATGGCAACAGTTCGAGTTCGCATAACTGAGCATAATCGACGCCTTTCGGTTATAATTAACTCATTAAAGTGAAACGTCAGCCGCAGGATGTGGCATTTGCTGACAGAAGGCAAGCAGCCATCAAAGCGCACACGTAATCCGAGACATAAGCAGAGAAATGGAGAAAGAGTGAGAGAAATGAAGAAGACTTAAAGGGAACAACAGCTGGCAATAGCAAAAGCTGGCAGCTAACCAAGCGTAACCCACACAAACTCATACTCGTACTCGTACTCGTACTCGTAAATAAGAAATGAAATCAAAGTTAACATTTTGTAAATCTGGTTTTTATAACTTTGCCACACACTTTCTAAGCACACACGAGATGTGAAATTGCAATTAAATTAATGTCACGCATACGCCGCGTATAACGCGCTCTCTTCTTCCTCTTCCTCTGCCTCTTCCACTTCCATTTCCTCTTCCTCTCTCGCTGTGAAATGTAACAGGAAAAGCGGGCAACATAGCTCAGGTTTTATTGCTGAGCCACAAACAACAGCAGCAGCAACAATTAGTGCGTGTTGCCAACCAGCAGCAGCTGCTACACACACTTGTCAGACAGAGAGAGAGAGAGAGAGCGCGAGAGAGAGACAGGGAGAGAGAGTGAAGGGAGCCGTGTGCTGCATATAAATCGATGCTGATGTTGTGAAAATTTGCCAAAATAACTACAGACATACACTTGCCAAAAGCAATTAAACTGCTAAAACCACATTTTGTGCGAGAAATAATTGCAAAAATGCCAAAACATAAAGGCAAAGCCAAAAAACAAGCATGGCTATTGGCAAAAACACAGCTCAAATACATTCAAATATCAGCAAAAACAAGAAAAAAAAACAGTCGCAAGCCGCGTTGCCAATTATAATTACATCCCCCACACACACATATATGCGTGTGGGCGTGGCAGTCACTCTGATCGAAACATAACCCACAAAAAGTCAAGCCGAATAAATAGGCCTGGACAAAGAACCAAAAAAAAAAAAAATAAAAAAAAAATTAGGAAACAACAATGTTAAGCTAATTTGGACATTATGAAGTATTAATACTCTTACAGTTACTGTTCTCCTTAAAGATATATGTATATACATATTTTTTTAAATAAATATTTTAAATTATTTAGATTTTAAAGAGATTCGACTTAGATAGGGTTTTGATGAATTTGTTAATCATACAGATACATACAATAACAGAGAAGTTTCTCATTGCTATTTCTAACAATATGATATAGTCATCCCATTTTAATAAAGTCGGAATTTGCTAAATATATCTTTTTTTTAACATGATATGGCCTATAAAATTCACTTTTTATTCGAAAAATATTAGTTTAGTAAAAATAGAATTACACAAAAAAGTTTCGCTTTTTCTTTTTCGGAAGGTTTTTTTTTCCAAATATTTTAAATCTCTTGCTTTTACTTTATATGTATATGTAAACTTTATGTGGCATTAATGGTATAAATCAACACTTTAAATCTTATTCTGAGACTATTTAGTTTTCTGTAAAAAACCATCCCAAAATGGGCAAAATTTTGAATTATTTTTGATGATTATGATTCTAAATTTTACAGTCCAGGTTAATTCATTGAAAAAATGTCCTATAAAATATCCAATTAACACAATACTCCTCCCGTTTTCATAATCAAAAATTGTTAATCTCTAGCTTTGGTTTTTATTCAATTTCTTGTGTGATAAATAATATAAATCAATACTTCAAGTCGTAATCTAAGATATTTTATTTATAAAAGTGTTCAGACCTATAGTAAGATGCAAACTTTATGAAAAGTCAAACTACCCTCATAAAGTGCAGTGTATAAAAGCGAATTCCAACAACAAATCAAATATATTATAACGCAAAAACAAACCAAAGTCAACGCCACTTCCAATAACAATAACACGGCCTAGCGAATGCTGGAGTTGGGTGTGGGTTAGGTGGGTAGAGAGTGGAGTGGAGTGAGGTGAGGTGAGGTGAGTGAGTGGAGGGGGAAAGGGAAGGGCAAGGGGAAGGGGCATACTCTGTCAGAATGCCAACAGTCGGTGGCACATTTCGGTTGCGGTGGCTTTGTTTACACTTTACAATAGGATTTTGTGTGTGGGCTTTTTCACTCGACATTTTGGCATTGTTTCGACGCTGGGGAAAACTAATCTTATGTGAAAATTGTGAAAATCATATGAGTTTCATTAATTAATTAGAATGAACAGTGTATACATGTGTCAAAAATGGGATTTGCAGTCAAAGCTCTGGACAAATATCGATAGACAAATACAAATAAAGGAGAGAGAAATTCCATTACGCCGAAAAGTAGGCAACAATTTATCACACTGAAGATGCTGCACCAGCTGAATGACAAATTCCAATCGACTCGCTTCGTAGCGTACAAGAAAAATCACAACAACCAACATTGGAGAGTGAGAATGAGAATGCGATGGAAAATGAAAACGAAAACGACAAAACAAAATGAATGGCAATCGCGGTTCAGTCGTCGCCAGTCGCGCGAGTGAAAGACAAATTAAGATTATAAAAAAAATAATAAAAATACAACGAAAGGAAACGACAAAAAAAAAATACAGAAACAGAGAAATGCGAATTGATTGATTGATCTATCAAAAATATACACACACACCTTATATATGTATGTACACTGATAAAAAGTATACGTTTATTAACTTTCCAAATTCATATAAAACTCAAGTATAAAATACTTTAATATTTAGCGTAAAGATAATTATCACATTTATTTAACATTTCCGAAACTTAATTCAAACATAGTACAATTAAATATGCTTCATCTTATTTTTTTACATATATAGAACCTCAGCTCAAAAATAACTGGGTTCGATTCCCCATCATGTTTATACTAAATGTGCTTTTGAGTTGTTCAGAAATAAAACATAATGTGCAATCTTAACATACAAAAAATAATTGTTTATTAAATATTCGGCAAAAATATTTGAGTGAACTCTTTTTTTTTAATAATAATATAATTTCTTTCTTGCATTAAATTCAGAACTCTCAATCAGTACTTCATATTATTTCTCACACTTATAAAACCTGAGTTTACAAATAACTGGGCTCGACGCCGAATTGTTTAGACTAGATTTGATTAAAAGTTCTTTCGAAATTAAAGGTTTCTTTAAATATTTGGTAAAAATGATTGAGGAAAATGTTTTTTCATATTTAATTAAGAATTCTCAATCAGTTTTAGCTTCACTACAATTAATTTCTATAAGCAAATATTTTTAATATTTTATTTAGAATGCTCAACTGGTTATCACTTATGAAAATAGAAAGATTACATTTTTTTCTTAGTGTATTTATGTTAGGAAATCTGTGTGAATGTCTGTGGAAAAAACCGAGTTTACAAATAACTGTGCTCGACCCCTTATTATTCAGACTATATTTGATTTTGAGTTCTTTAGAAATTAAACACAAGAAGGTTTTTTAAATTACTAAGGAAACTTTTGCTTTCATACTATAATTCTCAATCAGTTTTAGCTTTAGTGCCATGTAGTTCTATGAGCAAATATTTTTTTATAGTTTTTAGAATGATTAACTGGTTATCACTTATGAAAATAGAAAGATTACATTTTTTTCTTAGTGTATATATGTTAGGGAATCTGTGTGAATGTCTGTGGCATCCCTCGGCGCGTATCTGTATCTGCGACAGCGTCGCCTTTGTGATTTGACAGACAAACTGACAGCAAGACGCGGGCTAAGGGCAGACAGTCAGACAGACAGTCAGACAGAGATGGAGATGGAGAAACGACCTGTGACTGCCTGTCGCCGTTTATGTATGCGCGTAATTCGGTTCTACCTTCCGCCCACGCAATACAATATATATATATATATTTTCTTTTCTTTTTTTTTGTGGCATGTGCCTATGAGGCACTGTGTTTGTGTGTGCGACACGTAGCACATTTTATTTTCCAAGTAATAAATCAATTTTCCGCACCACTAAAAATGAAAACGAAAAACGAATTGAAGCTGAAGCTGACGCTTCCTATCGACTGAAGTGTGTGCGTTTATAGAGGAAGGAGCAGAAAATTGGAAGGTGGATGGTGAGCAGGAGAAGGGGAGAGGGAGGAGATTGGGGTCACAGCTGCTTTGGGCCGAGTTTTTGGGGGAGGGGGCAACAGTTGGTGCACCTGAGAAGAGCGTAAATTAAAGTCACTAAATCAAAAAATTTCTCCCAAAAACACAAAACAACAACACAAACAAGAAAGTTAACATTTGTTTACGTGGCCGCGTCTAGGCGGTAGTTGGGTGGAAAGTAGAAACTTGGCTTGGTCCGAGCTTCAGTCATTTATTGGCCAAAGTTGGCCAAAAAGCAACGCAAACGCATAAAGGAACGGGCTTCAAATGAGCAACTTGGCGCACGAAAACAAAAAGTAAGCAAAACAATTTGCTGTTTGCCTGTTGTTCTTTATTTCATACCCAATACTCGTCGAGGAAAAGGGTATATTGTATGCCTTGCAATGTATGTAACAGATAGAAGACGGCTTGCAAGAATATATTAAGTATATTTATTCGTAATCAACCCTTGTCTATCTGTTTCTCTGTATGAATAAAAATAACTCAGAGCCTAAAGAGCTAGAGGTACCAAATTCAACAAAATTGTCTAGCATCTACACTATTAATGCTAAAGACTTAAAAATTGGTGTAAGGACGATTATTATTAGTATGGACAGCAACGTATTCATAGATACATACAAAAAACAATCCGGAATTTCGGTATAAAATCGATCCAATGCAGCCGAAGTGCGGTAATCCCGGACTTTCTTCAATTAAGTAAAAAATACTTGATTCAAGCACTATTTTTCTCAGCAATATTTTGATTTTCGGGGTTCTGTAAATTTTTATTTTACTTGCATCAAATTTTGTAGGCTTCTTTGATCTTTTAATGGTGTGTCTTTGCCATTGTCTATACTTAAAACATGTATGCTAAAATCAAGAATTTTGAACTTGAATTTTAGAACGTTTTTTTTTTCAGTTTATTAAGATGTATTTAAAAGGAGTAACGGATATTTTTTAGTCGAGCATTCAATTATAGCGTTGATATTTTTTTTATTTTCGACTCTACTTCTTCTCTACTTCTACTTCTCCCACTTGTTATACAGTGCGGCAATTTGTTTTGAGTGGGGTCGCCTGGGCGCAAGGTGGCAAAGGGGCAAAGGGGGCAAGGTGGCAAGGGGCACGCAGTGGCGTCAAAGGCAGCAAAACAAATCAAGTCAACAATCAACAGAATACACATACATATACACACAAGTATATATAGACATTGTGGCAGACACTCTGTAAAAGTTAATGTAACGGCGCATTTAATTGCACGCACGGCAAATGGCCAAGAAAGCTTCCACTTCCTTCTCCCCCTCCTTTTTCACCTGTTCCCCCTTTTCATCCTCATGCTGCCCCAAAGTGGACAAGCGTAAGTTTCTTGGTCCAGATACAGACACAAACACTTACTTGGCTTTTTGGCCTTCTCGGTCTCGTTCAGGTGAGTCCTGCGTCCTTTCAAGTAAGTAAGTAAAAATGGCTATTAGCCAAAGCATTTTATGTGGCTCCTTCTTAATACTTGCCACGCCCCGTTGGCTGCGCCCCTTTGCGCCTTCTTTTGTTGCCTAATGCGCTTTGCTATTTTTTAATTATAACTAAAGTTACCTGCAAATGAAAAGTAAAAGGGCTGCCAAGACGACAAGCCAAAGTAGTAGACGCTGTCGACAAGGCCGCCATCTCCTCATCCCCATCTCCTCATCCACATCCCCATCCGTATCCCCATCCGCATCCCCATCCGTATCCGACCCAAAAGACATGAAAACGCTGCTCTGCAACAGACACACTTAAATGCCTTTTAGCTGCAGCAAAACGGGGCACAAAAAAGAAAGAAAGCAAGAGGAAACTGCACGACTATGAGATACCCGTTACACCCTTTAAGATATATATTCATTTAATTCATGAATGAAAATAGTCAGTGAACTCAGAACTAAATATTTTGGTCTAAAAAATGCGGCACATCCAGAGCTTGCAAATAACAGTCGACCGCTTTTCGTTGTCCGAAAATAACTCTTGTTTATATATATGTTTTTTAAAAATATTTCTTCAATTTATTTTTCCTTGGAAAGAGTGGGATTTGAATCCGCGCTTGTTTTCAAACTGCGACTCGGGACCACAATTGCCTACATATGAACATTATCCATATTCATAATTTCCTAACAATTTAAGATTTGTATTCCTATATTACTATAACTGCGATTTTTTAGATTTATATTCTTATTATTATTAATTTATTCTTAAAATGGTCTAGATTTAAGAACAAATAATGTAAGATGAATATTACTGATTTTACAAGTTGCTCTTTTTTTTCAGTATACTGGATAATGTCATAATGGATAATATTAAAAGGTAATTATTCATTCATTTATTTATACAATATTGTGTGACAAATAGTCGCTGCCTGACAAATACAATATACCCTTATGCATTTTTAAATACCGGGTATAAAAAGAAATCGCTGGCAACAATTTTAATTGCGTAAAATGTGCACTCTTTCTCTATTGCTCTCTATCGCTCTCTTATTCTTCGCTTTCTCTGCTTTCTTGCATTCTCTTGTCTGTGCGATGTCTGCGACAAAAGCAAAGGCCAAGAACTGCAACAAAATTAAATTACTCATTCGCTCAGTTGGTCAACGTCGCCAGCACTTGAGACTGCAACGGATTTATTGTTAATTGGAAATGAGGCATGCTCGGACTATTTGATGCGCAAAAGATTTCCACTTCCGCCACTCAACGACCAAAAAAGTCCACTCATTTTCCTTTTCCCACAAAAACGCTGACAAATCGCACGCGTAATTAGAAATTAAGTTCGTCTCATTGCTGTGCTTAGCATTTTAGTTGATTAAGTCCAATGACCAATCGAATTGCTAAACTATGCAATTGAGATCTTTAGTCAACTTCAGGCTTAATATCCAATCAATAACTAACTTATTTGGTATACAAATTCATCATTCAAATGACAGATGAAAAAATACTATATTTAGCAAAATTAGAGTTGAGTAGAGCAATTGTCCTACAGCAAAAATACTTCAAAAAATATAAAATAATTAAATGATATTTTATTAAATATATAAAAGTAACGCTTACATTTCTAATATTCATAAAAACCTTTATATGGTCAAAACTAAAAAAATATTACTAAAAACTACTAAAGATAAATATTCTCAAACAAACACATGGTTATAAGTTTCGGTTTAAAAATACCAATATGGTTTCGGTTTACAAAAAAAAAAATTAAGGTTTTCGGTTAACCAAAAAAAAAAGCATTATTCATTGTTTTACATAAAAAAAGACTTAGTGCTCTTTTTAACCTGGAAAATAATGTTATCTGGTTACTGGAATCGTCCAGTGTAATATCGATTTTATTATAATTTGAACTCATATAAATTTGATTAATTTGGTTTGATAATTTCAAATATTTTGATATTACTGATTTTTGATAACTTTGAACTGCCATAACTTTGTCAAAAGTCAATCAATTTCCATGGGCAATGTAAATTTGAGCATGATTTTACCTCTAAATTCGTTTTTTTCATTGTGAAAATTCGAAAATTTCTAATTTTTTAGAAATTTTACAGTGTTACCCCTTATCATTTTTCGAAAATTTTCGAAAATTTCGAATTTTCAAAATGAACAAAATTTAAATGCAGATCGAATTTAGAGGTAAAATCATGCTTAAATTTACATTGCCCATGGAAATTGATTGACTTTTGACAAAGTTATGGCAGTTCAAAGATATCAAAGTTGCTCAGTAACTGCGACGGCCTGAACCGAAATTAACCCTTATAAATGAATCAGTTACCAAACGGTTATTTCGGTTTAAAGAGTTTCGGCTTATGGGTTTCGGTACAGTCGAAAAAATATTTTCGGTTACGGTTTCAGTACGGTAACAAATTTCAATCGATTTTCATCGGTTAAAGGTTACGGTTTCGGTTAAGGCTTTAATCCCTGTTTTGTATTATTTATGTTTGTTAAAAATAGTAAGAGCAACAATTGTACATTTTTAATAATAGAAATAGATGTTTAAAAACGCAGCAAAAAGTATATAAACTTTGCCGTAGAAAAAAGCTAAGCACAAATTATGCAAGCTCAAAGTACTTCAACATTACGTATACGCAGCCTCATTATACTCAAAAAGAAGATTGAAAAATAATCCTCTAAGCTAGCATGTACCTTTAAAAAGCAAAGTAAACCCTACAGGGTATATTAGTTACTTGCTTAATAATAGTAATTAAACCAGTTCGACAGTAAAATGAAGAACGCAAATCAATTAAGTTAAATCAACATATCGTAATTTATGGGATTAAAAACTCTTGCTAATTGAAATATATCTTTATCGTATATATGATAATTAATAGGCAGCCGACAGACAAATCTTTTGACCAAGCGAGTGAACATTTTTTTCTTCTCTCTGTTTTTTGCCATGCACATCTGAATTTCTGGCCAATTGGCTCTTCTGGTAGAATGGCTAATTGGCTATCGTCTCACATTTTGCTTTTTGTGAAAGAGGAGCAGGGAGGGTGGGGGGAAGTTTCCCCAACTTGCCTGTGGCAACTCTCGAATCTGTAGAATGTCCTGGCAAGCAGTTAAATTACTTCTCGTTTATTTTAAATTGTGAAAAATATGTGCGAATGTGCTCGGCCAGAGAAAGAGCTGATATCCAGAGACATTACAAGATGATGATGATAGCCGAACAATGAATGAAACTCAAACAAATACCAATACACTGAAAAAAATAGACCAACTTCTAAAATCAAGAACATTCATCTTACATATCTTGTTCTTAAAATATTACAATTTTAAAACCAAATTGCTAATACTAAGAATATTAATCTAAGAATATAAATCTTCGCTTATATATTTTATAATTTTTCTTTAAATTGATAAAAATAACTATAGTATCCACTTTTTACTCCTTTTCATTTCAAATTTTTCTGAGAGATTATCCTATACAAAAAATCGTAAGATATATAAGCGGTCACTATTAGAATTGTTTGCAGAAACTAGATTTCGCATGAATTCAAAATTTTCAATCAAAATTAATTAATGGGTTAAGGAAAGGTTTGTATCATTCAAACGAAATTTGAATGACTTTTCTATTGATGCCAAAATGTACATGAAGTAAATTCAAATTATGTGTAAATTTTCCTCATATTTTTGTTTAAATATTTATGCCCACTAGTGTAAGTTGAAGAACTGCCTTATTTTTTTCTTGTCTCAAATTTATTTGAAATGTTTAATGAAGATGTGTTTTCTATCTTTAAGCATTTTATGTTCTCTACGCATTTTGCAGATCAAAATTCGTAGTTTTGAGAGCAAAACCTTTTTTTTTATCAGTGTACCAATACGAATGCAGCTGTGAATACAACTGTGAATACGACTGTGAATACAAGCAGAATTGGCAAATGCTTGCAGCAAAGTCAATGCACAAACACACGATGAAAGTGTTCTACAATTTGCTGTGAAATTTGCGCGCTGTATTTTCAAATAATGCGAAAACTTTTCGCCTATGTTCGGATAGCGGAAGAGAGAGAGAGAGAAAGGGGATAAGAGTGGAGACTGAGGAAGGAAAGGAAAGCGGGAAACCAACCAGCAGCAGCGGGAGCTTTCAATATACTTTTGTTTCTTTGCCTCTATTGTCCTGCACATTTGCGTGAAATGCAATTTCTCATATTTGCATAACTGCAGACAGCAGATAGCTCAAAATAAAGTTGAAATTTTGCAGTACAGTGCAGTGTATAGTGTGCAGTGTACAGTTTACAGTGTGTAGTGCAGTGTAGCCGGATTGCGGTTGTAGCATCACCAACAACAACAACAACAACTTTAATATCGCCAGACTGCGCGTTCGTAATTGCCGACGACCCCAAACTGCGTGCCCTACGCCCTCCACCTCCTCCTCCTCCTCCTCCATCTCCACCACCACCACCTCCATTTTCTCTGCCGCAGCACAGTGGTTCGCTTACCAATAAATTCTGCCAAAAATCTAAATCTACTTATTATAATGTTTTTTAATTAAAAATTGCTTGCACTAACAAATTTAATTTTATTAGTTACATAGTTTGTTAATTTAACAAATTTGTTTAAAATGGCAAATAAAACTGCAAGTTAGAAAGAATAGTTGATTAAGTTTGACTTGACTTACGTTAATATTTACTTTTAATATTTTTCAAAATTGTCAAACATACAAAATTAAATTTAATATTATTCTATATTAGCTTAATAATAAATATTATATATAAAAAAATCTATTTACACTAATTTTAAATACTTTTAAGTATTTAATGTTTGTTTTTACTGCAAGTATAAATTTATAAATATTCTTAATACAAGAGAAAGTTAATTTATTATTTTTAAACTCATTATTTTATTTTTTTTTTGAAAGATTATTTATTGATATGAGCCCGCTCAGAATTTTTACAAGACATTTATATTACAAAATTTTTGTTGATCTTGCGGAAAAGGAAAAAATACACAAATCTGTTAGCCTAAATTTTATGAACCAATCAAGTCAATCATCCGAAAATTAAAAAGCATAAAATTCTTTAAACTGCATCATTAATTAATCATATTCCGAAGCTTTCATTTGATTCAGAGCTTTGATAATAATTGTAATATATTTACAAAAAATATTAGATTTTTAAAACACAATTTAATAATATTAGTATTAGTATTTAAAAATACAATAATTAGATTTTCAAAAGTTGTAAGTGAAATAGCACAAAATCTAAAATTTCTTTCACGATTAAGGACTCTTCAGTTGGAATTTTAAAAGTGATGACATGTCTAATTCAAAAGTAAGCAGTATTTCCTAACATCTTTTGCAAAATGAGAAACTGTGCAACGCCTCTGTCACCGCCTCTGTCGCTGCCTCTGTCGCTGCCTCTGTCGCCGCCTGCAGCGTTCAGCAAACGTCCAACAGCCGCGCGAATCCTTCCGCTTGCCTCGTGTATGCAGCACAGCGGTTTCCGGCGTGGCAGCAGCAACAGCAGCGACAGCAACGGCAGCAGCAGCCGTGCCCCAACAATACGGCAACAGCGGCATGGCGACCAAATTCAAATCAACGGAGTTACGCGCACACACAATGCCCACAAACACACACACACACACTCACACTCTCACTCACTCTCGCACACATGTTGTGGCTTGCGTGTATGTGTGTGCGGGTGTGTGTGTGTGTGTGTGTGTGTGTGTAAGACAAAGCATACTTTCAGGCGCAAATAACAGGCGGAACAACGGAACAAGCGAGAAAGCTAACAACTGAGAGCGAGGAACCCCGCCGGACATCTAGCTCGGAACTGCGGCTATTCTATTAGTGCGACACACACACACTCACACTCACACACACAGCATACAGAAAACATACGCATACATACACTCAGAAAAAAACAATAAGATACTCATATTAAAAATTTGAATTTATTTTCAACCGAAATAATTTTTCTAATTTAAGAAAACATTAAATTCTGAAATAATTTTCTTATTTAAGAAACAATTCCCTTAATGTATTATTTGCAGAAATATCATTTGAAAAATGCTTTTCCAAATTTAAGAAAATTATCCTTATAAATAATTTAAAAAAATTTTTAAGAAATATAATTTCAAAAATATTTTTTCTCAATTTACAATTAACCATAAAAAATAATTTTTAAAAGTATCCTTTCTGAAAAAGTATTTCTAATTTATGAAAAATTTTGGAAGTGTAAATTTAAGAAATATAGCTAAATGTATTTCTTTTTTAAAAATAGTCTGATTTTTGCTATGGCCATTTGAGAAAAGTCACATTTTCTATTCCTACATTTATAATTTATAGTTTCAGAAATATCATTTCTGACTAAAGTTTTCTTATTTAAGAAAAATTATCCAAAGGTTTCAGTAAGATGGATAAATGTATTTATTTTTTAGCAATAGGATATTGTTATATTTCTGAAAAGAAAAGTCGCATTTTTGGGAAATTTCTATACTTATTAGAGTGGCACTTGAAGACAAATGAAAATGGATTTTCAGATTTATTGAGGGCTAAGTAGTGGTCATATTTTGACGAGTGTAGTAGCATACAAAATTATACGCACAAAAGCAAACAAGTGTGCCAAGGGATGTTGTCCTGGCGAGTGAGTCGTGGGTGAGTCCTGGGATTCGACAATGCCAACAGCATCGATGGCTAAAGCAAACATAATTGATATCGTAATCAATTCAAAAATCCAGCAAAACTAAAAACAGCAAATGCTGTGAAAACAACGTCGTCGTCATTCGTTGTCCACAAAACATGGCAGCCACAGTTTCTGGCCACAAGCATTTCAGCAATGCGCACGTAGAGCTCGACACTTTGCCACATCTTCTCCCCAATCCACAACACTCTAAATATGTGTGTGTGTGTGTGTGTGTGATGTGTGTGGCAGTGCGTGCCACTCAATCAACTCTGAAAAAAAGTCTACAAATATTAGCCCCTAATGCCATTGAGACCAGGAGGAGTCGGAGCCGGAGTCGGAGCCGAAGCCAAGACGTTGTAGCTGCTGTTGCACGCAGACTTGCCCCAAACTTCAGGACACCATAAAAAACTGGAATTGTGTATAAAAATGAAGCAGCAAAAAAAAAACAGAAAAAAAAAGTGGCAGCTTCAAATAAAATTGTTGCGACAAAGGCTACAACAACAACAAGAACAACAAGGAGTTGAAGGAGCAGCCAAAGGAGCTGCATCGGGCACGACGATAACATTAAGCAGAAGTATCGAAAAAATGTGTAGTGAAAAAAAGAGAAAAGAAAATAAGAAACGACGACGACAAGGACACAAAAGCAGAAGAATAACAACACAATCAAGCGAGGCAAGCGACGCTGCAGAATGAGACTGAGGACAAGGATGGGGGCGTGTGGCAGCAACAGCAAGAGGGAGGGAGACGGACCGGGATGGGGGAAAGCAGGAGCGGAAGCGTGTCTGGGCATAGGCGGGCACTGCATAACTTGCCAGCGCCAGCGAAAGCGGCACGTAATAACATTTTTCTAAAGAAAGCACAAAAAAATCAACAACAAGTTGGATAAAAAGCTGTGAGGTGTGCCCGACTATAAAATACCCGGTAGCTGCCTATTCACAGCAAACGCAGCTGATTTTTTATTTATTTATTTATCTTATTTTATCTAAAAGCAGTTGACAAAAATTTAAAAAACCTTAAAATAACTTTTTAATATACAATTTTAAATAAACAGCCAAATTAAAAACTAGGAAACTAAAAGAAAATAAAAAAAAAAATTATAAAGTTCATCGGCAACTCAAAAAAAAATAATCCATTTCAGATGGAAATATAAATATAATTGATAGATGCTACATTTTTTTTGCAGTAAAAACAGGCCATAAGATAATAAAGACTTTTCCCTAGTGAAATTCTTTAATTTTACTATTTTTTCAACCCTGTTACCTGAAAGAACATACATACATACATTCCATATTTGAAGACTCTACACTGATAAAAAATACATGTTTCTAATATCAAGAACATAAAACTTAAATATTTTTTAGATAAACCAACTTGATGTAATAAATAGAATTGATTAAATTCTAACAAGACAAATATAAGTGATCTTACAATTAAGATGTTTATTCGATTTTTAAGAAATAATTGTTTCCTTCTCACTTTAAGAGAAATTGTCTAAGAAATAGAAAGATATTTGTCTCAAAACTTAGGCTAAGATAAGATCAACGAATTCATTAGTGTGACATACATTGTCACAAACTAATAATACCCTTGCATGCATTGATTACCGGGTCAACGAATAACGCAGAGAAAACGAGACGAAGCTGAAGACGAAGACGTCAAGCGTAGCCAAAGCCGAAGCCAGGAAGGAGTCCAGGAGCATAGCCGGGGTCGAGATGAAGACGGAGATGAAGATGGAGATGGAGACGGAGATGGAGGCCGAGACTTTGGCCCAAACTAAAGCCGTTGCTAAAACGTGCGTGGCGCTTTTGGAATGCTGTCTGGAGACAAGTTATTGTTTTTGATTTCATTTTTCTTCTTTGTGGCGCCTCTGCCCACATGGAATGGGGATTCGAGATTGGGGATGTATGTGAATGCGAATCTGTATGTGAATATGAAGCTGCTTATTTCCATACAGGAATGTGTCTGTCTCTCTCTCCACATTCTTCCTCCTCCATTTCTCTCCCATCAACCGCACTCGAAATTGGTTAGTTTGGCTAATCGAGGTATTTGCCAGCGGCATAAGTTGGATTTTCTTTTGGATTTCGGATTTTTATGGCTAGATGGAAAATTGCCTACGGCTGCCTTAATATTATGACTATTATTATTATTACTATTATTATCATAACAGTTATTATTATTAAAAGTGGCCCAATAATTTGAAAGTCAGCTGAATGGAAATTATTGCAAATGGACAGGTGCGTTTTACTGGAAAAATCCTAACTTAAGTTCTAGAAATGAACTTTGTCAAGTTAATGCAACAGAATTTCCAAATTTAAACTCAATATTTTAATCTTTCTCTGTCTTGACTGAACATTTTTCCGATGAGTGGGCCAAACCACATTTTGTAGGCAATTCCTTTTTTTGTTTACTTTATAAAGTGCTCGGTTTTCTTTGGGGAAAACCAATAAAAAAAAGGTAAAGAAGAATTTTAAGGTGCTTTCTTTTGTTAAAATATTAAATTAAAGTTTAGCACGTCTGCTTGGAAAAGGAATCAATTAGATAGATTGATGAATCTTAATCTGTTTAAATATTTTTAACTGTAGGGCTATTTTTAATCAAATTTGTAACTCCATCAAATGGAAGGATAATGAAGAATTCAACATGACTGACAATCATTCTAATTTGCATGATTCCTAGTTAAAAACATATAACTATCTAGACAACGAGCGGAAAAATGTTTACTTATATATATTACAAACTCATTATTTTGTCGATTTCGTTTTAATTTAGAATTTCATAACAAATTAAAATAATGCATCCATAAGCAATCGGAGCAGCAAATCTAGGAAAGTTATTGCACACTTATTTGATGGTGCAACATTTTCATGGGTTGGGGAAATTTGAGTACAAGATTCCATCGGCTTTACAAAGTAGAAGACCTTTTTATGATTCACTCTATAAGTGAAGCAACATTTTTATGACCAACATAAACTAAACAATTTAAATAAATAGTATTTGGTATTATAAACATATTGAGCAAACAAAATCTGGACTATAGAAAATCTTTCAAAACAGTATAAAAAAATGAGAGATATTTAAATCCCAAAAAATGGGTATATGGTATGGGTATATCGCGATAATAGACACTCATCCATATCAATCAATCATTGCCGCCTCGCAATATAACTTGTGCAATTTGTGTTGGCAGACACAGCGGCATCATTAGGCTTGCAGCATTTCACCATTTTGAGAGAGAGAGAGCGAGAGAGAGAGAGAGAGAGAGCAGCAACTCTGGTTTTGTAACACTCGCTGAAGAACTAACTTTTGAAACTTTCTAATAAAAATAGCCCTAGTCGGAGTTACAACGCAGTTCTGCCCCAAGGTGCGTTGTTGCAAGAGGAGAGGCGGAGAGAAGGAAAGGAGGGAAGAGTAGGAGAAAGACACGAAGAACGACTCAACTCATTGGCAACTGCTGCTAATGTCGTTGTTGCCGGCGGCACAGAAGGAACAACCATAACCGCAACAGCAGCAACTCGACTTGCAGCAGCAGCAGACAATGATGCCGCATTACATTCAAGCCAAAGTCCAAAACCGAACTCCTATGTTCAACTCTACACTCAGAAAAATATGCCACCGCTTTGTTCTTAAAATTTGAAGATTGCTGTGTGCTAAAAATCTTAAATTATGTATGAATCGATCTTAAATTTTTAATTCTGACAGCTATCTGAAATAATATTCAGATTTTGACCGAACCTAGTCCGAATATACTATAAGACCATGGCTGTACTAAGTCTCGTTAAAATACCTCCAAAAACAAAAGATTTATTTTAAGCATTTTTTTTCAAGATTGAAATTAAATTAAAATTGAGAATGGTTTATACTAGAAACAAGTACCTTTTGGAATTAGATCAAGATTTTCATGTACTTAAACTATAATTCCAAAAAGTACTTAAAGTATTCCAGAGAAATCTCATTTTAAGATTTTCGTTGTAATATTCCGATTTTGACCAAACTTAGTCAGAATATATACCATGGCAAATATAAAATCTGCGAGTCTCGTTAAAATACCTCCAAAAACAATAGATTTATTTCAAATATTTTTTTTCAAGATTGGAATTGGTATACTAGAAACAAGTACCTTTTGGGATTAGATCAAGATTTTTGTGTACTTAAACTATATTCCCAAAAAGTACTTAAAGTATACCAGAAAAATCTCATTTTAAGATTTCCATACTTGCGAAAATCGAACTTGAAATAAGATTCTTGTTCTCAGTTTTGAAAATTCCGAACTTGGACAGCTTTTGAGATCGTTTGTACGGATATCTTGATATTTTCGCTGAGTGTACAGTTTAGCCTCACTCTCCCTCTCTCCCTCACTCTCGCTTACACACGCAACAGACACAATGCAGTTTCAATTTACAAGAGAACTCGAGCGACAGAGTAAAAAGCTTTTACTCTTTTACTTTTGCTTTAGTTTCTTTTTTCTGCCGCTCTCTCTCACTCTCTTGTGCTCAGTTGTTCGTTTCCACTTGTTTCAGTCGGCTTGTACTCGCACACACACATACATGGCCGCAACATCCGTTACAATTTTTTACGACTCTCGACTTCGTCTGCTTGCTGCCTCTGCCTCTGCCGCTGCCGCTGCTTCAGTCGCTGCCTCAGTCGCTGCTGCCGCTGCTGGTGCTGACGTTGATGTTGATGTTGATGCTTTTGGCGGCAGCAGCCACTGAGATGCTTTGTGGTTGCGCTATGGCTGCTCTAAGTATGTGTGTGTCTCTTTGTGTGTGTGTGTGTGAGTGCATGAGCATGTCGCATTCAAGGATTGAGTAAATTTTTGTGGGTTACTTCAGTAATGATATGGAATGTGTTGGAATTTCAAGAAGTTACTACAGATTTCTTTATTTATTTAAATGAGCAAGCAGCCAGGCAGCTCCTCTCTCCCTCCCTCCCCTCTCACCACTCTCTATGTCTCGCTTTGACTTTATTATACCCTATAAAGAGGGTATAATAAGTTTCTGCTAATGTACATAACTGACAAATGGAGGCGTGGCAGATCCTATTAAGAATATATTTATTCTTGCACCAAAATTAGGCATATAGACTCCTCATCTGTGCAGGCAGAACATGTTTATTTCAAATTTTGATAATATAAGATAAGATAAATTTTAAAAGTATTGTAGTGAGTTTTGACATGTTTGTTACAGAACATAGTTCGAATCTGTCATGATCGGAGCCTTCCCAGAACCCAGAAAAATAACTGCGGCTTGGAAGAAAATTTTGAAATATTTCGAAAGTGAATTTCTTTAACATATTCTAATTTAATTGTCTTTGAGCGGAAAAATTGTTATCCGATAAAGTAAAATACCATGTATTTTATATACTTAGTATAAATGCAACTTAAAACGAATACAATATACCCTTTTAGTTAATTTTAAAGTAACGGATATAAAAATATACAACTTATTAAATGCTGTAAAATAACAGATACAAATTTTTACACTTTTTGTCCATAATTTTATTGCAGCTTGATTTTGGAACATGATAATAATAAATTTGTCTTAAATTCGATTCTCAAGAAAGTTAGGTTTTTTTTTAATAAATGATTTTATGAGCTTTGAAAATCAAGGAAAAATAAAAATCAATCACGAAAATAAAATAACATTTTTAAATAAAATTTAATTAAGGGTCGAAGTAAAACTTTCGAGATCACTGAAGTTTGGAATTGATTTTATTACGCAATTCCGAAGTTTTTGTTCTGTGTAGGGTATGTGGTAGTCGTGGTGTGTTTCTGCTTGTGCCTCTTGGTCTTGTGGTGGGCAGCCAGCCAGCATCTTCAATTGACTGACTCGCTGACTCCGACTGTCTGTCCGTCCGTCTGTCTGACTGACTGAACAGCGTACAACTAAATGAGCGTTGTTATCAGTCTCTGCCGCTTCCCAAGCGACTCTCACTCTCACTCCCTTTTCCTGTCTTCCTGTCTCTCTGTGTGACTGTGCGTGTAATTGTAACGGCAAGAAGAAGGAGAAGAAGGCAACTGGCAACCGGCATCTCTTGGCCAAAATCATCCTGGCCAAAAGCGAAGCAACCAGCAACGTCATTGAAATTTATGCACGTTGTACATTCCGTGTAGTGATATTTGTATTGGGAATTAAAACTATGCCCTTGGGATTATAACCTAATTTTGGCACTCTCTTCATTTGTGAAGCTTTATCCTCCCCCTTCCACTTCCACTTCCACTCCCTCACCATCCCCCTCTCTGTCCATCTGTCTGTTGTTCGTTTTGGCATTTTTCATTGCTCTTGTTTCCGTGTAATTAAAATAAAGGCGTGGAGTAATTGCTGAGGTCAGTTCTTCGAGTACTTCTTCCTCGAACATAATGCCAACTAAGCGCACTCGCAAATTAACACTTTTTTCTCATCTTCTTCTTCTTTTTTTTTGCCAAGCTAAGGTTTCTTTTTCTTCTACGCACTATGGGAAAAACAGCTAGATTAGCGCACATATATTAATTAATATCGAGGATTAATATTAGGATTTATAATAGGATTTTTAGGGAAACACAAAATAAGTATACAATAAACTTTTTTTGTTTTTAACTTTAAAAAAACTAAATTTTTTGAATTAAATTCGTTAAAATGTAAAATATATTTTTTATTTTGCTGCAAGAATAACGATTTTAAAATTAAACTGGAATTATTGATTAGGAAAAAAACCATATTAGAGATATGAAAATTGGAATTAATATATGTAAGCTAAGCTAATGTTTTTTGGCCACTGTGCAATGGGGTGTATTCCTTGGAGCTACCGAATTGCAGATAAAATTCTCAGTTTAACACTTTGTTAAAATGCTGGCCCAAAACGCCATGTGCTGTTTGTTTGTTGCTTTAGCTCGGGGTCATTTTGGCCCATAAAAATGTTGCCAGCAGTTGGCCATTTGCGCCAGCTTGGACTTTGGGATACGTCTATTATAATTGTTTGTTGCTCTTGCTGTTACTGTTGTTGTTGTTCTACTTTTTGGTCTTGATGCGCTTGCAGTAAATTTCGTTAACATGGCCATCAATAGGAAGAGACCTTCAGACCTAAATTTCCATGCTAATTGGTTTGCCATTGTATACAAGACATTGGAAATTGTAAAGCCAGCGCTTAACACGTATTAATTGGGCGACAGTAGCTCTAGAGAAAGAGAAAGAGATGGAGATACAGATAGAGAGAGAAAGAGAGAGAGAGAGCGAGAGTAATCTGCTTCTTACAATGACCAATAGCCATGAAAGTTGCAAATTGGCTTTCGGCAATTGCCAACTGCAAATCCAAACCCAAATCCAAATCGAAACATTTATCTTTCTCAACTGCAATTCGCTTCCATTTCAATTTCTATTCAAATCTCTCATGTTTCTCTTTTTTTTTCTTGTAGCTGTTGCAATTTGTACTAATTCCGAAATAGATTAAAGATGTTTCATTTTTGGTGTTATCATGATATTAACTTCTTCCGGTTGGATAGCATGACAAATGAGAGCAGGTGATGGGAAACTCTAATTGAAGAACGTGTTTCGTTCAAATTTACCTTTTGTCTGGGTTGCACTTTTGATTCGAGAGGTTTTCTAATTGGTTGTTAGTGGTTATTTCTGTATTTATTCAACGTCGACTAAAAGCAGTCGATAGAGAGCAAAATTAATTAATTAAATTTGAAATTCATTACGTATGACATTACGTATACGTACGAGTATATTAAATATATTTCATATATGTATATCAACAATATGTTTAAATTAATTGATTTTTTAAATGAATTAATTATATTTTCAGAAATTAAATAGAAAGCTTTTAAGTTGTATCTTTTGAGTGTACCTTTATAAGACTACGTACATCTAACATTACGTATACGTACGAGTATTTTATATATATTTCATATATACCAACAATATATTTTAATTAATTTAAATAATATTACATATTAAGTTAAATAAACTTAAGATTTTAAAGGAAAGAACTAAAACTGATTTATATTTTCAGAAATTAAATAGAAACCTTTTAAGTTTTATTTATTGAGCGTACCTTTATAAGACTACGCACATCTAATATTACGTATACGTACAAGTATTCTAAATATATTTCATACATATCAACAACAAATTTTAATTAATTTAAATAACATTACATATTAAGTTAAATTAACTTAAGATTTTAAAGGAAAGAACTAAAACTGATTTAAATGAATCAGTTATATTTTCAGAAATTAAATAGAAACCTTTTAAATTTCATCTATTGAGCGTACCTTTATCAGACTACGCACATCTAACATTACGTATACGTACGAGTATTCTAAATATATTTCATATATATCAACAACATATTTTTATTAATTTAAATAATATTACATATTTAGTTAAATTAACTTAATTTTTTTAATGAAAAAACTAAAATTGATTTAAATAAATCTGTTATATTTTCCGGAATTAAATATAAAACTTTTAAGTTTCATCTATACGTATACGTACGAGTATATTAAATATATTTCATATATATCAACAATATATTTTAATTAATTCAAATAGTTTTTGACATTTAGTGAAATTAACATAAGATCTTATAAAAAAAAACCAAAGACTAAAATAGAAACCTTTTAAATTTCATCTATTGAGCGTACCTTTATCAGACTACGCACATCTAATATTACGTATACGTACGAGTATTCTAAATATATTTCATATATATCAACAACATATTTTTATTAATTCAAATAGTTTTGACATTTAGTGAAATTAACATAAGATCTTATATAAAAAAACCAAAGACTAAAATAGAAACCTTTTAAATTTCATCTATTGAGCGTACCTTTATCAGACTACGCACATCTAATATTACGTATACGTACGAGTAAATGCTCGAATGTTTGGCAATTTTGCAATACCTAAAAAAGAGCTTGTGTGCTTTAGACCTATGTAGATTCAAAAAACAATTCTATTTTCTTTTTCTCGTTACTTGCATCAATCTCTTGTTTCTCTTTTGGAGTTAGTTTGTCCGTTGGTTATTTTGTTTCTCCTATTTTTTGTGTATCTTTTCACATGCAATCACAATTGCATGTCTCGATTGTCATCACATTTACACCCACATATCATTGATGAATGTTCTCTTGAAGGTTCTCAAGTCTCTTTTATCTTAACTATCAATCATTTGGGTTTAGTTCTATAAAATGAAAAAGTCTAAGCTTAAATTATGCCATTTTATTTATAATTGATTTAAAAATAGCTTGAGAGACTTTTTAATCATAATTGATTTCACCTGTAAATTTTCTATCTTCTAATTTTAAATACAATTATCTGTCCTTAATACGCACTATTGAATAATTTAATCAATTGAAAATAGGGAAGGTGAAATGCTTGTATATCCTTTTATCATTTAGTTTGCTACAGTTCCATAAACTAAACTACAAACAATTCAACACTTGGATAAATAATTTGCACAAACTTGGCATTTAATTATTCATTCAGAACACCAAACTAATTTAGCAACTTTGTGGAAAACTTAAACTTTGCTCAGACAGACAGACAGACAGAGAAACAATTGAGCAAAAGGTCGATGATGACAATCCAAATTTGCAATTTGCAAAATGAAACAAAAACTGTCACAAAATACATGAAATTAACTAATAAACTAATTGGTATAATAGAGTACTGTCTCTCATAGTTTTTGGCATAATTAAACGAGCTTGTTAAGTCCAAAAAAGATGGCAATTAATCAGCAACATTATAATTTATGGTCATGATGCAAAATCCAGCTCGAATTCAAATGCAACTCCCAAGGCAATGTAAAAGCTGGACTAAAGAAACAACCTTTCTCTCTCTCTCTCTCTCTATGTCTCTCTCTCTCTGTCTGTCTCTCTCTCATGTTCAACCTGCTTATTACTGACAAACTAAGCCAAATTGTACGCTCAAGTGCCATAAAGCCATAAAGTAATCAAAGTTGATATCAAAGGACCACACTGCTAACTTATGCTCTCATGTATTCAATTAGGACAGATTTTCGAATGGTCCTGCGTCCTGCGTCCTGAGTCCTGTGTCCTACCTTCTCTCGTCCTGTTTCCCCGTTCATTTTGAAAGAATTAAGCACTTTTGTGGAGCGCAGCTGTTAAGAAATTACCGCAGCTCCATCTAATGCAGCAGCTACTGGTAGTGAGGTCCTGTTACTGTTCCTGCTCCTGCTCCTGTTCCTGTTCCTATTCCTGTTCCTGCTCCTGATTCGGTTACTGCTCCTAGTCCTGCTTCTTCAAGAAGTTTCAACAACTTCCTATGCCCAAAGTTTCCACAAATTAGTTATGCAAATTATGTGAGTCGCCTCTACCTCAACGACAGCAGTCAACCGCCAACTACAACAACAATGCAGAACAACAACAAGTAAAATCACTATTGTCGACAGTGCACAACTCTGAGATACCCCTTAAACAATTTTGATACATATTAGTTTTGTCCTGGGATCATAAATTATATGAGGAGTAGGCAAAGAAATCATTTTTAATGCTTATTTATAGACTTTTATTTTAAAAATCAAATTTAATAATTATTTGTGATTAATAAAAGGAAATAAAATTAATTATTATTATTGATTTTTATTTATTCAGTCTCTTTTAAGAGTTTTTGATGATTTGTTTGAAAGACTATTATTTTTGAGGAATAAAATAATAGTTTTTAAATAACCAATAAAAGTGATTTTTAATTTAAATATTCTCAAATATAAATTTTTTAGTTGTTTGCAAAGATCTTGTAAATACAAAAAGGTGCACTGGATCTTATATTGATTTTTTAGTGAAATTTTTGATCAAAAACTAATATTTTCAGTTCCTGATTTGATCTATGAATTAAATAAATCTTACTGCATACTTTTATATATATATGTATATCCGATCTTTATGCCATTAATTAGGATAATAGATAATACTAAAAAAGAACGTTAGTAATGGAAAAGAGCATTTTATATTGATATTTTTGAAGCAAATTCAATATTAAAGTCCATTTTCTGTCAGTCGATCGATCAATAATATACATATTTTATAGATGGCGATGAATACAATATACCCTTATACTTTTTGTAAGTAACGGGTATGAGGAACAACAACAACAAATTTAAGGATGCCAAGTTTTGAAATCCGTATTTAAAACAATGGCGGCCTTAGCTCAGCTCAGTTCATCTAGAAACTACACCCCAAAATGTGGCCTAAACTTAACTGAAGTCGAGGAAGAGGAAGATGGAGAGGGGTAGGGTAAAGGGAGGGTAGGGGGGAGGGGAAGACAGGCAACTCAATCCTCTGGTCCGATTAGGTCGCATAACAAAGCAGAATTTGTGTAAGTTCCTATTTAACATGCTTTATGCATTCCTCAATTATAAATAGATTAAAGTCCAAAATAGACTAAAGTTAAATGTTAACTTTCCGGCCGAGGCGGACACCATTCACAAAGCAATTAACGCGCCCCAAAGGAAGCTACAGCAGAGGAGTGAGAGCGAGAGAGAGGGGGAGAAAGGGAGTGAGAGAGAGAGAGAGAGAGAGCCGAGAGCGTTGCCCGAGTCAGAACTCAATTTAACTGACTGCCAACTTTCACAATCACTGCCCATCATCAATTTCAGATTTTGCTGTATGTTTTATGTAGGAAAAGCAGCAGGAAAAAGGAGTTGGAGATGAAGGGCACAAACCGTCAAGTCAGTCAGTGAGTCAGTCAGACAAACAGACAGATGGACAGGGGTAAAAAAAAAAGTGAAAACAATGCTGAAACGTCCAACTCGCAAATGTTTTTACAAGGGAAAGGGAAAGAGACAACCCTTCAGTACGGCTCGCTAGTGAGAGATTGGTGAGCTCACTGGTTACCACTCACCACCATACCTTACCCGTGAAATGAACATGAGGATGACATTACCAATCATCATTGAATTCACCAACGTATCCACAACATACCAGTAACCAGTGAATACCTTTCCTTGGTGAATTCACTGCTTTGTTTCAAAATTGCATTACCTTTCATTACTGAATTCACTGCTTACTTTTGCATGTTGAAATCAATAACAACATTATTCGACTGCTTTCCAGCAGTACTTGAGGGATGTGAGTATAGGTTGATCTGTCTCTCTGTGTCTGTGTTTGTGTTTACTTAAGCGTAAGCCTCACCACACACTCACACACACACACAACAATGGCAAGTCAGATAAAGCAGCGAGTGAAAGAAATACGAATACAGGGCCAAAGAGGGTTTTGGCCGTCTTAAAGGATTGCTCAAGTTTTCGGTAACCAATATGTAAATGTGCGTGCTGTGATTAAGCACAATAGCCACAGACGAGGCCAAAAGAATAAGAGACCCTCCCAGTCAGACACCTAAATAGTTGGAGTGGGCAACTTTGCTTAACCTAAAACCTAAACCTAAACCTAAAACCGAAATCTAACCACAATTTGGAAGCGCTGAAAATGTGAAACCAAAACAAACGGAAAACGAAAAATAAATTTGTAGCAAGCCAAAAATTGGATACCCTTGCTGGGAATTATTTTTAAATACTTTAAAGAATACAAAATATTTTACAAAAATTTGTAACCGACCAATTTCGACCGATTGTTTCTATGACAGCTATATGATAATGTGAACCGATTTTCAACCAATTTAAGCAGAATGTATTAAATATAATTTAACACAAAAGTTGTTATTTCTGTTTAAATATCTCAAAAAACAATAAAGTTTTCCATTTTTGGAATGACAGCTGTAAGCTATAGTAGTTAATCCGATTTTGACTGATTCTGTTCGTTTTGATTAATTTTAAATCATTCTTTCTGTTTTACAATCTAATATTACAATACATAAATTAATTTAAAGCAGAGATCAAAACCGAAACGAATATCGGTTTTAGTTACGGTTTCGGTTATGCTCGAATTAAGGTTTTCGGTTATCGATTATGAAAAATCTTGGAGTATCGGTTTCGTAACGGCTATCGGTTTTTTGTAAGTTTCGTTAAAAATACCGATATGGTTTCGGTTCACAAAAAAAAATAATGTATGTTTTCGGTTGACCAAAATAAGAAGCGTTATTTATTGCTTTACATCATAATTTGACCTAATATAAATATGGTTAATTTGGTTTGAACATTTCGATTATTTTGATTTTACTGATTTTTAATAACTTTGAACTGCCATAACTTTGTCAAAACTCAATCAATTTCCATGCGGAATGTAAATTTGAGCATGATTTTACCACTTAATTCGTTCTGCATTTAAACTTTGTTCAATTTGAAAGTTTTGAAATTTTCGAATTTTTTAGAAATTTTACAGTGTTACCCCTTATTATTTTTAGAAAAATTTCAAAATTTTTTAATTTTTAAAATGAACAAAATTTAAATGCTGAACGAATTAAGACGTAAAAACATGCACAAATTTACATTCCGCATGAAAATTTATTGACTTTTGACAAAGTTATGGTTGTTCAAAGTTATCAAAGTTGCTCAGTAACTGCGACGGCCAGAACCAAAATTAACCCTTAAAAATGAATCGGTTTCTAAACGGTTATTTCGGTTAAAAGAGTTTCGGCTTATGGAGTTCGGTACAGCGGTAAAATATTTTTCGGTTACGTTTTCAGTTAAGGTTTTGATCCCTGATTTAATGTCTTATTATTTTTTACATGTTATTAATAAAGTTCAATATTTTTTTTGTAGACTAATTTTAGTGGACTTTTAATAGATAAATGAATTAGTTACACATTTCGTGAGAATCTTAAAATACCCTCGATAAGGGCATAAGAACGCAGACAAAGTCAATGAATGGAATGGACAAGGCTAACTTTACACACCTCAAGTGTTTGTTTAGGACGAGACAAAGAGACGGACGGACAGTGAGAAAGACGGACAGACGGATGAATGGACAGACGGATAAATGGACGGAGGGACTGGCAGCATCCATGGCCATTTGCTTGCCTTGTTCTTCAGCTTCTTGTTGTTGTTGTTTTTGGCCAGTGGCAACATAAATCTTGTCTTGCCAAACAAAAAGCCTCCGCCACAACGAACTGCGCCCAACTGCCGCTAGATGGCGCCCAAAGACAATACCCGAAACTATTAGCGAAGAAGGCTGCGCCTTCACCTTGGCATCGCCTTCTCTCTCTCTCTCTCTCTCTCGCTCTCTCTCTATTCTCTCTCTTTCTTACTGTCTTTCTGTTTCATCGTGTGAATTTTTAAGGGGCACGCACATAAATTGCAACCGCCAGGTGAGCAATGCTAGTTGCCACATTGGTGGCACCTCCCCCGCCTTCACCCCCTCCTACCTCATCCTATCCTTTCTGTTCACACCCCTCCCCTTCCTCGACACCTTCTTGTGATGTATCACACAAACAAGACACAAAATGTATTTATGCTGCTCAGTTTCAGGCCAAGATGGGATGAGATGGGATTCAAGACTTGCTTCTTCTACTTCTACAGCTTCTCCTACTTCTTCTACTCCTTCTACTCCTTCTTCTTCTTCTTCTTGTGGGCATCAGCCGCGTTCCGGCCGTAATAAAAACTAAAATCCGCACAACAATATGTGCGAGGATAATGCCATTTCCGTTTTATGTGAAATCCTCTCAGTAGTCCGTGTCCGTGTCCGCATATCCGTCTAACAGTACACCTTCCCCTACCCTCCTCCCCCTCCTTTCCATATGTGAGGCTTCTTCAAGGTGTGCCGAACGAGTTGAAATACACCGAGCCGAAAAAAGTGTACGCTACCCGAAAAGTTTTTACGTTATGGCACTTTTGGATTGCGGATAAGCAAATGGTTTTTGTGGGGGAGAGAGGGAAAGAGGGGCGCATCAGGATGGGGGATGCTTTTATGGATTGGCATGTGAAACACCTTGAGTACATGCAGATGAACCCAAAATTTTCCGCCTTTTTTCATATCTATTGTTAAACCTCAATAAATAAGGAAACGCAAGCAAAAAAAAATGCAAGCTCAAAAATATACAGAGATTATTCAAAACTATATCAAAGTACTGACAAAGTGCTTTCATCAATTTGAGTTCTCACTTTATGAGTTACTTTAATAATAATATTTATTTAATACTTGTTAAGATATACAAGTTTAAGTTTTTTTTTTTTATTTATATAACAACTTTTTTATTTTTTTGTCTAATTTTGTATATTTATATTTTATATAAATATTTTTTAAAACGTTCTGTAAGACAGATATGGAAAATTACACTTTCCATAGTATATTACAATATCTAAAGTCTAGAATTTTAAATTTACCAACCCAATTTCCTCACTACTTTAACTGAGATAGTTTCTAATAATTTCAAAATTAATAAACGATTAAGACAATATAATTTTTAGAAATTGGATTTTTCCCAAATTTTATTAAACAAATAAAAATATGAAATTAAAAAATATGTTGACCATAAAACTTAAATCACTTAAATTAGGGAAAATGTGTATTCGAATTAGTTGTTCGTCTGGAATTAGGACAAAGATGATCATAAGAAGCAGATTTTCAATATTCTAAGAGACAAAGAGCTACAGAGAGAGAGAGAGAGAGTATTCTCATATTTCGTACCTTTTTCAAGATTATGTGACAGTTGGTTGGTCGGATTATGAGGGCCATTCATTAGCAGCATTTGGGGGCCATCAACAAAGTGCTTGTCTTGTGGCTAACTGAAGTTTTGGGCCCTTGGCTAAGAGTGTAGCTGTAAACTGGGCTAACTGGTGAGACTACTAACTGGTAAATGTAAATGTGGCATAGTTTTTGCTCTCAGTGTGTATGTGTGTGGCAAGATGAAACAAATGTACAAGTTGTGAGTTGGTAAAAAGCGCAACGAGCATAAGAAGATGAAGGCGTAGTGAAGAAGAGGAAACAGAGAGGAAGCGGAAGAGAAACCATAACTAAATCCATTGCCATAGCCAAATCCAATGCAAAGTCTGCGATGCAAATAGTAGAGATTATGGGACTGCTCCTTGCAGCAGATGAATAAGAAGAAGAAGAGAAGAAGAAGAAGAACAAGAAGATGAAGATGCAGATGGAACGGGAGACGGAACTGGAACCGGAGACGGAGACGGAGACAAAGCTGCTGGCGGATGTGTTCCAAGGCAACACTGGAGGTGCAGAAGGTGTGTGTGTATGTGTGTGTGTGTGTGTTTTTTTTATGAGTGTGGCACAATAAATCTTACAAGGGTGCCGAATGTTGGGGGCAGTGTCGAAGCTGCCACCCCTCCCTCTACCCACCCTAACTACTCCAAATCCCTCCACTAACTAAGGGAGTGAAAACCAAAACCAAATAAAACTGACATTATGCGAAAAGCGAAAGCCATAACTAAAAGTTGGTCTGCATGTGTGTGTGTATATTTATATGTGAGTGTGTGTGAGTGTACACTCAGAAAAAAGAAGTAGTACGATTCGTTTTACAAAAAAAAAGAGTTATTAAATTAATCCTGTTTCGATATAGAACTTTTTTTAAATGATTCAGTTTGTAAACAGATCTTTAATTTTTCTTCTTCTTTTTGCGTTTGCTTGCTTATAATTCCCAAATGGTTCTCGCTTGTCTGCTATGAGGAAATTTCACTATATTTCTGTAGTTAGCCCTTTACTTACTTTCGATGGTGATTTAGATTATTTTATCATTTTATTTTATTGCAAAATGCTCATAATACTTATTTCATGTTCTTATTTTCAGATATTTCTGTTCTCAGTTATAGAGTTTAAAGGACTAGAATCAAGTATGAAATATACTTAAACCTAGTAGAGCTTGAAGTAAGTACAAAATGTTCTCAAAGTTATCCCAATTTTGCTAAAAATAACAGTCTACAATTAAGAATTTTGCGATTATATCAATCCTGAAACAAGTGTGTGATATCAAGAATTTCAAGAAGTTCTTAAACTTAGAACTTCTTTCTTGAATCAAGAATTTTCAGACATAGCTGACTTTTGACAAGGGAAATTCTGGATTCAAGTACGAAAGTACTTGATTTTTCTCTCAGTGTGGCATGATGGAGCGGCAGTAAAGTTGATACTGGCGCAAAAGGAAAAATAGCAAAATAGAAATGATAGCTAAGAGTTCTAAGGTCTGTCGAGGGACAAAGTAGAAAGAGGGGGGCTTGGAGGGAGTAAAGAGTGTTGGAAAATACGAGGCGGAAATCGACTTTGGCAAGGCTTTTACCTGTATGTGTGTGCTGTTGTTGTTGTTGTTGTTGCACGTTGAACTTGCTGCAAGTTATGCAAATGTTCTCACAGTTGCCTCCAAATCCAGTTGAATTCGATGATGCGCTTGTTGTTGTGGTTGTTCCTCTTGTTGTTCTTGTTCTTGTTGTTGTTGTTGTTGTTGTTGCAAGTGCTGCTATCAGTTGAAAGCAGCGTCGTGTTTGTTGATGTTGTTGTTGTTCTTGTTTGAAGTTGCGCGTGCTAATGACATTTTCTTTGATTGCGAGTTCAACTCGAAACTGTCATTTGATTTCTCATTTTTTTATTATGCATTTTTGATTAGATATATTCGATTTGTATTGTAATTTTTTTTTAATATTCCTTCTGTTTATTTAACATTCCATTTTAATTGTACTTTTCTAAAATTTTTAAATTTTTTTATTGTGTTTTCCTAATATTAATATTTTCATTTTATGTTAGATATTTATTGCATTTTACTAGTATTTATCGCGTCGATTGTTGTCAATTTATTGTAGTAATGTTTCTCAAATTTAATAATACAAGTTTTAAATTAGAAGCAATTTTAATTAAATATTTGTGTGACAATGCTCACAGATTTCTAAAAGTTTCGGAAAAGTATAAATAAAAATAAGATAACATTTGGTTAACTGGGTCTATGGTTAGAGTCGCCACATGTAGAACTTTTTTCGATTCCCTCCGTGCCATGCTCAAGGAGAAGACACCGTTAATGTATCATTATGTTTTTAAATTCATTAAGAATAAAAAGAAGTGTAAACTTAACCGTCAAATTAAAAAGAAGAGAATAAAAAGTAGAAATAAAGTAAAGATTCCTTAGCAGCAAATATATTTCATAAATTAATCGTATTTAAAAAAAAATAATATTCGATTTCCACTGTATGTGCTTTTCTAATATTTATATACAAATTTATATTTATATTAGATTTTAATTGTATTTTTCTAATAATATATATTTTTTTTAATTTATATGTATATTAGATTTATATTGTATTATTCTAATGCTTATATTTTTTTAATTTATATGTATATTAGATTTTTTCATTGTATTTTTTTTTAGAATATTTGTCGCGTCGTTTGTTGTTGGGGTTGTCTATTTATTTGATTTGCATGCAATTTTCAATTTTTATGCGAATTACTTTGAATTGACACACACACACACACACAAGCATAGAGAGTCGAGCACGCACACACACACACACGCACACGCACACACACACACACATTGGCAATGCACAATAGAAATTGAATTGCAAAATTTGTTTGCCAGTCAATCGTTGCAGACGAAGACGTTGAATCTAAGCAGGGGTTAAAGGGGAAGAGAGGAGAGTCGAGAAAGGAGAGAGTGGAGATGAGGAGGGGGAGGGGGTAGCAGCAAAGTGCGCCACGTTGATGCCAATGTCACAGGCAAAGCCAAAGCCACATCACAGTCACAGTCACAGCCTGAAGAAATCGCACAATTTGGCGGCGAAAATGTCAAGTATTCAGAATGTCACGACCGCGACGCCGACAGCGACGCCGACGACTGTCACTACAATAGGCGGCAACAACAACAACAATGATGTGCCGGCAAATCTGCACGCACACACACACACACACACACACACACACACATACACACACTCGCATACACACACACACACACACACACATATATATAGAGCAACACTCACAGCTTGCAACTTGCCGCTAGTTGCACTAAAAAACTCAGTCAAACAGAGGCGCGAAATCGCGACATTAAAAACACGACGCGTCGTGACGTGACGCTTAAACACTGTGAACACTCGATACGATGGACAGTTGCTGCCCAATGCGACCGACTGCAATGACGAACGCTCGGAAACTGAACTCTGAATGAATGCCAGAAAGGATGCTGAACGAATCTCACACAGATGCGTTATCCACGAAGGCGATGCCAAAGCCGAAACCGAAGCCGAAGCCGAACTCGAAGTCGAAGCCACAACCGAAAACGAATTCAAAGCTAAGCACAAAGCCGAAGCCTAAGAGAGAGAGAGAGAGAGAGAGAGCGTGAGCAAGAGAACAACACAAAAGCTGCTTGCTTTGGGATGCTGCTCAGAGAGGCTGCAACGTTGACGTTGACGGCGACAGCGACGTTGGCAGCGACAACAACAGCGGCAGCGAGTAACGTGTGACTTCGTTAAATTTCTGCGGCGACAGCACACAAAACGGATTCGGAAGCGGAAGTAGCAAGTAAGCGAGCGAGCGAACGAGCGAACGAACAAGTAAGTAAGGGAGGGGAAAGAGGGGAGTGAGTGGGGAGTGGAGAGTGGCAAGGTAGAAGTAGGCGAAGTAACGCGAAGTGTCTGCACCTCTCCTCACGAGTGCCAATCGTTGGACGAAGCACGCGGCGACTATTTTGGCTGTGGCAACTACTACCAAAAGGAAAGGGAAAAGGTGGTGGTTGGGTGGGGAGCAGCATCAATATTCACATTCGCACTTGTGCGAGTATTTTCTGATTTGCTGCAATCGCATTGCCAACAATCTTTGCAACAACAACAACAACAACGGGAGCAACAACAACAACAGCATGTGCCACACACATAGAGCAAATTTTCTAACGGATGTTTAGCAAATCTTTTTTGCGCCGGATACTAACGGTGTCTTCAGCTAGACGAAACACGGATACAGCTTTAGATATATATACACACATATGTACATATGTATATTTTATAGCCCTGCAGTTCGGATAGCCAGAGAAAGGGAATTGACTAGGGAATTAGTGATGCATACTACACAGAAAAAAATCGAGGATTGCGGGATAAAATCAATCCAATGCGGTGACAGAAGTAAGGTAATCCCGGATTTTATTAAGCAAAGTACAAAATACTTGATTCAAGTAAGATATTTCTTCGCGAAATTTTGATTTATGGGGTTCTGTACTAATTTTTAGAATGGTCTTTTTTACAGTGTGCTAGTGATGCATCAGAGGGTAGAATTTGGTTTTATTTGCCTAGCGCCCTCGAAGCTAACGATTTAGCTAGCTACTAGTGATGGATCATGTAACTAGAACTGGGTAATTCCTCGACACCATGTGTACTGCAGGGTAGGTGTAGGTGATTGTGGTGTGTGTGTGTGTGTGAGTGTGAGTATATCGATAACTAATAATGTCATTACATTTGTGCCAACCTGTGTGTTTGTCTCTGACTCGTTAGTCGCCCCTCCGTCATCGTCCCATATTTCAGTTTACAGTTTTCATTGCTTGCACTCCCTCTCTTTCTTTCTCCCTCTCTCTATCTCACTTTGCCGCTCTGTCATTCTCTCTGTAATTGTATTTTGTTTTTGTTTTGCTTTACATATTTTTTTGTTCTGTTAGTTTTTGCACTCACACAGACATGAGCAACTAATTAGAAACACTTGCCATACTCTTCACTTGCTCTAACTAAACATATATGAGTGTGTGTGTCTGAAGAGTGTTTAAGAGTGAGAGAGAGAGAGAGAAAAGGGGGAGTGAAAGAGATGTGAGTCCAGTATTACGGAGGAATTGGCAATTGCTTAGTTGATTTTCATTGACTGCCCTTTGGCAATGGGGACAGATATTGCAGTTGTTCGCTGTCATTAATTGCCTGTGGGTTGCTGTCCTTGTTGTCCTTGTTGTTGTTGTTGTGGCTCTTATTCTTCTCTCTATATCTATCTCTATCTCTCTGTTTTGCTGACAACAGTGAACGATCTTACAATGGATAAATGATTGCTAAAACGATACGAGGTGCTTTTAAGCTAATGGAAATCAACTGGATCATATTCAATTCAACTCAACTCGCATACATATTAATTTGTCTCGTTTCGTATTAGTTTTCATATTAGTCTTAAGCCCATTTGCACATTTCCCTGCATTACTTTTATAATTTTAATTCTGTTAACATGTTTATAGATTGTTATAAAAATGTTAATATACCAAAAATGGGATAGAAATTAGAAACCCAGAACTAGGAAAATTGTTTTTAGAAAATAACAAATTGGAATGAATCTTGTGAGGAAAAAATAATAATAATTGGTATAACCAAATTTAAGAAAATACGAAATGAAAAACATTTTTTAAAAATCGTTGGAGTTATAATGAAATATTTTTGATTACGGCTTTTGTACTTTTGTCTAATTATTTTGTAGCTGAATTTATTTAGGTTCATCGTAGCTCAATGTAGATTTAATTTTTCCGAATGTTTATAAACTACGCAATTTTTAAACTGATTTCCTAGTTTTTGCATTCATTTTTTTTATCCTTAGTATCTATAAAATATATTAACGACTATATATACAGTTAGTCAAGTAATTCTTTTGACATGGAAAAAAATAAACATATTTGTTTTTTATTTTTAGAAATAAATAGTTATAAATAAAATATGTGATATGGGTTATTAATTTAAATTACCCTCAAGATATTATTGTTTTTTTTATTTTTATTCTTTTTACAATGCATATTAGATGTGTTATCAATTGTAGAAGTTATTTAAATTTACTTAACAGCAGTTGGCAAGTTTAAACACAAATTTACCTGCTTATTTATTATAGCTGCTATTGGCAGCTTAGTAAACTTGTATTTTATTTGTGGGTGCTACTTCATTTCCTTGTCTCGACTTTGCAATTCATAATCAGCTTCCGTGTTGGCAATTTCAAAGTGGTTTTAAGGGTCCTGTTATTATTTCTGCTGCTGTTCCTGTCAGCTTGTTGTTATTATTCAAAAGTATTGCAAAGCTCTTCAATCGAGAATACTTCCGGCGCATTTTCAACCGCATATTGCAGTTTGTGCCCATCGTGCACTATCGGATGCGTTCTCGAATGAACCAAAAAGCAAAACATCCCGAGACTGAGAGACTCATACTCTCTAGACTGCAAACTCATAGCCTGGCCAAGACCAAGAGACACAGACGCAGACACAGACACGGACACGGACATGGACACGGACATAGGCAACAAACAAACAGGACATTGAATTTGTTTTGGGTTTTGATTTTTCGATTTAAAATTGCTCGTTTCAATGGCCTGGACGTTAACCTGGTCCTGGTCCTGGGCAAGGACTTGAGCCAAAGCATTTGGCAAACCGATCGAATTGGTCAAATGATTCTGGCCAAGTTGGAGGTGTTGCAAGAAGCACATTTATTTCCTAGTTGCATTGCCAGCTGCACAACCAAAATTCCAATTGGCATCTTTCAATGGAAAGCTTTCCGAATAATATCGGCTACTCAATAAAGTAATTAAGTGTTATGGCTGCACACACACACACACACACACATTCTCACACACATATACAATTTGTTGATAATACAATCTCTGCGGTTGAGTGTGTAGCTAATATTTACTATGACAAATTTTAAGAATTACCAAATATCCGAATTGCATTTCGATTCCTTTGAACATTTGCATAAAGATTTCTGCATGTAATTTCGAAATTAAATAATATAAACACACACACAAAGAGATAGATAGATACATAGATAGAGTGAGAGAGGGAGACAGATGGCTATCAATAAATGAAAAATTCTTATTTTAATTTGCATATTTAACACCTTCAATAATTTTATTGAAGTCATTTCAATTAACAATAACTATTGAGCTAAACAACAATATTGTTTTTTTTTCATAACTGACAAATTCCATAACACAATATCTCTCACAATACAAAATTAATTGAATATTTTTAGCTCTGAATGCCAAATTGCCTTA
The DNA here is from genome assembly GCA_035042165.1 of Drosophila kuntzei. NCBI lineage: Eukaryota > Metazoa > Arthropoda > Insecta > Diptera > Drosophilidae > Drosophila > Drosophila kuntzei. The sequence goes on from JAWNLU010000300.1 coordinate 662,079, forward strand.
TGAAATTGACAGAAAATATATTTCAATTTTCACATGCATTTCACTTTTCATTTTTCATGCAGTATTTAAACGCTTGTGAGAAGTATATGTACCGAACTTTATTTGTATAATTTTTAATCTAATGATTCCATAGTATTTTAAGCTAGTTTCAATTTGTTATCTATTTAACAATTTCCATTTCATTTAGTATTTCATATTTTAAGTGAGAGGTTTTCTGAAGTATTTATACTTTGGAAAATGCTTGCAGATAACCTGAATTTAGTATATTTCAACTTCTTCAAGTTTAAATAAAGCTAATTTTAGCTTGTTGACTATTTAATAACATCCAATATGTGCTTAAATAATTCAAGTTTATTATACGTATCATCAGAATGCTTTATACAATACAAAGATGACATGCAGAAATTGCCAAGAGTAAAATTGTAAAGAGTATTCGGCGAGGAAATGCCCTGTAGTCAATATAGTCATATATAAAATTGCTATCCTCTGGATATTTTAAGTACAGGGTATAAATCCCAGTTACTGATAAACTCCCTTGCTACGAAAAAGTTTTAAATAAAAAGAATATTAATATTGATGATTAAAAACACTTGAATACATTTTTATTAATTTTAGGGGAAATTAAAAAATTCCAGAATTAAATTATACATTTACAATAATAATAGGCTACCTAGGGAATATGAGTATCAGTAATCAGTATAAAACTTTTATGTTTACCAAAAATTACACTTTTATAATTTTTGTCTATTGTTTAGCTACCCCATTTAATGGAACTTGTTACAGGGTATACGATTCACACAATAATGACCGTAGAGAAATAGAAAGTAATGAACTTTGGTGCAAGCATGTGACCGCGAATGACATGTAGATTAATGTTTCGGGAAATCAGATGAAAGGACATGTCCAAAGTTGCCAAGGATAACGAAACTGCGATTGAAGTAACCAGAAATCAATGAGGAGTGGGGAATTAATTAATTAATTAGAGCAGGGGAAGAAATCAGTCGAGAGAGAGAGAATGTGAGAAAATGTAGAAATAATATGTTTACACTATTTAACAAGTTTGCATTTGAAATACAGTATTCAATTAGATGTGTATTTTATTTTTATGTTTTGAGCATTGACAAGTTGCTCGAGGACAACAGAAAAAGAGGAACTTCAATGAGCACGACAGGGGAGCATAATTAGGAGAGAGGGGAAGTTGAGGCAGAGGAAAAGACTGGGGCAAATGGTTTGTGGCACAAACAAAAACGAGTTGCGAGTTGCGAGTTGAGCGTGGCAAATGGCTGAGAAATGTTTCGAGTTCTGTGTCCTGTGTATCCTGTGTGTCCTGTGTTTGTTGTTTACGCTGGTTGCATTCGTCATTGCGTCGCGTTGTCGGCATCCTTTGAGCAGACGCTTTGACAACCAGCTAACCGTTGTTGTTGTTGTTGTTGTTCATGTTGTTGTTGTTGTTGTCGAGTAATAAAAAATAGTAGAGAAAATGCTACAGTATAGTAAACACGACTGCGACAAACCCTTTACTTATTCCTTTAAAAGATACAATTTTTAAATTAAAAATAAAAGTCGTATACGTAATATTAAAAACAAGTAAAAATAAATCCTGTGCTTATCGTAAAAATTAAGCAAACTATGGTAAAAATCCAATAATGTTCATTTCTTAATTCATGTATTTTATTTTAATTATTTCTTAAGACCTATTTGAATTAAATTAAATAAATTAATTTTTATTATGCTATACAATTTATGTATTATTGTTTCTTAGATGTTTCATCAGTTTTAAATTAAATTTGTGTATGCTACTAACTGCTTTAAAATTGTGTGGTAGTTCTAGAGATGAACCAGATACTTTGTAAGTTAACATTTAAATGGAAAATGAATAAACTTAGGCTTCAACAGACTCGTTTTGCTTTTTATGTACAGGGTCTAAAAAAAATAGAAAAACAAAAGATGAAAACTTGTTTACCAGTTTCTATTGCTGGCCGCCTCTGGCTTTGCTTTAGCTATAGTTCCGTGTTATTGTTTGTTGTTGCATATCCGAGACCAATGAGAGAGAGAGAGAGATAGAGAAAGAGTGAGAGAGAGTGTGCGAGGGTAATACATTTAAACTTCTTAGGGCTCAGTCAGCCTGAGGGCTGCTTGGCCGCATCCCTGGCAAATAAAAAAATAAAGTTTCACTTGCGAGCTTAGCAGCTGAGCTTAGTTTTGGCCCAAGCTCACTCTTGGCCACATTCTCTAGCCAACTACCGCTACAGCTACAGTTCGAGCCATGGCCAGTGAGCGGCTTTTGGAGCAAAGGATAAATACGGATTGTGCTGAGCTGCATCGACTTTTGCCATAGCTGCCGTTGCTGCCGTTGCTTCCATTGCTTCCATTGCTGCCACCACGGCAACTTTTGTTGGCTGCCGTTGTTTACCAAGTTTTTCCTTTGCCGTTGCCGTTGCCGTTGCCTTTGCCACTTTGCTGCTCTCTGGACTAGAGAGAACTCAACTCGGCAACGCCTCAGTACGCCTCGCTTGGATTCGGGTTCGTTTTGATACCCTGACCGAGGGTATTAACTATTTTTCACGAAATCTGTAACGCATTAAAGTAGACTTGATAGTGTCATATTTTAGGCTTCTTTGACTTTTTAATTGAGAGTCGTTGTCATTTTATTCGCATATTGTCTTAATAATATCCTGAATACATACTTTAATTAATGTTAAAATCAGGGTAAGTTTTGTTTTAAAAATACCGATATGGTTTCGGTTCACAAAAAAAAATGTATATTTTCGGTTGACCAAATTAAGAAGCGTTATTCATTGCTTTATATCATAATTTGACCTAATATAAATTTGGTTAATTTGGTTTGAACATTCCGTTTATTTTGATTTTAATAACTTCGAACTGCCATAACTTTGTCAAAACTTAATCAATTTCCATGCGGAATGTAAATTTGAGCATGATTTTACCACTTTATACGTTCTGCATTTAAATTTTGGTTCAATTTGAAAATTTGAAAATTTCGATTTTTTTTAGAAATTTTACAGTGTTACCCCTTATCATTTTTCTAAAAATTTCGAAATTTTCGAATTTTCAAAATGAAACAAATTTAAATGCAAAATGAATTTCGAAGTAAAATCATGCTCAAATTTAAATTGCGCATGGAAATCGATTGAGTTTTGACAAAGTTATGACAGTTCGAAGTTATCAAAGTTGCTCAATATCTGCGACGACCAGAACCGAAATTAACCCTTATAAATTTATGGGTTACTAAACGGTTATTTCGGTTTAAAGAGTTTCGGTTTATGGGTTTCGGTACAGCGGTAAACAATTTTTCGGTTACGGTTTCAGTTACGGTTACAAATTTCAATCGGTTAATGGTTACGGTTTCGGTTAAGGTTTTAATCCCTGGTTAAAATCAAGAATTTTGAAATTGAATTTTAGATTGGTTTTTCTTTTCTGTGTATATATATTCCTGATCGGGACGATCACATAGCTGAGTCGATATTGCGATGTCCGTCTAGTTTCTTTTATTTCTAGTCTCTATATTTTAAAGCTATCTCGATGAAACCTGATACAGATCCGTCTTATTGCTGCTTGCAGAACATATGTCAAAAACGGACGATTTCTCAACGAAACCCGATTGTGAGTTGTCCTACTTATCCTGACCAAATTTTGTTCAAATCGGTCTGCTATAGTATATTAATTATTTTGATCTTTTTAGCTGTCTTAGTCAATCTCACAAAATGTGTATTTTATGTTATCTTGTACATCATGACAAATTGTGGTTTAAATCGGTTCACTATATCATAAAGCTGTCATAAAAATGATCTGTCAAAAAGTATATTTTGGTAAATTTTAGTTGTTTCTGGAAATATGTCGAGCCAACTGGCAGATTATGTATTAGATATTGGCTTTATCATATAGCTGTCATAGGAACAATTAGTCTAAAATTAAGTACAGCACACGGCAAGGGTATTAAAACTTCGGTTTGCCAAAGGTAACCTTTCTTTCTAGTTGTTTGTTTGTTTGTTTGCTCGTTTGTTTGCCTGCCGCACAGCCTTGCCACGTCTTGTGGCATATACAATCTGCGTTATCGAGTTGATTGATATTTTTAAATTATGTGCCGCAGTCGGCATAAATTTAAATTTTCGGCTGCTAATCCAGAAGCTCAACTCTGTCCAGACCGCCGTGTCAAAATGCCAATCGAGCGTTGATGCCTCCAAAGCGCATAATGATAATGATAATGATAATAATAATAATGATGTTGAAAGTTGTTGATGATGTTGATGATGATGTTGCTGTTGAAGCTGCTGTTGCTGTTGATTGGTATTGGTATTGGTATTGGGTGTCTTGGCATTTTCTTGCTTACATTTTGCCGTTGTCGATTTTAGCATAAAATTAACATTAATTTACTTGCGGTCTTTGAAGTTACTCGCATTGTGGCATTGGTGGCAACGTTGTTGCTGCCACACAGACTGCTTTGTTCTTGTTTTTGAATTATGGAGCATTTTTGATATTGGCCCTCCCAAGATTCTGGGTAACGACCAAACAATGCGCTGCCAGCCATTACGCTTCATGCATTCGGATTTCTACAGCACTGTGGGAAACATCGCTAGATTTTCATATATATTATTTCACAGCTTTGAATCTCAGATACGGTTTTTTATAACCAATCTTATATTCGATTACTTCAAGCAGCTTTTTGCATAGTTTTTATATAGGTATAATATGAGCTTTGAAAGTCAAGCAAAAAGAAAATATATATTTTATATTAATATATTTGTTGGATGTTCAACAGTATTTAGACCAGGAATTAAAACCGAAACGAATATCGGTTTCAGTAACGTTTTCGGTGATGCTCGAATTAAGGTTTTCGGTTATTGTTTGTGCCAAATCTTGGAGTATCGGTTTCGTAACGGTTATAGGTTATTTGTAAGTTTCGGTTTAAAAATACCGGTATGGTTTCGGTTCACAAAAAAAATATAAAATAATGTTTTGGTTGACCAAAATAAAAAGCTTTATTCGTTGTTTAAAAGGCAAAAAGACTTAGCCTGGAAAATAATGTTATCTGGTTATTGGGATTATCTAGTGCAATGTAATGATTTTTAATAACTTTGAACTGCCATATCTTTGTCAAAACTCAAAGAATTTGCATGCGGAATGTAAATTTGTACATGTTTTTACCTCTAAATTCGTTCTGCATTTAAAATTTGTTCAATTTTGAAAATTTTTGAAAATCGAATTTTTTGGAAAATTTACAGTGTTACCCCTTTGTCTTTTTTGATTTTTTCGAAAAAATTCGAATTTACAAAATGAACAAAATTTAAATGTCGAACGAATTTACAGGGAATATTATGCACAAATTTACATTCTGCATGAAAATTGATTGACTTTTGACAAAGTTATGGCTTTTCGAATTTGCTCAGTAGCTGCCACGGCCAGAACCGAAATTAACCCTTATAAATGAATCGGTTACTAACGGCTTAAAGAGTTTCGGTTTGTGGATTTCGGCTCAGCGGAAAAAATTGCTATCGATTACGGTTTCAGTTACGGTTACAAATTTCAATTGGTTAAAGGTTCCGGTTTTGGTTAAGGTTTTAATCCCTGACTTAGACTAAATCTAGTTTCTGGTTGTATGGTTCATTTTGATTGTAAAATAAGCAGAATAAAATTTAAATTTATTAAACGTAATTCGTTTAATTTAATTTTATATTATTCATGCTTTTTTAAATAAAAACTAAATTAAAAACAAAAATAATATTTAAAAATGTAATTTTAGGAAAAAACAGACAGTTTAATATATTTATTAAAATAAGACAATGTAGCTGTTTTACCCACTGTGCGACGACGCGACGTTCCGTCGCTTATCGAAGCGTGGCACAAACGTTATCGGCCATTTCCATTAAGAGGCGGCCGTTTAATGAATTCTAAAGTCGGCATCGACATCGACGTCGACGCCGACGCCGTTGAAGGATGTGCGTCCGGCTTTGAAAAGATTCGATTTTGGCTTTTTCAATTGTTCGCACGGCGTCGCCACCCAAAACTAATTTGCGGGTAACGTTTTCTGAGGCCAGGCCGGAAATGGTTGAGGCCATTAGGCTGTCGACTAGAGTGCTCTCTCTCTCTCTCTCTCTCTCTCTCTCACACACTCTCTTTCATCATTGAATGGCTTATGTGAAAATGGCAGTGCACATGACGATTCTGGCATTTTGATAAGCCAGCGAAACAAATTTAACGCTTCGAGCCTTTCGCCTTTTCTGCCATTGATTAACTAAGTATATTTTACTTACTTTCGAGGGGCCCTAAAAAGTAGGCAATGCCTTTTTGTTACTTTGATTACGTGATGGATTCGAGTCATTATGGCTTATACCTTGATTTGCATTGTTTTTGTTAGCTTTCACTTTCACTCTCACTTTCACCTTCACCGGCAGCGTCTAGTTGTGAATTGCTCTGTGCTATGCGGCGTATGCGTAATTTGCTCACGTGGAGAAGCTGTAAAACTAAATTGCGGCAACTTCACATAACATAATAAATAGCAGCAGTCGATGCGATTGTAGATGCCACACTAAATGCCATTGCAACATCAAAACATTTAAGAATATGCTAGTCGAGTGTGCTCGACTATGAGATACCCTGCGCCGAGATATTGGATACCTTTAAATATAAGTACACACTTTTGCAAATAAACGTAAATATAAGAAATATTATCTATTATTTATATTTTACCTAAAATAGACAGCAATTCAAGTCTCGAAAAAATTTTTAAATAAAATATAAATATTTTAAAATTATTAAATGAAATATTCACAGTCCAAAATACACTTTAAGCTATTCACTTGCTGCTTTTTCTTCCCTTCACTTTACACACACTGTAAAATAATCACTTGAATAAATTCTTTTATTTTTACTATCCGATATTATAGAATTTTGTTGATTAGATAAAAAGCCCAATTGATATTAGCTACTTATAGTAAATAATTATGAAGAATTTATCTACAACATTCTAGGGACAACATTCTCGCAATCGTTCAACAAATTATGGATTGATTAAATTTATTTTTAATCTTGACTTTATACATTTTATTTCACTTTTGATTATTAATTATGTTATATTATATTAGAAAACATTAATTTTTTAAATTTTTATTCAACATTTATTTGAATGTTATTTTATTTATGTTAAATAACTTTTTGTCATCAGCTTTTAGTTGATGCTAAATGAATAGATAAATAAATAGAGTACAAGTTGCCTTCAATTCCGTCTTACACACATTTGCATAAGTCATATCTCATTTCGCACATATTCAAATGATGCCGGGTATTAACGGGGCGTATGCGTAATATTCGTATTTGCACAAGAGAATTTTGTTAGCCAACCACGTTGATTTCGATTCGAAATGCAACATATAATAACGCCACATGCAACCACATAATGCATGCAAATGCGCAAATCAAATTTGTTGCATATATCCCAATACACAAACACACACCTATACACACATACACACACATATACACACACATATGTGAGCTGCCACTTACTTATTCAGATCAACATAACGACGCAAAGCTGCACAATTAAATCAAGTGTCTCCTCACATTACGCAGATTAAAATGTGCTTCAAATTTGTTGAATTGAATATACCCGCACTTATTGCCATATTGGATAATTACCAACGAGAATGTTGGCTTAAATAAGTTGCCATAAATTAAACAAATTTATGACCAAATTTAACAAAGGTACTCAGTCGAATATTCGTGAATAGAAACTCAACTGATGAAGCTATTCAAAAGGCTGCTTGAATCGAGCTAAATCTGTTGAGTTATATTAACCGATTGGAAAATTGGCTAAAAGGCCTCAATTCACTGGCTTAAACTATTCATTCATTCATACATTCTCGAATGCAATTTCTGTTTGAATATTGGCTTAATAATATCTCAGATGTTGGCTTAAACTATTCATCAAAGTCAAATATCAATGTGTAATTTACTATTGGCTAATACGCCAGCTTGTAATGGCTAACATTATTGAAAAGTAAGCCAGAATTATATTGATTTTTGAGTTTATAATTTGAGTTGGCTTTTTGTTAAATTGACTATGCTTATTTAAATAACAACAAGCTACTCAATCAAACACATATTTCTTAAATAAATTACGTTTATTGCTGATGTGGCTTATAGTTTTCGCTTGGCTAAGAGATGATGGCTTAAATAATACGAAAATGAAATTGGCTGTAATAAAATTAAAAATGTTTTATTGCAAATGAATTTTATAATTGGGAATTCTTACTGAAGCATAGTTTAAATTGTGATTTAAAGTGTTCAAAAAGGATATAAAACTGAAATTAAAATTGAATAAACCAAAACAATGCTGAAATTAAATTGAATCTGTTGGATTGAGTACACAAACATTACAATTGAGTTGGTTGCATTAAATATATTTATATAAAAGTGACTTGAATTTATATAGAATTTTGAATCAAATATAACAATTTGGTTTGTAATTCAAACATAAATTGTAAGATTAGTTTGATTAAAGTATTTGAAAAAAAAATGATGGATAAAACAATTAATATTATACTTGAATCAAGCACTCAAATAAGTCTTAAGATAAACAAAAAATATTCTAAAATTAAATTAAATATTTTTAATTGAATAGATATTTAATTATTCAATAATAAATCAAACTGAAATTGTTATTAAGTATAGATGTATTTATTCTTGATCTGTATTCAAACATTGATCGAATAAATTGATTGATTCAATATATATATTTGCAATTGTTGGCTTAAATCATTATAAGCTATTTGAAAATGCAATTGAAAATGCAGAATTGAATATGAATCGTATACCAATTCAAACATTGGCTAATAAGCACTCAAATTCTGGCTTAAAGTATTCACAACTGTGCATGAATCAAATAACCGAGTAAATAATTGAAATAGTTGCTGCTATTTAGTTATTAGCAGTTCTGCACTGGAGGGGGAGGGGAGGGGTGTTTTAATAGGTCGTCGCCTTTTAAACAATGCCAAATGAACAGTTCAAAGTTTGCCTAGGGGGTTATGAGAGGAGGGAGTTAGAAGAGGGGGCTATTGCCAAAGGGAATTGCGAGAATGCAGTCAAATAAATGGCAGTTCAAAAGCGATTTGAAAATAATGCCAAAGACAAATAACATTACCTGTTACACACACACACACACACACACAACACACACACACATACATACAAGCTGTGAGCCTTTGGCATTGTCGGCTTATTTATTTAATCAACACTCCACAGTTGGCTTAGTCAGGTTTGTGTTCTTCTTGTTGTTGTTGTTGTTTTTTTTGGTATGCCTTTAAGCCAAATAAAGTGCGGCGCTTAATCTTTGCCACATTTTATCAATTTAATTATTTCAATTTGAGCGTAAGCAGCAGCAGCAACAACAACAGCAACAACGCGAGCAACAACGACAATGACAGCAGCAACCGACAATTTCAGATCCAGATGCGGCCCACACACACACGAAGAGACAGAGAGAGAGAGAGAGAGAGAGAGAGAGAGAGGGAGACATCCACTAGCATCCTGTCTGTGTCCTGTCCCCCATGTCTTCCACTTCCCCTCTCTATTCCCAGTGATTTCCTTCTGGCTAAAATGCGCGCAATCTGCGCATCAATAAACGCTTTAATCTCTGCTTGCCTGCCATGTTGCTGATGTTCTTGTTGCTGCTGTTGTTGCTGCTGTTGTTGCTGTTGTTGTTGCTGTTGTTGGCTGGTTGGCCTCACTGTCTGTGTGTCTGCTGTTGAGCTTTGACCTAAAGCGATTCAATAATCAACTGCCAACAATTTTACCGTACTTTACTTTATTTTCACGCTAAACTATCTCAAAGATGCGAGCTCAAAGATACGCTACAGCGATTTTTTGTGTGGATTGCAAGCACAACCATTTCACCTCCTACACCTCCTACACACATACTCCCACACACACACAGTGTGTGTGCTGCCTTAGGCCAAAAGTTACCATACTAACTTGTTTTTAGTTTCGAGTTCGTACGACATCATTTTACTTTAAGCACTTAAATATACTTTGTGCCCACACCCCCCCAAAAAATAGAAAAAAAAACTAAATAGAAGCAGAGAAAACCAGCCAAGGGGCAACCCCTACCCCCTACACTGATAAAAAAAAAAGTTTCTAAAGGTCTCAGAACTAATAATTTTGGACTAAAAAAATTCTTAAAGTTAGAAAACACACTTTGATTTCAAGAACATTTCAAATAAGGCCAAGTTCTTTTTTATAGACCCAACTGTTTTAAATACTCAAGGCAACAAAATAAAAATTAAGGCAGTTTTTAAATTTATACCATTAAAATTCTTGTTTTATTTTGAGCAGGGATTAAAACCTTAACCGAAACCGTAACCTTTAACCGATGAAAACCGATTGAAATTTGTAGCCGTAACCGAAAACAACTTTTTCCACAGTACCGAAACCCATAAACCGAAACTCTTTAAACCGAAATTACCGTTTAGTAACCGATTCATTTATAAGGGTTAATTTCGGTTCAGGCCGTCGCAGGTACTGAGCAACTTTGAACTACCATAACTTTGTCAAAAGTCAATCAATTTTCATGCGGAATGTAAATTTGTGCATTTTTTTACCTCTAAATTCGTTCTGCATTTAAATTTTGTTCATTTTGAATATTCGAAAATTTCCTATTTTTTAGAAATTTTACAGTGTTACCCCTTATCATTTTTCGAAAAATTTCGAAATTTTTGAATTTTTAAAATGGAAAAATTTTAAATGCAGAACGTATTTAGAGGTAAAAAAATGCACAAATTTTCATTCCGCATGAAAATTGATTGAGTTTTGACAAAGTTATGGCAGTTCGTAGTTATTAAAAATCAGTAAAATCAAAATAATCGAAATGTTCAAAACAAATTAACCAAATTTATATGAGATCAAGTTATAATAAAATCGACATTACACAGGATCATTCCAGTAACCAGATAAAATTATTTTCCGGGCTAAAAAAAGCATTAAGTCTTTTTTTATGTAAAACATTGAATAAAGCTTCTTATTTTGGTCAACCGAAAACCTCAATTTTTTTTTTTTGTAAACCGAAACCATATCGGTATTTTTAAACCAAAACTTATAAAATACCGATAACCATTACGAAATCGATACTCCAAGATTTTTCATAACCGATAACCAAAAACCTTAATTCAAGCATAATCGAAACCGTAACTGAAACCGATATTCGTTTCGGTTTTAATCCCTGATTTTGAGTTATATACAATATTTTCTGGTTTGGTGTTTTTTTTATAAATATTTCGCTATAATTATTATTGGTTATATAAGAAAATATAACATATTCCTATTTTCCTAACTATTTACGATTTTTATTCTTATATTAAGAACTGCGATTTTTTAGATTAATATTCTTAGCATTAGTAATTTGCTCTTAAAATGGTCTTATTTTAATAACAAAATATGTAATGTTCTTGATATTATAAGTTGTTCTTTTTTTCAGTGTACCCCCAACCCCTGTCCCCTGCTTCATTCAGGCTCGACTTGGCTAAGCTATTCCATTCTATTCTATGCTATTCTGTTCTATTTTATTCCATGTCTCTCTCTCGAACAGTCCGCACTTTTTATATCGGCAAAACTTTTGTTGCTCTGCGAGTTGTTTGTGTTTTTCTTTTGCAGTTTTCAGTTTGTTTTCTCCCTCTTAATCTCTCCCGCTCTCCCCTCCCTCTCAATCTCAATCTCTATATAGCATATTTATATATATGTATATATAGATATATATATCTGCGTCTATCGCCGTGTTTGCCTTTGCTTGATCTAGAGATTTCTATGCAAGCTACCTTGGACTTGGACCAAAGACTCGCTTCCTTTAACTGTTTATTGTGGTGGTGGGGAGGAAAATGGGGAAAATCGGAAAGTGTCCCTGCGTCGGCTTCGGCGAGGCGTATTGAAAATGGCATAAAAATCGCATTTGAATGTAGTACCCTCTCCAGACTGCGTAAGCTCCTTGCTGAGGCAGCGCACAGTGGGAGAAACGGACAATCTAGCTCCTTAAAATTAACATCTTTGAAACTGTCACAACTGGCTGTCTGTTTTAATATTTATTTTATATTTTAAATTAATTTTTTATATGAAAAATTAAATAGTTAATTTTACTTGCTTTACATCTAACTCCTTTACATATATTAATAATAATATTTATTATATATTTATCAGAAAGCAAAATCAAACAAATATCTTTTTAAAAAATAAATAATCTAAAAGCAGTGTATGTGTATTGTTCTTAGTGTGTGGGCTGTTGCGCCAACTAAAATATATAAATATCGAGAATCTACATTTTAAATTAACAATAAAAATTATCTATATACATATATATAAAACTCTATATTCGGACGTACTGATTTATTTATTGATTCACTAATCAAGGTGGAGTTGAAAAAATGAATGAATATAAGATTAAATAACACAAGTTGAATGTCTGGGATTCTGAGATTCGTAAATTTGAATTACTTGAAGTCTAGGCTAGATGGGCCATTTTTTCCACTGTGCGAAGGCAGAGACGGAGGTTCGGCCTCAACGCGTTACTTTTGGGGGCAGGCACGTTAAGTCAACGGTCGGTCGACCCTTTTAGAATCTGCAGCGCATATAAATTTGGTGTTGTTGATGTTGTTGTTGCTGTTGTTGTTGTTGTTGTTGTTGTTGTCGCTGTTGTTGATGCCCGGCGACATCGTCGAAAGCCATCGCCCATCCAGCATCGCCGTTGTCGTTGTCGTTGTCGTTGCCGTTGTCGTTGCCGTTGTCGTTTTCGGCCTTGTGGGGCATTAAGGCAAATCGGGTTTAATTGAAAATAAAAATTCTTAATGGTCTTTAACCCAAGATTATGGTGCTGTATTGCTTGCTTGTGCTTTTAGTGGCCTCTTTTATTAAATGTGAATGTGTGTGTGTGTGTATATGTGTGGCAACCCTTTGCCTCTGCCCCAAACGGTTCAGCATGTTGCCACAGTTTTCTTTGCCGCGTTGTTGGTCAGCGCCATGCGCCATTTTTATGTCGCCGGAAGTGGCGTGTAATCGTTTTTATTTTGTAATTGTTTTAGTGGCACTTCCTTTCGTGTTTTTTTATGTGTCGCCCGCTTCCTTTTGGTCCTTTTTTATTCCTCGCTTGTCGGTCTTACTTTTTACTTTATTTTTGTTGTCGTTGCGCACTTTTGGGGCCAAATAGGTGGCCTCATAAATCAAATATGTCACAGCAATTTAGGTGTCAGAATTTTTATTTTCTTATTTTTATAACATTTTTCTGGCCAAGACGATGCCCCGCCCCGTTTTGCCCAGCATCCGCCTTCTAAAAAGGGGCCAAGCCGAAAGGGCAACCCAAATGCGTAAAACCCACAAAAAAATAATATTTAAAGGCCCCCCTTTTACCCGAAAATGGACAGCAGTGGGTTAAAGGCATCAACATGGCTGAAATGGAAGAATCTGAGAGAAAGAGAGAAAGAGAGCGAAGGGGCATTGGGCATAAAATATTTTTCCAAGGGTTCGAAATTGCGCACAAGAAAAACGCTAAATTTAATGAAAAAAGTTTCATAAATATGGCAATGAATTTAATTAAACGCACAAAACACAAAAAAAAGTTTATATAAAGAAAGAAAATGCGAAAAGCGGCTGGGAAAAAAAGGAAAAAGAATGGGAAAACACACAGCATGGAAAACAAGCCGAAAAATGTCGGCGCACTAATTACGCGAATTAAACGTCAATTTGCAAAAACAATTCGTTTACCAAGCATTCAGCATACAAGTTGTATCTAAAGATAATATTCAAATGCAAATACCGACTAGCAAATACTCTGTAAATAAATAAATGATATGAAGCGACATCACATTGATACAAATTTAATTGCTAACAATACTAGTTATGGTAATTTTTAAATTAATTATTACTAATCTCCCAAACTCTAAAATTTTTATAATATTAGAATAATATGTTTGTGAACACTTTTATAACTTTTGATACGTCTAAACAAATAATTATAAATTTATATTATATTTTAAATAATTAATAGAGTCTTTTAAATTCGGTCATGGCAATTATTTAAAAATTGTTGAGATTGTGTATTTGATTTTTAATAATTTTTTTATCAGAGGCCACACACATGAATTGCACGTATCAATTCCATAGAATGCAAGAGTAAACTTTAAAGAACTTTATTGCGAAATATAATTGGTTATTTATAAGATTTATTGAAATACCCTGTATGCGAATTATGTTAAATGGGGTACTGTAAGGTTTTAAAGGAAACCAGGAAAATGTATATACCAAATAATGAATTGTAACATACAATTCAATAATTATAGAATGATTCTGATAACGCTACGTGTAACTGATGGCTTCAGTAAAGGATATCTCTTAGTCGAGCTAACATGAGTAGATAAAGCCTATATTAAAAATCCAGGCGTGATTTTATTGCAAGGATTTCGGACCGGTTTTATTTTATAATTTATACATATGTACGGTTCAGTTATGCTCGAATTAAGGTTTTAGGTTATCGGTTATACAAAATCTTGAAGTATCGGTTTTGTAATCGTTATCGATTTTGTATAACTTTCGGTTTAAAAATACCGGAATGATTTCGGTTCACAAAAAAAATAAAAATTATGGTTTTCGGTTGACCAAAATAAGAAGCTTTATTCATTGTTTTAGATGAAAAAAGACTTAATGCTTTTATTAGCCTGGAAAATAATGTTATCTGGTTACTGGAATGATTTTTAATAACTTTGAACTGCCATATCTTTGTCAAAAATCAATAAATTTTCATGCGGAATGTAAATTTGTACATGTTTTTACCTCAAAATTCGTTGTGCATTTAAAATTTGTTTAATTTTGAAAATTTTTGAAAATTGAATTTTTTTGAAAATTTACAGTGTTACCCCTTTGTCTTTTTTGATTTTTTCGAAAATATTCGAATTTTCAAAATGAACAAAATTTAAATGCACAACGAATTTACAGGGAATACCATGCACAAGTTTACATTCCGCATGAAAATTGATAGACTTTTGACAAAGTTATGGCAGTTCAAAGTTATCAAAGTTGGTTGCTTAGTAGCTGCAACGGTCAGAACCGAAATTAACCCTTATAAATGAATCGGTTACTAAACGGTTATTTCAGCTTAAAGAGTTTCGGTTTATGGGTTTCGGTACAGCGGAAAAAAGGATTTTCGGTTTCGGTTTCAGTTACGGTTACAAATTTCAATCGGGTTTCACCGCTTTAAGGTTACGGTTTCGGTTAAGGTTTTAATCTCTGATTATATCTTAACTTACATAATTAAATGTAAACTTTATATTTTCTTATCTAAAAATCGACAATTTTGTCAAAAAACAATTTCTTTCGAAACTAATAAAGCTTAAGTTTCGGATAAATTTAGAGGACAAATCATGAATTACTTAATAAAATTGAAGAAATTTTAAATTAAATGATGAAGATTAAGACACTTGAAATTTGGTGGTAACTAAAATGTATTTTATGTATAAATAAGTACAAGTTGTTGATAATGATTTAGCAAAAAGAAAGTTAAGTTTACGAGAAAGGAACACTTAATCTAGACCAACATTGTGTCAAATTGGATCAGTTAATTAATTAACAGGACTACTCAATAGAATTGTATGAATTGAAATAGAATGGAGAAGCTTACGACACTTGAAAGTTCAAGTTGATGTTGATACAGTAGCTGTTGTTATTCCTGTTGTTGATATGGTCGTGACTGGATCAAATGTCAGTTGAATTAAGTCAAATTATCTTTGAATAAGTTGCCGTAAATATTTTGGCATACGCCACAAGCACACAGGACGAACAGGACGACGTCGAAGAGGAAGCTGAAGTTCAGGGAGCGAGAAATCAGCCGCTTGGATTGAGATTCATTAACTGAATGCGCCACGTACTGTTGTTTCCCCCAAAAACTTTTGGTGTTGCTCCTTGTATTTTTGTGGGCCATGGCAAAATGTTAATGAACATCAGAGCTCAGACCAACACAGATATGGTCAGTCCGACAGTCCGACAGTCTGACAGTCCGACTATCTGTCTGGCAGTACATCATTGTAATTGAGTGTTCATTAGCGGTCGAGTCGAATGAATTTTGGCTTATTGGTTGTGGGTAGCAGCATCGACATTGGTACAGCATCATTAAAAGGCAACCAAGGGTGTCGACAAGGGGGGTCTATTCACATCCCCACTCCCCATCATTCATAACTCTACATTATTTTGCTTCGAAATGGTAACTCGATTTAGTTAAACAAAAGATTAAGAATAATGTCTGCAACTAATTTTATAAATTAAATTGCATAGAACGTGATAATGTTTTATAATAATAATGTATTTACATTTGGTTGATGCTAACCATAACGCGGAATTTAAGGAAAGAGTCTTGTCTAAATTAAATTAAGGCTATAACTCTAAAATTGCTCAAGTAAAGATTTATTAATAATTCATAAAATAAATACTATTCCCTAAAAGGAAGACGAAAATAGAAAAGGCAATTTTTAAAAAAATTTTGCAAAAAACTTAGAAAGTTTCCTTTACAACTTTATATAATTATGGCTAAAGCTCTAAAGTTGCTCAACTAAAAATGTTATTTCATTTATTCTAAAAATAAAAATAATTCCATTAAAGGAAGGCAAAAATATGCAATACTATTTTTAATAAATTTTGCATAAAACTAAGAAAGTTTCCTAAATAACTTTATGGTGTGTAAATAAATATTAACTTATAAATGTAGTAAATAAATAATAATAATAAATCATGAAAAAAAAAAATTAATAAAACATTGACCCCCTTTATTGAATAGGTGCCGACGCCCTTGGTTGCCACGCAGCCAAAAATCATGCCACGCCCCCATGTCGGAGGCAGTCTCATTATCGTCATCAAGTCATCATCTTTATACGCTAATATTTGTGATGTACGCGCCAACTTTTGGCCAATTTTATTGTACATTAAAGCCAACAGGAGCACAAGGCAAAGGCGGCGAGAGTGCTGAGGGGGGTAGCTGCTGAGTGTGGTGGGGGGGTGGTAGTGTGAGAAGTTTACAAATATAATTTTGTAAATGTGCGTTATGGCAATGAAAAGGACGCCAACTCTTTTGGCCAAAGCGGCGCAGGGAGAATGCCAAGTGGACGAATGGGTAATAAGAGAGTGGGGAGAGGAGAGAGGAGAGAGGAGGGATAGGAAGAGGGCTTCGAGCTGAGATTGTTAAGGACTGACTGCCAAGAATAACAACAAATTGCTGTCCGTGTTGCTCTCATTGTTGTTGTTATTGTTGTTGTTGTTGTTGTGCTCAAGTTTTTTGGCAGCGCTCGCAACATCTGACTTGGATTTGATTAATTCTGAAGTCGGTTTAACGGCTAAGCACCAAGGGGGAGGGGTGAAGTGGTATGGGATGGGTAAGGGATGAAACAGGGGATGGGGATGGGGATGGGTGCTCATTCATTTTGTTGCGGCTTGTGCGCTGTCTGTTGGGGTAAACTTTGATGAGCAACCAGAGACGTTAAGCTGAAAGTAGCGCAAGTAACAAGTTTGATTATAAAATGCAACAACTGTAAATGTTGTTATCACAGCGGATATGTACGTGCAATATGAATGATGAGAGAGGGGTGTATACTAACTATACAATAAACACCAGTGTTGCACCATTTTGACAGTGACCTTAAGCTAGATTTGAACAGAAAATGTTGCTAAAATTAATAATCATTACAATTAAAAATATGATGCAACTAAAATGCATTACAAAAATTCAAAACAAATTTGGGTTTTCAAATTTAATTTTATTTAAAAATAAATGCGTTTAATTATGGATTAATAATATCATCTATTTTCTCAGATGAATGAAAATATCCTAGAAACGGGATGAAGTTTTATTTTTAAAATATTTTTCAATATTTAATATATTACATTCCATGAATTTTAAATAACTGATGAAGCTAAATTATTATTAAATATTTTAAATTCAAATAAGTTTATTTTTTTATTTAAAAAAAAAAAAAACAGAAATGTGGTTGTAGTAATACAATTGTATTTGTAAATTGCATATAACGATGGATTAATAACATCCTACATTTTGGCAGATGAATAGAAAAATCTTATTGGAATGCATCCAAGAGACTGGATAATGGATTATTTTAAATTTATTTATCAATTTAAATCAGGGACTAAAACCGAAACCGTTAACTTTAAAAACCCATTGAAATTTGTAACCGTAACCGAAAATATTTTTTTCCTCTATACCGAAACCCATAAACCGAAACTCTTTGAATTTATAAGGGTTAATTTCGGTTCTGGCCGTCGCAGCTACTGAGCAACTTTGATACCTTTGAACTGCCATAACTTTGTCAAAACTTAATCAATTTTCATGCGCAATACAAATTTGAGCATGATTTTACCACTAAATTCGATCTGCATTTAAATTTTGTTAATTCTGAAAATTCAAAATTTTAGAAATTTTTCGAAAAATGATAAGGGGTAACACTGTAATATTTCTAAAAAATTCTAAATTTTCGAATTTTAAAAATGAATAAAATTTAAATGCAGAACGAATTTAGAAGTAAAATCATGCTCAAATTTACATTGCACATGAAAATTGATTAAGTTTTGACAAAGATATGGCAGTTCAAAATTATTAAAAATCAGTAAAATCAAAATAATCGAAATGTTCAAACCAAATGAGCCAAATTTATATGAGATCAAATTATAATAAAATCGACATTATGCTGGACCGTTCCTGCAGCCAGATAACAAGTTTTTCCAGGCTAATTAGAGCATTAAGTCTTTTTTCCTGTAAAGCAATGAGTAACTCTTCTTATTTTGGTCAACCGAAAACCATAATTTTAATTGTTTTTGTGAACCGAAACCATACCGGTATTTTTTAACCGAAACTTACAATAAACCGATAACCGTTACGAAACCGATACTACAAGATTTTGCATAACCGATAACAGAAAACCTTAATTCGATATTCGTTTCGGTTTAAATAGAATACACTATATGAACTTTTAATTGAAGTTGAATTATTATTTTATATTTTTAATTAAAATTTAAGTTTATTTGGTATTTCCATTTTAAAATATGCTAGATCTAGCAATAATTTAGCTTAAATGGCAACACTGATAGGGAACCTGAGAAACCCTGACAGTTGAATTCGCATACTTATACGATTCATTGTTCTATTAGTTAGCTGCTTTCTCTCTCTTTCACTCCCTCTCTCTCTCTCTCTCTCTTTTTTCTTCTTTGTGCAACTGTCAAGTCAAATTAGACTCATTGAGGTGCTTCAGAATCTTTGCAAAAAGTTGAATTACATTTCATAAAACACATCCTACTTGCTCAGCTTATTCATTTACTACTCGTATTTGTTATGCCCCTCTCAGTTTCTCTTTCTCCTTTCTCTTTCTCCCTTACTCTCCTACAAGTAGACAGACATAAACGACTCCTCAAGAGCCCTACTGCATAAACTCGAGCACCTCTCCACGGATTTGAAAGCGCTTTCATAGTTTTAATACAAATTACATCAAGATGTAAGAATTCTTTAATTTACTGAAGACTGAAAAATCTGATGCCTTGATTCAATTTAATACATAAATATATTTTTAATGTATTAAATATTTTTTTCTTTCAATTGAATTTTGTAAATAATCTAAATATATTTAAGATATAAATATGAGTTACTTAAATTCAAAGTCTCAAATACTGTAGTTTCGCTATTTAGAAAAACAGAAAATTTATGTAAATATTTTTTTGGAACCGATCTTTTAAGTAATGAAAGTGAAAGTTTCATACGTTGGATTCATGATCCCAGTCGGGATTTTTAATGCCCATTTAAAGAATATTATAATAAAAGCCAATAAATATGATTATTATTCGATGCTTAAAGTCCGCTGAAGCCTTTTAAAATGTGTAACTATTATAAAAGCTTTAGGAATATAGAAAACAAATACAAATACGAGCTTAGTACTTGTACTTTGGAGTAGAGAACCATTAGGAGCTCATCCAGTATTTAGTAGACATATTTGAAAATATATTTGCAGTATAAGTTTGCAGTACAATTATCTCATCAGAGTAATCTTTTGTAAGCTTTGCGACTTATCTTATAGAAAATTTGTAACAATCTAAATGCAAATGGCTAAAATCACTTTTGACGCTGACTTTTGCCACGAGAAGTTTAGTGATAAATCCACTCGGGGAGACGGAGAAGGAGCTGGAGATGGAGATGGAAATGGAAATGGAGATGGAGACACACATAATCAGAAAGAACTTTAAAAGTTTGTGTAAAACCCTAATGCACTATGCGAATAAAGAATGATATTGCTAAGCCCTGACATAAGACAGACCCATCAGATGGTGTTGATGGTGTTGTTGTTGTTGTTGTTGTTGATGGTGTTGTTGTTGTTGTTGGAGTTAGTGCTTCCGTTTTGTATAGCTGTCAATCTAAAGCAGTCTGTGAGAGTTCCAGACAAGTGGGTCTAGTGTGGAATTCTGTAGTAGATGGTTGTTGGTCCCCAGTGTCAGAGCGACTTTTCAGTTGATAGTTAATTTCAGTCGTTCAGATAGAGAACTGTGTGCATTTGTTGTTGTTACAAACATGAATTATGTGCATGTCATTGTGTAACTACACTCGCATAAAACTCATTTGCCAACAGAAACAGCAACAGAATATGCAACAACAACAACAACAACAACAACAGCAACAACAACGACAACAACAACAACAACAGACAATGTCCAGCTACAAGTCGGACACGGAGTCGAGTCTTAGTCTGTCCATCGTCATTATCATTCAACTATCTAACTGCGACAACGACGATCAAAAAATACCAGAATATTTCCCTTTTGCAAACAAAATAAATTAGAATTGAAATAATTCGTTGGAAACTTTGCGTTTTTCCTAGTTTTTAATAAAGCAAACGCCGCTGTGCAAACTTTTGGCCAGCGGCAACACTGCGTATGGGCAATATGCAAAATGCCAGCCAACATCAACCGGCAACGGAGAGCAGTGGAGAGGAGAGGAAGGGAGAAAGGAAAGGGGAGCGGGGAGGGGGGGGGTAGATTTTGCGGTTGGACTCGTTGCAAACAAACAAGCATAACAAAATGAAGGAATAGAACTGAACGTAGCGTAACGAAACGGAATCGGAATCGGAGTCATGGCAGAATCCTGGCCAGGGAATGGGCATGGGAATGGGCATGGGAATGGGCATGGGCACGGGAGTGAAAGTGGGAACGGGAACGGGAGCAGCGACTCGGGGACAAGCTCGACCAGCGAGCGAGATATAAATAAATAAAATTTCAAGGATGCGTGCGCTTTTATCTTTTGCAACTTGCTTTGCCTTTTGCCTTTGGTATGCTATCTTTGCTATACACTATGCAGAAGGGAATTATGCATATGTCATACGTTTTGTGCAACGCTTAAAGACATTAACCAAAAAAGCAATGACTCGATAGTGTCTGAGCAGTAACATCTTTAAATAACACTTTTAACAATCTCACAAAATGTGTTTGTAAAGTGCAAAATTGAATTGACATCAAATAGTTATTATTATAATCAGGGATTAAAACCTTAACCGAAACCGTAACCTTTAACCGTTAAAAACCGATTGAAATTTGTAACCGTAACTGAAACCGTAAAAAAAAAATTTCGCTGTACCGAAACTCATAAACCGAAACAACCGTTTAGTAACCGATTCATTTATAAGGGTTAATTTCGGTTCTGGCCGTCGCAGCTATTGAGCAACTTTGATAACTTTGAACTGCCATAATTTTGCCAAAACTCAATCAATTTCCATGGGCAATGTAAATTTGTGCATGATTTTTCCTTTAAATTCGTTCTGCATTTAAATTTTGTTCATTTTGAAAATTCGAAATTTTCGAAATTTTTCGAAAAATGATAAGGGGTAACACCGAAATTTTCAAAACTTTCAAATTGAACAAAATTTAAATGCAGAAAGAATTTAGAAGTAAAATTATGATCAAATTTACATTCCGCATGGAAATTGATTGAGTTTTGGCAAAGTTATGGCAGTTCAAAGTTATTAAAAATCATTAAATTACACTGGATCTTAAAAGAGCATTGAGTCTTTTTTTTTATGTAAAACAATGAATAAAGCTTCTTATTTTGGTCAACCGAAAACCTTAATTTCTTTTTTTTGTAAACCGAAACCATACTGGTATTTTTAAACCGAAACTTATAAAAAACCGATAACCGTTACGAAACCGATACTCCAAGATTTTGCATAACCCATAACCTTAATTCGAGCATAACCGAAACCGTAACTGAAACCGATATTCGTTTCGGTTTTAATCCCTGGTTATAATTTTTATTTGTTGTATTTGTAGAAAAATTTAACAAATATTATTAATAAACATGTAAATATTTGTATTCAATTAATCTTGAGCTTAACAATTTGGAGCCGAATAAACTGTTTAAGCTTAAACAATGTTTACATTGGAATATATTTTTACGGATATGCGGCGAAACTTATCGGAAAAATATTAAAAAATAAAAAAGTGAAGTATAATTGAATATAAAATTTCGTGATGTAGAAAAACCTTCACATTTTAAATAACACAATAGAAAGAGAGTTGAGCAAATATATATTTTTTCTAGCTGCACAATCTATGAGAGAATTTAATTTTCGGCTTGGTGAATTTATCATTTTGCTACCACGGTTTTTTTTATTACATTTAGCTATGTGCAGTTTTTCATATGTTGTAAATAGCTTTCGCTTCCAACATTTCTACCCAAAAACTTTTTGTGGCAATTCAAACTAATGATTAAAAATTTTGCAGCTTGTGTGTTTTGCTTTGTGTTTGTGCTATGACATTACATCATCATGATGTTGTTAGGATTCATTCATATTTGTTCGTCCTTTCATCAGGCTCAACTTGGAGTCCTTTTATGGCCGTCGGTCGATTGGACGGTCAGCAACCGCAATTTGAATATATAAATACATTTTAATGATGTCGTTGCTCATTAATCATAATCTATTCATTAATTTTTGAAACCCCTCCCACTGCTGATGCTTTTCCTGCTCTTCCTGCTTTTCCCACTCACCTCCTGCCCCTAGAAAGTGGCTGACATGTCAGAAAATCTTGAACAAAATGTAAAATGTTTGGACCTTTTGTTTTACATGAAATTTAGATAGGATCGCGAACATTTTGCAACGAACAACGACAACAACAAAAAGCGGAAACAGATACAAATAGAACACGACATGGCAGCTAATTAACAAGCAATTTTTTATTTTCATTTGTTTTTTTTTTTTGTTTTTTTTTTGCGCCACGTCACCTGCCCAATTAGTGAAAAACGACCACACCGCGCTTTTCTCTCTTAATGGCAATGACAAATTTTTGTATAAATTATGTATTACTTAGCTCTAGATGCTAAACGCTTCGTTCAGCTCAGCTCAGCTCAGCTGAGTGTCCGAAAAGACTGTTAAATATTTGAAAGATAAGTATACGCCCAGTAAGCCCAGCCTCAGCCCAAAGCAATCCAAAGATTTCCAAGGATGTCCAAGTATACCATTGGGATGGGCGTGTTTGGCCGTTGGGCGTCGCCTTACACAGAATGTGACCCATTAGCCATTTTTTTTTGTTTTTATTTTTCTTCTATTTTTTTATTAAATTCAAGCACAGTTGTTCGCTATTTTCATTTTCATTTTTCCGTTTCCGTTTCTTTTCTTTATTTTTTTCTTTTTTGCTACTCTTGATTTGATGGTTCTCGAGAAATCGAAGCGGGATAATTTGTCACCAGAGAGAAAATGGTGAAACATTAAATTTGGCAAATAAATGGACACTTGTTTGTCATAACGCTGCAAATGCGTCCAAATAAAATGAAAATGAAGAACTAAAAAAAATAGGACGACGCCGGCAACAACGACGACGGCGACAGCATCAATGTTATCCGAACATGAAAAAATTTTTTAAAAAATGAATAACAAGACCATTTTCATTTGTGCAATAAAATAGAAAACAACGAGAGGAACTATGTCAGAAAATCCCAAAGAGTAACGCCAATTGAATGCCCTACTTCATTTATTTCTTCGATTCCCTTTTCTTTGTCATTCTTAAATATTTTACAGGAAAACTATAAACATTTCTGAAGTTATATATGTTTGTGTTTATCGTACTACATTATATTGTAGCTCTTTGTTTTAGAATCTAAATTAATCGAAATATTTCTGACTCCTTATTAAGCTTCAATTTCGCAGAATCGATATATTATATTTCTACCCAGTCGTTTGGAGATGTTAAGGTTTGGCCTTTAAGATGAGATATATGTAATATATGATAATAATAATGAATGATATAATAATGAATAAAAATAGTCGATTTACGTTTTTTTTTTAAATTCATATGCTTTATAATAATAGTATAAACTGTTTAATAATACTATTTCTTTACTAAAAATAATTTTATTTGAATTCCTCTTACATCTACCAGAATTGAAAAACTTATTCAAATTTTATTATTATTAAATTCATGTTAACATGAGATTATGTAGTTTCTTAACTAAGATCAATTGGGAGTTTTCCGATTTCAAATATCGCACACATATCTAAGAGTTAATTTTTATTATGTAAATTAAAATTTATAGTTCAATTTTAATATTCAGATACATGAGAAATTATAACTTGTTATTCTTAAAAAAATCTTGAAACAGAGGGAATCAAAAAATTTAATTTTTATCGATTACAAATTATTATTTTTATTAAAATATGTTATTTTATTTAAATATTCAGATACATGCGAAATTATAGTTATTCCTAAAAATAATTTTGAAGCAGAGAGAATCGATAAATTGAGTTTTTATCGATTACAAATTATTATTTTCTCAAACTATATATTTACACATTTTTATTAAACAGTTTTTTCCTAGTTGAAATTCACATAATGGGCAAAGACTTTAAAATGATCGTATAATGCACATTGATCGTTATAATCGAATTGAAGCGAAATTTAATGCCCATAATGTCCATATGCCATTATTTGTTGCTGCAGAGGATTTGGCCAAAAAATACAACGACAGCAGCAACATCGGGTAAGAAAGGGAAAAGGGGTGTGTGGGAGGGTTTGGGGTAGGGGTAGGGGGTGGGCGGAGCGGGAAGGCGAAGAGGGCATGGCAAACGGCAAATGGCAATGGCAAAAAGTAAATAAATCGCTTCAAATTTTCGCATGGGTTGCGAGTCAGGGGAAAACGTTGGGAAAACTGCTGAGCTGAGCTGAGGCAAAGTCGTAGAGTAGATGTGGCAAGGAGTCGTTGTAGTCGTAGTCAACTGTGGCACGAGTTTTGGTGCCTCGAAGCGTGGAACCGTAAGTAGAAGAAAAAGCCGGCGTAACTGCACCGTAACCAGACAGAGAGAGAGAGAGAGAGAGAGAGAGAGAGAAGAGAGGAGCATAGAAAGGAGAAGAGAGAGAAAGGGAAACTAACACCAAACCCTCTTTTATTGTTTTTTGTTGAAATGTTGTTTGCCTTGTTATACTCCTGTAGAGAGTATTATAATGGTAACATGAAATGTGTAACGTGAATTATATATTGAGTATATATATTCTTGGTCAGCATGACAAGCGATGTCCATATATCCGTCTGTTTCTATTCAAACATAATCTCTCAGTTTTCAAGCTATCTCAAGAAAATGGTTCAGATCCGTCTTATTGCTGCAGACCGTAGTTCCGATCGGAACAGTATGGTATCATAAAGCTGCCATAGGAACAATCGTTTGAAAGTTAACCTATAGTATGAAAAACTTTATTGTTTATTAAGAGAAAAAATCAGGGATTAAAACCTTAACCGAAACCGTAACCTTTAACCGGTGAAAACCAATTGAAATTTGTAACCGTAACTGTAACCGTAATCGATAATAATTTTTACCTGCTTTATCGAAACCCATAAACCGAAACTCTTTAAACCGAAATAACCGTTTAGTAACCGATTCATTTATAAGGGTTAATTTCGGTTCTGACCGTCGCAGCTACTGAGCACCTTCGAACTGTCATAACTTTGTCAAAACTCAATCAATTTCCATGCGCAATGTAAATTTGAGCATGATTTTACTTCGAAATTCGTTTTGCATTTAAATTTTGTTCATTTTGAAAATTCGAAAATTTCGAAATTTTTAGAAAAATGATAAGGGGTAACACTGTAAAATTTCTAAAAAATTCGAAATTTTCGAATTTTCAAAATTGAACAAAATTTAAATGCAGAATGATTTTAGAAGTAAAATCATGCTCAAATTTACATTGCGCATGGAAATTGATTGAGTTTTGGCAAAGTTATGACAGTTCGAAGTTATTAAAAATCAGTAAAATCAAAATAATTGAAATGTTCAAACCAAATTAACCAAATTTATATGAGATCAAATTATAATAACCACATGTAAATCAATGAAGAACGCTTCTTCTTTATTTAGTCAACCGAAAAACTTAATTTTTTCTATTTTTTGTGAACCATACCGGTATTTTTAAACCGCATCTTACAAAAACACGATAACCGTTACGAAACCGATACTCCAAGATTTTGCATAACCTATAAACGAAAACCTTAATTCAAGCATAACCGAAACCATGACTGAAACCGATATTTGTTTCGGTTTTAATCCCTGGATAAAATATATTTGCATTTATTGTTGTCTTGTACATTCTGAATAAATTGATTAAAATCTGTTGATTTTATCATAGGAAAAATCAGTCGAAAATTTAATACAGGTCTTTAGAAGGGTATCAAATCTTCGGCGTAATGGAGAAAGCCTTTCTTTCTATTTGTTGTTGTTTCTGTGGGTTTTGTTGGTGTCGTAGGTTGTAGAGTTGCTGCTTCTGGGTTTGGGACATTTCTCCGTAGTACGTACCAGGTGCAATCTATCGATTCACTTGCTCCCTATCCCCTTTTCTCTGTTCCCTGTTCCCTGTTTCCTATCCTCCCCACCCCAATCCACCCCACCCCAATCCTTCCACAGTTGCTGCTCGTTATTGCTGCTGCTGCTGCTGCTGCTGTCCGTGTTGTGCTGCTGCTGTTGTTCCCTAGTTGTTGCAGTTGAAATATTTACGATGTACGTTGGGCTATTTCACTATTTGTAACACTCCCCTCTACCCCTCTACCCTACCACCCTCTTCTTCTGTCCGCAGTTGGAGTCTCAGTTGGAGTCGGAGACACACGCACAAGTGTTGCCATTTCTTGTTGTTGTTGTTGTTATTATTCTTATTGTTGTTGATGTTGTTGTTGTTGTTGGCTGTGCGTCACCTATTTTATTGTTTCTGGCTTGTAACGACAAAAACAAAAACAGTTGCACCAAAATGTATGAAATTATCAAATAAAAGCAAGACATAAAAAAAGAAACAAGCTTATAGAAATATATTTAAACTGTAAACGATTGGTCGACTAGCAAATACCCTGCATTAAGTATTCACAATTTTTTAGGTCATCAACGAGTTGGGATAGTAAAATTTAAGAAAGCTTTCAAATTTGGAATATAGTTTATATATGATTACAATACAAAATATAAAGTGCAGTGTAAATATCTTTACCAATTTTTTAAAATATATATTTGTTGTCTTGTTAATTCTTTATAAATTAACATTATTAATAAAACAAACTTTACAAACAACGGACAAACAGATTTTAATTAAATTTATTTAAGCAAAATGCGCTTTAGGGATAGGATTAAAAGGTGAACATATTTTGCAAATAATATAAAGTCAACCCTGTACAATTGACATCACTCTATATTATACCACGTTTTTTTTGCCACAACCGAGGCAAATCCCTTGATAAAAAATAGCATAATATGCAGTTTTTTAATAGCAAGTATATAGTTGTTTAACACTTTTAGTGTTGTGTAACGAGGTACAAATGTCAGCATTAATTTTTGACTGGAAAACAATTTATTGGGTGTGCGTGTATAACTCAGTTACCAGGTAATTACAAACAGTTTTGAAGTATGAATGAGAACATTGATTGAAATGAAAGCAGGTAAATGCTAACAATAAAGAACAGAAATGACTATTGAAAATTAATTTGTTACGTCTCCGGACTTTTATACCAGCAAATAGAGCAAAATATTAAAAAGATCCTTAGTGTATGCAACAAAAACACGGCTATAAAATTAATACAAAAGATCTGAAATCAAATATATTTTCGTATATTCCAGGAGGTCTTTGGTGTGGTTGCGTTTTGATCTTCTCCTCGTTCCTGTGCGGTCCTGGACGGCTCGCAGTCCTCAAGCCAGCGATACCCAAACGTCTAGCTGGACTATTTGGATGAGTTCCTAGCCTCTCCGTGTACTTTTCGGCAATCACTTGGATTCTATCCCCTATTTTGGACACCATGCTAAATTTATAGTGCAGTATTTATATTTCCGCAGGGTACAAAAATAACCGTAGCCCTTAACTTTATTAAATTTAAATTATTGAATATAAAATTATTATTATTATCATAAACCATGACAGTTTCTAAGCGTAATGTCCATTTTATTATAATTCGACCTCATATAAATTTAATTAATTTGGAAAGTATAAATTGATTATAAAATTTATATTATTTTCATTTATCAATGGATTGAATAAATTGATTATAAAATTTATATTATTTTCATTTATAAATTTTTTGGTAAGTTCGAACTGCCATAACTTTGTCAAAACACAGTCAATTTCCATGCGGAATGTAAATTTGACCTTGATTTTTCCTCTTAATTCGTTCTGCATTTAAATTTCGTTCATTTTAAAAATTCGAAAATTTCGAAATTTTTAGAAAAATGATAAGGGGTAACACTGTAAAATTTCTAAAAAATTCGAAATTTTTCGAATTTTGAAAATGAACAATATTGAAATGCAGAACGAATTTCGAGGTGAAATCAGGATCAAAATTACATTGCGCATGGAAATTGATTGAGTTTTGACAAAGTTATGACAGTTCAAAGTTATTAAAAATCAGTAAATAATCTAAATTTTTAAGTCAATTTATATTTTTCAAATAAACCAAATATATGTATATGAGGTCAAAATATGATAAAATCGGCATTACGCTGGACCATTTCAGTAACAAAGTAACATTAGTTTCCAGTATAATAATTGCATTAAGTCTCTTTTCATTTAAAACATTGAATAACGCTCCTTATTTTGTTCCAGGTTATCAGGGGATTCCCCTCCATAACGGCGATTATATTACGAAACACGACCGGGGACTGTGCAGCTGTAAAATAATAACCAATTTTTAATATACTTAAATTTAATTAAATGTAATAATTTCTTTTATTTATGCTACTTTTATTAATGTTACTCCTTAATACTAAAATAAACAAAAAAATTAAAATTAATAGCCGTAAAAAATAATAATATTTTGTGATATGTTTATGAATTATTAATTTTATATTTAATGCTTGTATTAAAATATTGTACTTATATTCTTCATATATCAGAATATAAGCATACAAATTGTATATCAAGGTTACTCCTTAAGACTAAAATAACGAAAACTGTTAAAATTTATTTATTTATTTATTCACGACTAAAAGCAGTTGGCAAAAAGAAAATGAAGTGTTAAAAAATAAAAATGTACTATAAACAAAATTAACAATTATATTAAAAATTAATTGAATATTAAATTTGAATTAAAACACGTTACGAAAAAAAAAGCTTAGTTCTGGGATAAACCCAGAAATCCCCAACAGATTAATATGAAAATATAAAATAATTTTAAAAAATCGGTGTAAGAAATACAAATTTTTAAATACTTTTATACTTTTAATTAAGAATTTTATATTTAATGCTGAAATAAAACTATTTTACATTTATTCTTCATATATTAAAATATAAGCGTAGAAATTATATACCAATGTTATTTCTTAAGAATAGGATTTTAAGAATAAAATGA
This sequence comes from Drosophila kuntzei, assembly GCA_035042165.1. NCBI lineage: Eukaryota > Metazoa > Arthropoda > Insecta > Diptera > Drosophilidae > Drosophila > Drosophila kuntzei. Next base: position 691,951 of record JAWNLU010000300.1, read on the forward strand.
ATTTAAAATTTAAATATTCAACTATTTTTCTTATTTACGGAAAGGGCTTTATTTTCAGATGGGGAAACTAAATTTCAGGAACTAACTAAAGGAAACTCAAAAAATACCAGGCGAACAGAAATAACAGTAGGTCGTTAGAGCAAAAAATTTAAATTTACCTGTCGCTCAAAGAATTTCACTCAGCTCAGCAGCTCAAGGTCATATTTTCACTCAATTAAAATATAATTGGAATTAATTTGGTTACTTTCTATTCATTTCTGTTCGCCTGGTATTTCAGCTGGTATTTTGGCTTTTCTAGGTATTTCAGATTGGAGTATGTGTGTAAGTATGCGTCCATAAATGTGAGCTTGCAACAGCTCCCGGCAACCTGAAAATCTGTAAAAATACCAGGCGATCAGAAATCAGCAGCAGGTGAATTTTTAATTTCAGCAGCAGAAATATTCAAGGTCATATTTTCAATGACGAAAAAAAAGTTGATTTGCTTTCTGCTCATTTCTGCGCGCCTGGTATTTTAGCTGGTATTTTGGCATTTCTCGGGATTACAGATTGGAGTATGTGTGTAAGAATGCGTCTATGAATGTGAGCTTGCAACGGCTCGCTGGAATCGAAAATTCTGTAAAAATACCAGGCGAACAGAAATCAGCAGCAGGTGGATATTTAATTTGAGCTAAATTATTTCAAGGTCATATTTTTCGCTCAACTTAAACAGTTTCACTCAATTAACAGTTTCACTCAATTAACATTTTCACTCAATTAACATTTTCACTCAATTAACAGTTTCACTCAATTAACATTTTCACTCAATTAACATTTTCACTCAATTAACATTTTCACTCAATTAACATTTTCACTCAATTAACATTTTCACTCAATTAACATTTTCACTCAATTAACATTTTCATTAGTTAGACCCTAAATTTTTTTTTCATTTTTCCCCATCTGAAAATAAATCCCTTTGCCGTAAAAAATAACAAAACGTTTAATTTTTAAAATTTAAATTCATTTTATTCTTAAAATCCTAGCCTTAAGAGTAACATTGATATATAATTTCTATGCTTATCTTCTGATAAATAAAGAATTTACAATATTTAAAAATTAGCTTTAATTATAAAATGTATAATTAGAAGTACAAAAGTATTGTAAAATTTTATTTCTATTTTACGCCGGTTTATTTTAAAAATAATTTTTTATTTTCTAATTTAGATTTAATAAGTCTAATGTCTACGGTTACTTTTTATACCCTGTTCCCATTAAAAATTACTGCAACAACAACTGCCTTGGCTAATTTTATAAACTTCTTCATTTTTATTATACCCTGTGTCCATTAAAAATGGTCAAAAAAAAGGGTATAATAGTTTCGTTAGAATGCATGTAACAGGCGACGGAGGCGTGACAGACCCCATAAAGTATATATATTCTAAATCAGCCTAAACAAAGGAATCGAACTCAATCAAGATTTAATTAAAAATGAAGAAAAAAAATCGAAAAACGATAAGGGGTAACACTGTAAATTTTCGAAAAAAAATCATTTTTTCAAATGCATAACATTTAATTGTGGAATGAATTGTTAGGTTAAATCATGATTAAAATTACATTCTGATCAAAAATCGGTTCACTTTTGATCAAGTTAAGACAGTTGAAAGTCCGAAAGAAACAAAAAATATATACATATATACATATAATATATATTTTTAATCTAAATAACAAATATGAGAATACAAATTAGATTTGCATACTTTTTAGGATGAATATGAAATACTACAGAAAAATGTTGCTTGCATACTTTCAGGATGGAAATATAAATGCTACACCATAAATTTTAATTTCGACCTCTTTTAATTTCGGTTCGCCTGGTATTTTTAACCTTTTCCTCAAATCTGTCGCGACGCTACCTGACAAAAAAAATCAAAATCCCCTTTTTTTTTGCAAATTTAAAGCTTTTTTATTTTTTATGTATTAGCAGAAATACCAGGCGAACAGAAGTCCACAGTAAGCGAATATTGAGTTTCTGCTGTTACTTGAGTGAATTTCGACCTATTTTTTTTAATTCGACATACTTACCAACTTACCTAAAATATGACCTTGAGTTCTTGCATCGAGTGCAATTGTTGCAGCTTGAGAGTTTCTTGAAGTGTTCGTTAGTTTTTTCGACCTATTTTAATTTCTGTTTGCCTGTTAGGTAACCGTTAAAATTTAAATTTTTACTATAACGGTCTTAAAGTTTGAGCCAATTTTATTCCAAAAATTTATTTATTTTATCAGTAAAACTGTTCTTCCTTGTCAGGACTTTCCAGGATTCGACAGGATCTGACCAAGATAGAAGTTATATGTTATATACCAAAATTGGTCGAACATTTTTTTAAAGATCCTGCCAATTTTTAATGCAACTCTATAGTCCTTCTGCGTGTAAGTGATAAAAAAACATATCCTTTCAAAATTAAAAAGGCACGTCGCTGACTTTGCGATTAAACATAATTAAGTTATTAATAAATTTTATTTTTTTTACATTTTAAGATTAAAGTAAGATGCTAAGAACCCAACAGCTCTTAAATCGGTATACCCGACTGTATATAACTGACTTGATGTTTAGGGTTTTACGAAACGCTGCACGCGTTTCTTTCATTTTTTATAATTTTATTTATTTTCTCAATGCATTTTGCGCAAATAATGAAATAAAATGCGCGCAACAAAAAAATATAATAATTTGTGCAAATTTTATTTGCCGGCACTTTTCATTATTTTCTTTAACATTATTTTTATTATTATTTGCGAGGAAGAAAAGCGACAAGCAGGCAAGGCAGTGATGAAGTAGCGAGAATGAGAGAATAGCGAGCAGAGAGCAGAGAAAAGAGGAAGGGGAGTATTTTAATAAAACCACAAGCCATACACTAACACACACACACCACACACACACACACACATGTCGGTACGCACACACACACACACAAATACACTTTGTTAAAGGCAAAGAAAGCAATTGAGTTGCGTTGAAGTGGCATAAAGTAGTAGCAAGTGGCAGCCATGTTGTTGTTGTTGTTGTCGTTGTTGTTGTTGTTGTTGTTGTTATTAGCCCAGTACCCACAGGTTACTAAGGCTCATTGATTTGTGACAGTGTCTGAACCCAAAGCCTCATAAACTAGCAACTTATAGTTATACCAAAATTGGTAACAATACTTTTATATTTTATTTATTTATATTTTTATGAGTAGAAATCAAATAACAAGAGCAATTTTAAAGATACAGCCTAAATATTTGAAAATCAAAATGTGGCACAAGTTTTTAAATTGTGATTAATAAAAACTTTAAGATGGCATGTACTTCATTTCCTTAAATTCCATTTTCTTTGAGTTACTTTAATTATATTTATTAAATTGAATTTTTATTAATTAATATTTTTTTTATTTTCATTGACTGCAAAAATATTTATCTAAAAAATGTGTTACAAATTTTAAAGTTGTCGTTAAAATGGCATGTATTCGCATTTTTTTTAAATTTCATTTTTTAATATTATTTTAAGTATTATTTATTTAATTTAATATTTATTTATTATATTTTGTTTCTTTGACTGCATATATTGCAACAATTTGGAAATAAAAAATGTGGTACAAATTTTTAAATTGCGATGAGTTTGTTTTTTTAAATTCAATTTTTTTTTTAATTTTGTTTTAATCTTTTTTTGGTTGTATTAATTTTAATTTTTAATTTTTTTTTAATATTCATTTATTCGCGTACTGGGCAACTAACAGTCGAGCTTTCTTACTTGACTGTAGCATTCTTACCTGTTGTTGCTGTTGTTGTTGTTGTTGTTGGTAGTTGTAGTTGTTGGCATTCGGTTTGCTTTTTAACCATTTTGTTTGGTCTTTGCGTTTTCCCTTTAGGCGCCACAAGCGGATCGCAGCGCAGGTGAAAACGCAGTCAGAGTTGCTGGCAATGAATGCTGCATACATACATACATACATATATTCTCAGCTGAGGGGAGGAGAGAGGAGATAGGAGAAGGGAGACAGGAGACAGGAGAAAGGAGACTGAGGCAAATGTAATGGGAAATGAAATGAATGAATGAGCATAAGCACTTTTTTTGTGCTTGTTTCTCTGTGTGTGTGTGTGTCTCTATGGTTTTGTTTGTTTGTCTCTATCTGTGTATGTGTGTGTGTGTGTGTGTTCGTTTGTTTGTGGCCGCAGACGCAGACAGAGCGACAGAGCGACAAAGCGACAGGCAGCAACGGGAACTGAGATGCTGCACTTCAAATTAAAATGCGAATGCAAGCGAAAACTTCAAAAGAAGCACTAGAACAGAAAACAGAAGCGCAAACGAGATACTAATAGACAATGCCAAAGCTAAGAGCGGCAAAAGGGGATAAAGAGACAGAAGGCAGCATGCCGAAGAGAGAGGGGAGGGGAAGCTCTATACAACGTGCATATGCGCTGCAATTGAAAGGCACATAAACACACTAACACACTGAGCCAGCGAAAGTGTCTCTCTATGTATGTGTGTGTATATGTATGTGTATGTGTATGTATGTTTATGTGTATGCAGCCAAGGATAAAGTTAGCGACGCGACGTCGACGTCGACGTCAACGTCAGCGCAGGACATACAAATGCACTTTGGACGTGGACGACGCGCGCTAAATTCGCTTTAATTCACTTTTCATACAAAACAGTAGCAACAGCAGCGGCAGCAGAGACGGAGGCAGAGGCAGAGGCAGCGACAGTGGCAGCACAAAAGCACGCGCCGCACACACAGACACTTGCAAACACACGCACACAAACTCATGTTTGTTGTAATTAATTTAAAATATTATTACAAGCGCGCGCGAGCGCTAAACTAAGAAAGCGAAACAAGCAAAAAGGAGTAAGTGAGAGTTAGAGAGAGCAAGAGAGAGAGATAGAGAGAGACGAACAACCGCAGTATGAGGAGGAGGGTGTGGGGAAGGGGAGAAGGGGGAGAAGAAGCAGTGACAAGGCAGAGCTAAATAATTATAACCCACGCGAACTGCACACGAAGCGACAGACAAACAGCAACAACAACAGCAAAAACAACAACAGCAAAACAAGCAGGCAAACAAACAAGACCGAGTATGGAATTACAAGAAGACAGACAGAGAGGCGAACAGAGCGGGGGGAAAGCAGCATGTGATAGACATACAGTATGGCAAGTAATTGTTCTCACAAAGAAATAAATTCGCACAGCTGTAAATTATATTTATAAATAGTTTTATTCAGTGCATACGTTTTATTTCAAATTTTTTAACAACATAATAATAATTAAATGAAAAAAATAATAATAAGGTAAGTTAAAAATAAACAATAAATTTTTGTTGGTTCAACAACATTTCATAGCATACTTTCGTGGGTTCACTAAAAGAACTGATTTCCTTGTCGATTTTACATATTTAGAACTAATATGAAATCAGACATGAGTTTCGTAATCAGAGATCACAAAATACTCCTTAAACAAAATAGAATCACAGTCCAAGTCAGAATCATGTATTATATATTTCAGAACGAGTTTGAAAATTCAATTGTTATATTTCATCCGCCATGTTGGACAAAACTAGTCGAATCTAATTTGCAAAATTAAATACATATTTTGCGAAAATAAAACAAACTTTTTTATTATTTTTGTAAATAGTTAAGCTCAGTAAAACCAATTAAAATTGAAAAACATAAAAAAAAACAGGAAATGTTTTTCTTATATTCAAATAAAATACTTATTTGTTGTATTATTGTTAAAAACAGTTGAACCTAATGGATATTACATATTACATAGGCAACTACAAAAATAAGCTAATTTTCTTGTCCAAACAATAACTTGACATACTGTCAATACACACACACACACACACAGCCAGTAAGCTCAACGAAAAACAAAATACGCTCAGTCAAGTTTTTTAATTGACGTGCAAAACGCGACCAAGTTAACGTCGACATGCACTAAGAACAACAGCAACAACTATAATAAGAACAACAGCAACAATCAGCAGCAATTGCAGTAGCAACAACAAATCAACAAGCACTGACTGCAATTCACACACATATCAAACACACACACACACACGCACACTCCCACATCCCTCTAGTACGGCTGGTAGCAGTCGAAAAATGTTGTGGGTGATTTCAGACTCTAAAACTAAGCAGTAAATTCATGCAATTTTATAACGAAAGTAATGCAGCAGTAAGCAGTGAATTCACCAAGGAAAATAATGATAATAATGACATCCCCATGTTAAATTCACCAATGCGGTAATTTAAAGGGTAAACTATGGTGGTGAGTGGTCACCAATCTTTCACCAGTGAGCCGTACTAGAGGGATCAAACACACACACGCACACACACATGGACATAAGCATGGCCGACACGCCAGACAGTGCGCCAAATGCCAAAAATACCGAAGTCGACGAAATTGAAAAAAGTAATAAACGTAAAGCTATTACAAAATCTGATAATGGTCCACCGCTGGCAATGGAGCGCAAATGCCGGCACACACACACACACACACACACACACACACACACACATACACACACACACACAGAGACAGCGAGACAAAACGAAAACAAACAACGAAAAAAAATAGAAACTAAAAGAGCGTTAAAGAGATTCGACAATTGTAAAGAGAAGAGCGCAAACTGGCGTCAGCTGCTGTCTGAAACAAAATGGCATTGAAACACAACAAAAATCAAGTGGAGTAAGTGGTGGGGTGGGAAGGGGTTAAGTAAGTGTAACAGCAAGGGGCACATAAAAAACGCTTACAATATGCAGCTGCAACGTCAGCGCAGCAGCAACAACAACAACAGCAACAACAGCAGCAGCATGGAGACGTCAAACATAAACATTGTGGCGCGTGCTGCTGCCGCTGCCGCTGCTGCTGCCGCTACTGCTGCCGCGACGAACGCCGACTGCGCTGCTGCCCCAATATTAATTTCACGAATGAACAACCCTTGAATAAGCATGCACTTCATGTGTCGTTATTATGGCTTTGCTACGTGAGCCACAAAAGAGAGCGAAATGCAAGAGAGCAAACAAACAGAGAGACAGAGAGAGCAACGAATGTAATGCAACGAAGAGCGTAAGCACAGAGAATGAGAGCGAAAGCTTTACGAATTTGCCGAAAGTAAAACGAACTGAAAACGAATGACAACGACGCTTCGTTTCTGCTCGGCTTTAGCCGAATGTCCTGCGTATGGCTTTGTATAAGTGTGTGTGTGTGTGTGTGTGTGTGTGAGTTTCTGTCGGTGTGTGTGTGTGTGTGCAATGCTTTTTCATTGTGCATTTCCCAGAGGTGCATTTTTCTGAAAATCTAATTTGAGAGATTGAGATTGTTTGGTCTTTCAATGTTCTGCTCGCTCGTTCGTTCGTGTTGCGACGCTTGCAATTTTAGTTCAACAACAACAACAACAACAAGAGCTATTCTTATATTTATGTATACAAACACACACACTTTCACACACACACACACACACACACACATGTGTAGTGAAACATATTGGGGAGTTATTACTCAGCTGCCTGCGTCTGTCTCCTTGTCCGTCCGTCCGTCCGTCCGTCTGCCCCTTTTGCCGCTTACTTTAATTGGACGCGCGGGCGTTACGCTGTCGTAATTTTTTGAGAAATCTACATACTTGCCCCCACTCTACTTGCTCCAGTATCCGCATCCGCATGCCACATCCGCATCCGCATCTCAACGATAACGATGCGACGCATCGCAATGGCTTCAATCATTGCGCGCAGCGCTCACTGTGGTTTGACAAACATTTTTCACTGACTGTATGAAGCCAGCGCACAGTGGTTCTTTTCGTCTATTTATCCTAATAAATTTAAATAATAATCGTCTATAATTTAATATAATTTTAGGATTTACAGACTTTTTATTATTGTATGATTTTTATTGAAAATCTAAAATAGTTCCGAGATGTTAGAAAAGTATGAAACTTTATGTAATTTCTTTTCCGAACTGAACCTATAATTTTACAGAACAGAAAGTTCCCGTTCATGATGTTAAATATGCTTAATTAAATTAATTAAATTTGTTCACTTTTAAATAATGCCCACCTTTTTTTCTGTTATTATCAGTAAATATTATTTATAAAATTATATCTCTTGGATTTTTACTAATTTCGGAACTATTGAAAAACTAGTAAGTTTTTTGAATAAAAATCGAACACATTTCGACAAAGTAACAAATTAATCCGGGCTAAATTGTTCAATAAGACCACTGTGAGGCGTCGCCCAGTCGCACACTCGCACACACTCGCACACACACACACACACACCCCATCAGAGACGCCCTATATGTTTGATGAGTGTGCGAGAGTTTTATGGCTGTATTGGGAATGAGCTATACAGGCTGAAGGAAGCTAACAGCTTCAATAAGATGAGGGGAAAGGGGCAACTGAAGAGGTGTATAGGGTTGTTGGATTGGTAAGGGGTTGGGTGGCAACACTGGCTGTGTGATTGGGTTATGTTCTGATTTTAATTTTGAAATCATACAAGTGCAGCAGCAACTGCAAAGTGATACATGCGGATTTATTTATTTATGTACGTACGTGTGCATACATATATACAATATATATACATATATAACATATCTATCAGTAACTGTGTATTTGTCTCTCTCTCTCTCTCTCTTTCACTCAATCTCTCTCTCTCTCGCTTGTGTGTGTGCCCGTTATGCGATAAAGCGCCTTACAGGATTTGGATGATGGCTGGAAGGCAAGGCCGCTTCTGTTTGCAATTTGATAAGCTCTCTGGCATTATTTTTACGACATTTCTTTTTTCTCTGCTCTTCTCTTCTTTTTTTTTTTTTGACATGCCAGTCGCCTGAAAGTATGCAATAAAAATATCAATGCTAAGCCAATGTGTAAATCAGTGAATCTTATTGTTTTACATTTTGTTTTTATTTTTGTTTTTCTTTTTTTATTTCTACCTCAATTCCCCCCTTTCCTCACTGTCTGTCCATTGATTCTCACATCTCACATTCAGTTTATCATTTGATTATTTTGCATTTCACAAACGAAGTGGATAAAGAAATAAGAAAAAATACAAAAATCAAATAGAATTGTATTGCATTTGAGCCTTTTTTGCATAGAGAGTTGAATCTAATATCCTTTGGGATGAGAATTAATGTTGTCGCAGATTGCAAAGTTAATATTTTAATAATTTTAATAATAATCAATGTTAATTTAATGCTTAATTATATCAATCAAGGTAAATAAATGTTTGCTATCTGATAATTAAACTGATTTCTGGCAATTTTAATTTTAACATAAACATTAATACCTTTCGAATTTAAATAGATTTAAATATTTTAATATTTTGTACATATTTTCTAATAGTTACTAATGGTTTTTGGATCAAGGTAAATAATAATAAAATTTATTGGGTATTACTATTTGAAAAAACTTCTTTCTTTGTTAAAACAATTACTTGATTAACTGTATATAGTTGAAATAAATTTATACATTGGTGGGACTCTCACAAATTAATAAAATTGCTGTATTTTTAAATAAGTCTTTTCGAATTTTTATGAGAGCTTTGGGATTAACAGAGCTTTCGGATACCACATTTAAATTAAGCTTATCATGTTTTTGCTGACATTTTGATTCGTCATTAATTTTCTGATTTTCATATCCTCAAGGGTTAAGGATTTCCGTGTTTTTTGTTGCTGAAATTGAGCTGGAAATATTGATTAAGCTCACCAGATTCATTTTAATTTTAAACAAACTGAGTTTTTCTTGTTTATCATAATATATTTATATTTTAAAATAGATTATCTTCTTTCAGATATGTTTTCTAAATATTTCACATATAGAATGAAAATCCAGTACAGTATTAACTTGTCCCAAAAATGTGAAGCGATTTTTTTTATTGTTGATTCGATTAGCTTCAATACATAAATATAAGTAAGTAAATATATACATATACACAGTGTGTGTTACATGATCAACTTTAGTAAAGTACGAGTACGAGTACATTTACAAACTAAACTATACAGATTTTGGATAGAGCGCTGTAACCGACCATAAAACTATACACAATCATGAGTAGCACTAAAAACTACACTAAACTATTGCGAAACTGAGACATAGTGTAAGAGACAAAGATATTGAGAGAAGGAGACAGAAGTAACCTCGATTTTATACGATTAAAATATATATATATATATATTTTAGAAATCCTTAAGAGATTAAAAGAATATTAGCTTCACCAGTCCGTAGAGCGCCCAAAATGTTAACGAATAGAAAATAGCAAGAGTCGTATAATGTAGAATCATCATGCTGAAAGAAAGGAAATTAATTTAGTATTTATTTTAGGATATATTAAAGTTAAACAAATAAATAAAACGAACCGTTTAATGCGCTTTATAGATTCGGGTAGATTGCTAGGATCATCCTTGACCACATAGAGACGCAGACCATAAAGGCTGACTCGGAATAGATTTGGCCAATCCAAGTCACGCATATCGAAGGCAAACAAACGCTTGTCCCGCTCGTCCAACTTGTCGACTAAGCGTCGAACATTATCATTGTCGAATCGAAACTCATTTGAGCTGAAGAACTTCAGGACATTGCTGAACTTGTGTATCTTGCGATAGATTTTCATCATTCTGAAATAAATAAAATTAAATTAAGCAGGGAAATCATCAAAAACTCTTATAATAGACTGAAAAAATTAAAATCAATTATAATAATTATTTTTAATTTGGTTTTAATCACAATTAATTATTCAAATTGATTTAATTAATGAAAGTTTTTAAATAACCATTAAAAGTGATGTTTAATTTTAAAATTCTCAAATATCGCAAAGATATTATAAATACAAAAATTTTGGTAAATTTGAAACAAAAATTAAACTTATTCTTATACTTGATTTTTGTAGTAGAATTTTTAATCAATAACGATTATTTTAAGTTCCTAAAATTAACATTTTTATCTTTTACACTAAAAAATAAATATTTTTTAGACGCAAACTCTAAATATTGAAACCAATAGATCGAGTGCCACAATTTATTTTATCAGTGTAATGAAAAAGTATAGAGAAAACAGCTGATTTCTTAATGTTTTCTTAATTTAGATAGCGATCTTTTTTTTCAATGCAACTTCAACTCACCTGGGTTTCTTTCCCATCAGAACCATAATCAAGTCCATGAACATGGCGGGCAATGTGTGATACAAGAAACACAATATGTGATACTGCCACATATGTGGCACGATGGTGAAGCACGGATACCAGATGGATTTCCTCATGGGTATATCATTCACATACTTGAAACCCGTCTGCATATAATTCCGCCAGGTGACCATATTATCCGTATCCGGCACATAGTTGTAGATTGGCGGCGTCTCATATCTATCAAAATATCGAAAAATTGACATTATTTACAAAAGAATAAAATCAGAAATATTGTTCTTTATTTTACAAAATCACCATAACATTTAAATTGTCCAAGAATTGAAGTCAAATTTAAAAAATTGAAATGAAAGACTATAAAATAAAAAAAAATAAAACGAAATTAAATTGCGTATACGTTTTTGAATACCCAAAACCCAATATTCTTTTGAGAGAACCCGTCTTACTTTAAGAAAATATATTCTTTCTCATGGGAAAACATTGTACATTTTAGAAAAAATTCATTTTAATGATGATTTTCATCATTTTAGTGCGATTATTATAACATAATAAAAATAAAACGAAATGAAATTGCGTATACGTTTTTGAATATACAAAACCCAATGTTCATTTGAGAGAATCCGTCTTACTTTAAGAAAATATATTCTTTCTCAAGGAAACACATTGTAAATTTTAGAAAAAATTCATTAATTTGGGGATTCTTTTTTATGATGATTTTCATAATTTAAGTGCGATTATTATAACATAATAAAAATAAAACGAAATTAAATTGCGTATACGTTTTTGGATTTAAAAAAATTATGTTCATTTGAGAAAATCGGTCCTATTTTAAGAAAATATTTTCTTTCTCACTTGGTAACTTAAAAAAAAAATGATTCTTAATTTTGTGTCTGCTTTTTAATGGCTATTTTCATAATATTATTGGGATATTATTAATATAACGATTTGATGGTGATTATTTTCGTAGCAAAATTATCACTGCCACCTACGTGTTTCTTGCCACATCCCAAGCGGTGGCCAACAGGGCATTAACACACATATCGACGGGGACAATGTGGGCCTTGTTGTCCATGTTGCCGGTGAAAACCCGCAAGACTCCAGATCCAATGCCCACAATGACGCCACAGGGTCCATACATATTATCAATCCAGCCAGTCACTGGTTCCCTGTAGGTAGTGATCACTGTAAAGTGGATAGAGAGCATGAATTGTGTGAAGGGAAAGGGGAAATGAGTTTAGGCCAAATTAAGCTTACCAATGCCTGGTCGAAATATGGTCACAGGCAATTTCTGTGCATGCTGCTGGATCACATCCTCGGCCAGGACTTTGGTGTAGGTATATGTATTCGGATATCCCTTGATTATCGTCGGCGTCAACGTATTCAGCGTATGCTCATCAAGGCATTCTGTCAACTTGAATGCATTGTCACCAGTCATCATGCAATTGTAGAACTTCTCCTGAATATAACGCATATTGCAATGTGCAAATGCGGTCGAAACATGCACCAGAGCCTGTTAATTAAAATGGAAACAAAGGTACAGATATGAGATACCAATTCAAGTATTATTAAATTTTATACAATACTTTCTGGTGCTACAAGTACTTAGAATTATTATTAAACCCCTCAGTCATATTAACAATTAATAAAAGAAATTAATAAAATATATTTAAAAAAAAAATGTTGCAAAAAAACACTGATAAAAATAATTATATTATCATCGCATGTAAAAGAGGTTAATTTTTTGTTTTCAGACAACAATTTTAATTTGACACCTTATGTCTAAAAAATGCCATAAATTTTAAAAATACAATTTCTGCATTTCAGCGTATTTGTTAATCTAATTTTCTAGCTTTTTCCTTAAAACTGAAACTCACCTTGAGGTTGACAATCTCTTTGGCCAACTTGATGACCTCTTTAGTGCCATGCACATTGATGGCAATGGCCATTTTGAGTTTCTCATCGAATCTCACTGTTGCCGCACTGTGCAGGACAATGTTGACATTCTCCTTGATTGTCTCACGTTCGTTCTGTGAGATGCCCAGACCAGGAAGAGAACAATCGCCGCTAATGATTGTGATCTGACAGCGATACTTTGGATTAATCTGTTTCATTTTGGCAAAGACCTGAAAAGGGGTGACAGAAAAACAATTCAAATAATTTATTAAAAATATTTTTATAAATATAAGATATAAAAAATGAGAAATAAATTAAAACCTTATTACTTTCCTTAATTTTCAATTGATTTAATTTTATAACAAAAAAAATTATTTTATTTTCGAAGAGTTGTTAAAGAAACGAACATATTTATTTTAAAATTATTTTATTTGTATATTATTTTAATATTAGTTTTATTTAAATATATTTTTATCCACTGTTTCCTTGATTTTGAATGTTTAATAATATTGTGACCAGTGCATTAATCTATACATTATAACTTACTTATTGCGGTAAGAAATAATAATTAATAAATAAATTCAAGAAATAAAAATTTGATTTCAAATTAATATCTTTTCGACTGCTTGTAGCTGACATTAAATAATTATAAATAATAATAAAAAATAAAATAATTAAATTAATTAATTTGTTAATTGATAAATGAATAATAGAAATAATTTACCGGATCATTGAATAGATCCTCGATGCGTGCATGGGCATCCTTGCCCTTCTTGGTGCGAATCAGCAAATATATTTGTGCCACCTCCGTGACGCGCAACAGTTTCTCAATAATAACTGTGGAGAAGACAAATCAATTTGTGAGTATACACTCACATTCAATAAGAGTCGAATCGACTCGACTCGATTCACATCAATTATTCAAGTCACGTTTTGAATACTCAACTTACTTTTGCCAAAGAATCCAGTGCCGCCTGTGAGAAAGATGCCTTTGTCCTTGTAAAACATTTGCATGGGCGATTCATCTGCAAAGATCAATGCAAACAGCCATTAAACAATTAGCCAATTTGATGCTCATCATTGTGCTTGATGTCACCTCCCTTCCCCCTTCCACCCCCTCTCCACAACACCAAAGTTCGTGCCACACTCGCAATTCGCTTGTTTGCCACCCACTTGAAACGCGTCACGAATTTAAATGCGTGGCCACCCCAAAAGCCACTTCAATTGCGCATAATTCACGCCAACATACATACACACACACACACACACACACACACACACACACACACACACACACAGCAGTGTTGCCACAACAGCTTTTTCAAAATACTAGATGAATTTAAAAAAAATATTTGAGGGAAACCCCCTTGAGACAATTTGAGATATTATTTAAATTAAATTTAAAAAATTACGCAATTATCTAGAGATATATGCAATAACATTTAAAAGCATTATTAAATATATGTATATATTTATATGTACAAATATAATTCTTAATTTAAGTTTATAGTTTGTAAATTAATTCGGGGCAGCACTGATTTTCCTTTATAAATAACTAAATAAATAATTAGAAAAAATATTACATTTTTGGAACATACTTATTTTTTGATAGTTACCTAAATCGGATTCCATAAATTTATTTCAAATTTCAACAACATTTATAAGTTTTGTCTAATTTTATTCAATAAAAGAATTACTTTAATTTCATGAATTCATGAAAATGAATTTAATTTCATTCAATTTCAATATATTTATTTTAAATTTCAAGCAGCATAATTAAAATATTTTATATTTTAATTTTATAATTTTATTTCTCACTGGCGAGTCGACGTTAAAAAAATAAATAAATAAATACTCTGCACAATAATCCAATTAGTTAAATTAAAAAAAATATTTAATGCATTATTATTAAATTTCAATTTGAGTTTAATTTCATTCAATTGCTGTTGCTTATTTTCCATTTTTTTAAATAAACCAACTACTTTAATAAATTATTTATGACTTTTCATTACAATTTAAAATAAATTTAATTTAATTCAATAAATTAATTGAATTTATCAAATCGCTCAACAAATAAATGGACATTTGAAATCAACTAAAGTTGGTTTCCGAAACAACGACAATTACTTTCGCGTTGCTTTTGGGATGTTAAAGATTTTTGAAACAAACAAAAAACAGTTTTTATTTAGATTTTTTGTTAACTTTAAGCTTTTTTCTTCTTAAAAATGAAAATAGCTTTTTTAACCTTGTCAAAAATTGGCAACACTGACACACTGAGAGACAGATAGGCAGTTGCACGTAAAGAGGCCGTTTTGGCATGTGGCTGCATTTTGGCCATATGTCAAAATGGCAACAACAACACTCAAAGTTAACGCCGATGCTGACATTGTTGTCGGCTGCCGTTGTTGTAGTTGCCGTTGTTGCTGCCACTTGTGGGCCACTCATAAATATTTGCAAGTTAGCAGCTCGTCGTGCTATTCATCTAACATACAATGACACCACACACACACACTCTCACACACACACAGACACACATATGGTGAGCACATTCCTTGCATCTTGAAGGAAACTGAAGCTGGGCCTAATTGCCAATCGACGACGTAAATCACTGTCACTGAATGGCTTAAACAGGCACTTACACACAAGCAAACAATTAAGAAAACCATAGGTGCTCGACTTTCGAAATGCCCAGTACCCATATTTTCGCAGCAGTCCGATTCAATTACCATATGTGGAATACCAATTTAAGAAAAGTTAATTTAAAAAATAAATTATCAATGAATTATTTTTAAAACCGTTCGATTCACGATTAATAATTCAAAAAATAAAAAGCTCTTCCCGGAAATTTTATAATTTATAATTTATGTTAACTAAATCTTAATTTTTTATTTTATAAAATTAAACCTAGTATGCCATACTAAACTTAATTTTTGGTTAACGAGCACTCGTTGTTTTAGGTTGACTTTAAAGTTGAATTATATGCATTTCCTGATCATCCGCTTGCCTTGTTCTTTAGGATAATCTTAAATAACTTCGCTGCCAATCAGTAGATTTTTATTAAATTTTCAAGATAGAAAGTTGAGATGTGAAATTATATGTTTTCCAAAAATAATGATTTGTACTCTATCAAATGCTGTTGTAAAGTTATAAATTTTCAATATATTGCTGACTAAGAAATCTAAATGATCTACGTCGAGATCGAGATGAAATTCTTAAAATTTTATAAGGTTGAGAAAATTGTAAGCACAGACAGACTTTTATTAACACATACCTATAAGCCTTTGTTTCCTTAGGGTACTGGGCTAACAGGCAGGCAGGCAGGCAGTCTCACAGTTGGCCACTCGATAATTGCATAATAAATGCAACATTGTTAAGGACTTGAGAGGTGTCTCTGGCCTCGATCTCGGTCTCGGTCTCGGCCCACCCGTCGCTTTGGCATCCAACGGCGTCAAACACAACAAACTCACACACACACACACACAGAGAGACATTCATATTCATACAAATATATGGGCGACACCTAGAGGCGACACTCTCAAACTCTCAAACCCAAAAAGCACTTGGCACTCGCTCACTCAAATGTTTTGTTTACCTATGCTAATTGGCTTAAATGCAACTCAAGCGCACTTCTCATCGCACCAAGCCGAAACTGAGCCGACTGTGCCCCCTCCCTCCCTACCTCCCTCCCTCCCTCCCTCCCTCCCACTCCCTTCACCCTCCCTTGGGCTGACACCATTGTTTATGAGCGCTTCGGAATTGAGCTGCCCCCACCCCCCTTGTAACCCCATCACTTCCTTCTCGACCCCGCCTATGGAGTGCGAATGCCGCGTGCGCATTTAAAGCTTTTCGAGCGCTTTGGGGCATTTGTTCAGCGACAACGCCAGGGCAAAAATAATAACAACAAGTAAGCATGCTACAGTTCAGAGTGTGCTCGACAGTCAGATACTCAGTCAGGAGACAGAGCTTTATTTTAAAAACCGAGATACTACTAAGAAAAAAATTGTATATATTTTAAAAGAGTGCGAAAGAAATCCTGGGACATATATCCATTTTCAGTGGGACATGCATATAATTCCAATAATGTTTTTGACGAATGCTTGAATTTTGATAGAATATATAATCCTACTTGTCCCGAAATCATTAAATATGACCTTTTTCCCACTATAAATTCAAACAACAAACTCAGGGAAAAACTTTTAAAAAACTTTTCCGGAATTCGAAACCTCTTTTAAATAATTAAAACGAATATGTAACCCTCTTCCCACTACAAATGTATGCACCTTGTACTGCAATTTTACACAAACTATAATAAAAAAAAACATTCGAAGAACCTTTCGGAACTCGAGCTGGCATTAAAACACTATTTTAATCCTACACAGTTTATAAACTTTAAATTGCGAATTTATACACTTATTATAAATGTACATTTGTAGGGAATCGTGCAGGCAATAAATGTACATATTTTAATGATGAAAAAATTATGTTAAAATAGGGCATAAAGAATCAGATACAGCCATTTAAAAAAAATTCTTCTTCCATAGCCCTGCTGATTTTTAAAAAATGTTGTAATCTAAAAATTTATTTGTTTTTATTTAGTTATATTATTTTGACAAATAATAACTCAATTTTCTAGAAATTATTCCTATTGATTTCATTTTCATCAAAATAATTTGGGACTTATAAGACAATTCAAATTTAAATTAAATATTAATTTAATTGTTGAATGTAATTTTTAGTTTAGTTTTTTTTAAACACTTTCTTTTTTTTCTTTTCTTTCTTTTGGTCGTAAATAAATAAATAAAATATTAAAACAATGTCTCTTTCCGCTTGTTACATATGTTACCCTTAAGCTATAATACTCGTGTATACTTTGGCTACTGAGTATAACAACGAGAGCAACAATAACAATAACTACAACAACAGTGGCGGCACTTTGAGTGAATTGTCAACAATTGTGTTGGCTCTTTGGATTTGTGGGCCGCCGTCGTTGTTGTTGTTGTTGGTGTTGTTGGGATTGTTGAAGTTGTTGTTTCGCGTTGTCTCTGGCAGACAAAAGTCTGTCACATAATTTGTCAATTTCAACAATTTTCTTAGCCCACCCTCGACAAGACAAATGTAATTCTTCATGAATGCTTATTGTTTTCTTTCATATTTGTTGTTTCTTGTGAAGTTTTACGGAACTGGTTCCTCAATTTGTTTCTCTTTTATTTTTTTGCTTTCCTCTCTCGCTTTGTTCGAGATTTAATTTATGTTGTATCTGAACCTGAACCTGAACTTAGGCTCATGACCCTGGCAATGACAGTGACTGTGACTGTGACTGTGACAGTGACAGTTGCCCCTTCACATTGGTCACTCACCCTGTGTGCCAGTGATAAGCTGACAATGATCGTCCATCGTTTTCGCATAACCATTGCGAAGGTTCATCAATTTCGCCTCATCCATGCTGGCCAGTAAATTCCTTTCACGAACTGCAAGTAAATAAAAATAATAAAATCAATTTCAATATTTTTAAATATAAAAACAAGTAAATAAAAATAATAAAATCAATTTCAATATTTATAAATATAAAAACAAGTAAATATAAATAATAAAATCAATTTCGATATTTATAAATATAAATACAAATAATACTATTGTTAAAAAAGTATTCAACTAGCTGATATCCTGTACACTTACGACATGGTTGTCATACTTAAATTAAAAGATAGATTTTTAGATACATGCAGTTAATTGCACTGCTTGCATGTACTCAAAAGCAGTGCAAAAGCAGTTGAATTATTGATATTTCTTGATCTTCTCCTGTTCGTTAGGAAAATCTCAAATAACTTTGGTGTCAATAAGTAGATTTTTATGAAATTTTCAAGATAGAAAGCTGACATGTGAAACTCTATGTTTTCCAAAAATTATAATTTAACTCCAACCAATTCTGTTGTAATAGTGCAAAAGCAGTTGAATTATTGATATTTCTTGATCTTCTCCTGTTCGTTAGGAAAATCTCAAATAACTTTGGTGTCAATCAGTAGATTTTTATGAAATTTTCAAGATAGAAAACTGACATGTGAAACTCTATGTTTTCCAAAAATTATAATTTAACTCCAACCAATTCTGTTGTAATATCGATGTAGCCTTGATGTTAGTTATTTAAATTCGATCATTTTATTTGACGATCCATTCATCATGGGAAATAAATCGATGATCAGGAAAAACCTGCCTCTTTGCTATTCACTAGTATTATTTTTAAGGTTCCCTTATTTTTCGTATAAATTATTTTTTTTTAAGATTTCGTTGTTTGTCTGATTTATAAATTATGTCCTGGGAGAAACCAAAAACGATTTTAGTTGGCTCTAAATTTTCAGTTTGGATTTACATCACTAATTGTTCACATTTTTATTTACAGGGTATATTTGGTGGTTTTTCCACATGTGTTGGACAATTTATAAATAATATTAAGGTTCAAGCCTTTTGTACATACATTTTTTGAGTGATATAAAGCTGGACCTGTCATATTGCTCTTGTAACTGAACAATTTGATGTTGCGCCATTGCGAAATAAAAACGTTGATTGTTTTACACTTGTTGTTTGATTGCTCGAATTGATGAGGTACTCAACTCGAATTGTACTCGTTTGGTATCAAACTAATTAGGAATTGTTTCAATTGAAATGGTTTAGGCAATTACAAGACCGGCGGCGGTCTCCATGCGACTGTTTCGTGGCGACTAAAAATCAAATATAAGTGAATTTCGTTACAAAATTTTAATTAAAACTTTGGTATTGCTTTGTGCTCCATAGAACCCACTGGCAATGGGGGAACTAAAATTTCTAATGAAGTGCCAGTCGCACCTGTTGACAGAGAGAGAGCAGCCACAAAAAAAGACGAATTGAAAATGAAACTCGACAAAATTTTAATAAAATTTATGTTATGAGGCAAAAAGTTAAAGCAAGAACCCCAATTAATTAATGCCATATAAACAACAACAAAAATAAAGTAAAATAAAATAAAATAAAAGCAACTACATCGTTTGTGTCAAAGAAGCTATCGAACCTTTAAATATGCACGTGAACCCATCGTAGACACCTATTAAATAAATTGGGCAACATATGAGCTCAGTGTACACTGTACACATACATATTCATATAACAAGTGCTCGAAAATGGAAAATTGAAAAGACGCAAAGTCATGTTCAGGTAGAGAACATTGTTAAACCAACGAAAATACCCTGGGATTAGTTATGCAGATCCAATATACCACAACACTACATCTATAGATATTTCGGTATCCAATAGATACTTTTTATAGAGATATGTGCATTTAAAAGTCACTGCCAGTTACTCTTTTATTATTTTTTGGTGGTCTGAAATTTCTCGTATTTGTCTATTGTTTCTAGTTCTTACATACCTTACTAATGTGAATTTTTCCTGGGTATGGGGTGGGCAAAAAAGTTTGCTTTAAGGAAAGCATGTGGAAAATAATAGGGATTTTTTATTTAATAAGTGAAAAATTTATGAGTGAGCTAAAACTCTAAAGTGTGTTTTACTTAAACAAAAATGTATGGAAAATTCTTTGACAAATATTTCATTTAATTTAAGCTGTAGATTACTAATAAAACATAAGGAAATTTATTGATTTCAGACAACAGAATCATCATATGATTTTATTATTTTCCTATTCAATATTTACTCATATTTTGAATTAATTACGGTCAAAAAATTAAAAATTATATTAGAAACAATTATTTTAAAATAATAATTGAGGATTGACTAAAATGTAAAAATGTTAAAAAAGGCTTAAAGAGTTAAAAGGAATAAAGGGATGGTAAATATTAAGTGATTTTTGTTATTATTGATTTTACGAGATATTCCTGAACATTAAGAACACAATTTTAAGATCCAATTCAGACAACAAAAGATATTGACAGACAGATGCCAGACAAAATAAGAAATAATCCTATTATAGATATGTACTCACATAAATTTATAGACTGAAAATTGGTTAAAAACAGTGAATGGAAAGTAAACATATTCGAAAATGCATTTTAAATATAAATACTATAGTATTTAATTTAAGTCGTATAATATTTTTTAAATTTAATTAAGATTAGAGTGGAAATGATAAATTGACGAAAGATAATTAAGACATGCAAGGTGTGAGATTTTGACATTCAGTAACCATATAAGTAGTCATATTATGATTCACTTAAGCACTGCCATTCAAAGAGCTTTAGTCAAGTGAATTTAACGAATAATTTGAGACTCAAAAGTGTTAAAAACAATATTCATGCCGTGAAGATCTCAACTGGGGGTCAGTTTTCAATATAATTGAATTGAAGTAGTGTTCATGAAGTTGTTGGAGTGGATGACGTTGTGGAATTTTTAATTGTGTGTGCAAAAAAATGATAAAAAAAAAACAATAAAAGGAAAAACAAGTAGAAAAAAAACGCAATTACTAATACTAATAATGATAATGATAATTGCAAGTTCGACGACAACTAAATGAATTAATTGCTTGATTATCAACGAGGCAATGAAAATCTACTTATGTAAATGGACAGAGACAGAGATAGACAGTGAGAGAAGGAGAGATAGAAGATGAAGAAGAAGAGAACAAAGGCAACTCGTTTAATAATTGTAAAGCAACTGAATTCATGCTGAGCACAACAACAAATAAAGTGTGTGGGAGGGAGAGGAGAAGCAAAGAAAAAGAAATGAAAATGAAAATGTAAATGTAAATGAAAATGAACATTAAATAATTTGAGTGTCGAAGTCTCGCACAATTAACCCATATTTACAGAGCTTGCAATGGAAACCCGCCAGCCAAAGAGTCATTCATTCAGTCATTCAGTCATTCATTCAGTCATTCATTCAGTCAGTCATTCATTCAGTCAGTCAGTCAGCTGGCCAACTAGCATGTTGCATTTCACACCAATTGAGAGTGGATTTACCCCCACACACACCTCCCCCATTCCCCATTCCCCGTTCTCCCTCCCTCCCACCAACCCCCTTTCACGTTCCCCTTCCCGCGCTTGACTTGGCGCTCACTCATTCGAATGAATGACGAAAGAGAGAGGTAGAGAGGTAGATTGGCAAAGGGGAGACAGGTGGGGATGTTGTATGGTCAGTGTTGCCAGAATTTCAAAAGTTAAAATAGCTAATTTGTGCGAAAAGGATAGTCCGAAAATAGCTAACAAATTATTAAAAATGATTAAAAAGAAAAAAATTAATTGTTTGTCATAGATAGTAAATATTATAAAATACACTATGTTCTTATCTTTTACCAAAAACAATATTTAAATGTACATGTGTACATATATTAGAATTACAAAATTATCATTTATAATTTCAATGTACAACCTAAAAAAGCATTCAAATTTAATTTAATTGGTAATTATTATTATTTTCCCTACAAACTGCGCCAATAGGTTTACACTTTCGGCATATTTGTACTCTAAAATGCTCTGTCAAAACTTTTGAAGTAATATTTTCGAAATCGATAAAATGTGTTCTTTCATAAAGCAATCGTATCTGTTTAGTAATTTCTTCATTAAAGTATTCCAATCCTAAGAATATATTAAATTTTTTAAGCATATTTTATTTAGTTAAATTAATTTTTTAAATCGTATTTGTTGAATATTTCCATCATTAAAATATGGCAATCCAAAAAATATATTCAATTTTTTAAGCATATCTTATTTAGTTTATTATAGTATTAAATTTAAAAATTTTTTTAAAGAAACCACACTTGAGGCTAATATCACTTCCTAAAATATTTATGATTTTGCAATTACGAAATAGCTAAAACTAGCTACTTAATTGCTAAAATGGCAACACTGTGTATGGTCGACTGCCTGGGCAGCTTGCCAAGCTGACTATTTGACTGACTATTTGACTGACTATTTGACTGACTGACTGACTGAAGTGGGCCGGCTAGCAATGTCGACCAAAAAGCAACCACAGCAACTGATTGCACCACATCGGCGACCACAACACCAGCAACCAACAGCCAACAACCAACAGCCAACAACCAACAACCTACAACAACGACACCAAAACCGAACCGAACTGAACCCAACTGAACACTGAACGCACTCTGCACAAATTTCCCGGCTACTTCAGCAATATGATACTCTTTTTCAAAGAGGAAGGGGTAAGGAGTCTTGATTTTGCATGCGAATTTATACATTGTTTAAGTACAGAGTATAGGCCAACAGCTGCTGGCGTTACATTTAGCCTGTTGTTGTTTCAGTTGTTGTTGTTGTTGTTGCCGTTGTTGCCCCTTTGTCTGTTGTCTGTTGTCGACACCAAGTTCCATCGGCGATGCACATCGAAGCGCAGCTAATTGAAACATTTTGCACAGTATGACCAAATCCATATTTAAATAGAAATATTTCGGCATTTCTTTACATTGTTTATTATCTTACAAATTTCGGGATTTCGGGATAAAATCAATTCAATGCGTTGTCAAAAGTACGGTGATCCCGGATTCAGAATTTTAAACTTGAATTTTTGAATGGCTTTTTTTCCTGTGTAAATTAAATGATTAAATATAATTAATCAACTTCACATTTGAATTCGAATGCTATGTAAATATTTATTCATTATTTATAAATTTATTTATAAATGAAATCTTTCAATTGTTTATTATTACTTTTTTCAATTGTCTATATTTTAAATGAAAGAAAGAATGTCAGTAGCAAAATTGAGCGTATGCTAAATATTTATAAGGAAGATACATGTGATAAGTTTTAAAAAAATAATAATATTTTTCAAGATCATGTATGTTTTAAAAAATATCATAAAAAAAGATATCTCAAAGATTTATAATTTTTAAGATTAAAATTAAAAACCTGATCTGATATTTAATGACAGGAATTGCTTGACTATATATATCTATATATATACACATATACTTATATGTTAAAAATGTACTCAATTAAATTCCGACATTTTAATTAACATATTGTTTCATATGGTAAAATAATCTTTTTTATTGCCAGAGACATTTTAAATGAATGCCCACAATTTCTTATTATGATAAACTTTTCACAATTAAGCGGTTAAACAATTAATTCAGTAATTAATACCGTTACCGATTGTAATTGCATTAGTGATGGTAATTGAAAAAGTTTAATTAGCTTTGTGGGTAATTTAAATATGATTTCGATTGCAATTCAATGGCAATTTAACTGTGCTGCAAAAGCCATGAGAAGTCAAAGACTTTTCTATAAATAACGACAAAAAAAGAATCATTTTTGAAACGGTTTTGCTAACAGTATTTGAATAAATATGAGGATGCGAATTAAATGACAAATATATTAAAATATGAGAAATAAATTTGGTTTTTCCTAAATTATATAACGTAGATTTGATAAACGAAAACTATAATTTTTCAAAAAAAATTAAGAACAATTAAATTGAAATTCAGTCAAAAATACAACTTCTGTCGGTCGGCCAATATTTTAGTCAGTCAGCCAATTAGAACACTTGATATCAAGTCATTTTTCAAAGTTTTTGGTTTTTTAATGATTTTTTCAATACCTTTAGACTTTTAAATCTTTCAACTTTTAATTACTTAATTTCGGATTTGCATCTTTCTAGTTTTAAACATAAATGTATATATAATTTTTATTAATTATTAATTAATAAATCATACTTCCAAACTTTATATTAAATTATTTTTACTTTTGATAAACTGATTTTTGCTTTTATCTTTTTTTATTTATTTATTCTCCAACTCCTGACGTTAAATAAAATAAAATAAATTTAAAGAAATATAAAATAAATTAGCTTTGTGACACTGTGCGACAGCTGCTCATCTCTAAATATATCATGCTGCTGTTGGCACTTTTGATACTTGCTACTTCTTGGACTTTAGCGCCTGTTTGTTGTCGATGTTGGAGCTGCAACTGCAGAGAACTCCAAACAATGGATGCAACACACAAAAGTATGAACCGCAACAACAATCGCGACTGAAAATGAAAGCAATGCAACAACAACAACAACCACAACAACAACAACAACAGTTGCAACGTCGCGTCTCCGCATCGCATATTTCAATGAAGCTAAATGCGAATCGAAGCCGCCGTTGCCTCAGTTTGCCTCGTGCCTCATTCCTCTTGCCTCTTGCCTCTTGCCTCGTGCCACATGCCACATGCTGCTTGCCTCCATTTGGCGAGGCTCGTTCGCTTTGAATTTTATTTAATGCTTTTGTAATAAAGTGTAAAATGGTGAAAAAGTGTAAACAACAGCTTTGGGAGAACGGGGAGAATTACGGGGAATGGGGCACCCAAAAGTGGAAAGCCCCATTGCATAATATCAACAACATCATCATCAACGGTAACAACAACAGCAACAGCAGCAACAACAAGGGAAACAACAATAAGAACTACGACATCCAGTAGCCACATTAAAAGAAGAAGAAATAATTAACAGCAACAGTTTGAAAGTCCATAAAGCGAAAATCGTTGTTGTTGTTGTTACTCTTGTTGTTGTTGTTCGCTGTTCGTTGTCCGTTACTCGTTGTCAAGAACAGAAAAGTTCTGTCCAGTGTTGCCAAGAGACAAGAAAAAAAAAGCTGCTTTTAGCGGAAAAAAGATAGCAATAAATGACATTGTAAACAGACAAAATAAATCTAATAAAAAAGAAGGTAAAGATTTTTAAATTTCTTATAGAAATACATTTTCTTTTATAGATTTTCAATGCATCTGTGGAGACAAAAAAATTTGTCAATTTATCTGAAAACTTCAATCTAACAGAAAATAATGAATTGATAGGAAAAATACTTGTTTCAAAAATATTTGTTGAAAATATATAAATTGTTTTCAATATGAGCAATGCAAAAAAAACACAAGAAAAATACAAAGATAAGAGATCTTACAATTAAACTGTCTTCTGTATTTTTAAAAATGCATTTTATGACGAAAGATTTAAATTCAAAATATTTTGTTTTAAATCTTCTTCATATGAAGTGAGCGCAAAAAATTATTTTATATTTTTGTTATGTCTAAAAATGTCTGTTACAAAAAGTAATATAAGTAAAAAAGAAAAATCTATAATAATTAAACAATATTTATTCGAAATAAATAGATAATTATATATACTTGTACATACATATAATATGTAAATAGAATTTGTCAATAGAAATTAAATAAGTTTTGAATACGCTTATATATAATATTTTTCTTTTGCAATTTTGATAATTAGTGAACCGATAAATTATTAAATAAATAAACTGGCGCTTGTTTTAAATTTTTTGAGGTCAAGTGCACTTAAAAAAAGCCAGATTTGACGGTAAAAAAGCTGATCTGGCAACACTGTATCAGCCCCACCGCATGTGGCAAGGCCATACAACTTCCGACTTCCGACTGGCTGACCGAGAACTCTGTGGCCAGCTCCAGCTCAACGTAGATTGTTTGTTGTTGTCGTTGTCTCTGGCATAGGGATTGGGAAAAGGGGAACCGGGAACTGGGAACCGGGAACTGGGAACTGGGAATGGTAGAGTCCAAAGCCACCCACTGAGTGAGGACACAAGCGAATTCAGTGCGAAAAATGTTCGTTAAATCTATTAAAAGATAATTACGTGAAGACAAATGAACGGTGGCAGGGGAGACAGAGACGGAATGAAAGCGAGAGAGAGAGAGAGAGAGAGGGAGTTGTCTGCGCTGCACACATACATATGTACATTGTTATTATTTGAGTTCAATGATACGATAACGCTAATGGATATGGATATTGATTATAGTTTTTATGCTGCTATCGTCTGCACTCCGCTCCACTCCGCTCCGGATAATGATAATTTTGATTATATTGATGCGTCATTTTATGAGCCGCAATGGTATTGAAATTGAGTGGTTTCTGACAGGCATCTTGTCTTGTTTATGGCTTTGATGATAATGGCTCGCGTTGGCCAATAAGATATTCATGAAGGAAACTCCAATTATTAGCTACTTTAATGTGTCTGACGGTCGGACGGTCGGTCTGCCCCTCTGTCTGATGGTGTGGGAATACTTTGACTTAATTAATATGACCCAGTGCTATAAATGACAAGATTACATTAAGTATACGTAATTATCGACAGACTCTTTATATACATATGATATGTATTTATTTGCAATTAAAGCGCGAGAACTCTTTACGATCAATGTGAGGGAAAATGCATTGAAAGAAGCAATAATTTTATAATTAATTATACAATATGGCGCCTTCGTAATTATCAACTAAATTGAAATATAGATTTTAATATTTTTGAGCGAATGGAAAGAAGTTCTTATGAATAAAAAGAATAACAATTATTTTACTATATGTAGAACCACTTGCGTATACTTAATCTTTTACAGCTTGAAATATGTCATAATTGAATTAATTAATTGAAATCAGAGTATAGGAAACCCCCTTCATGATCAATACAACTGAAAATGCATTCTCAAAACAATATTTTAAACAATTAACCAGAAACAACATTGCGTATACGTACTAATTTGTTAGATTTTTCAGCTGTATCTTTTAAATATGTCATATCTTTGAAATCAGAGTATAGGAAACCCCCTTCATGATCAATACAACTGAAAATGCATTCTCAAAACAATTTTTTAAACAATTAACCAGAAACAACATTGCGTATACGTACTAATTTGTTAGATTTTTCAGCTGTATATTTCTATACTTAGAATTTAGAGCGAAGTGAAAAATGAGATGCGAATATTTTAGTAGAAAACAAATCGACCAATAAACACTTAAATAAAAATCAATAAAATAATATTACGTATACGTAATTATTGACATGTATATGTAACAAAAAAAATTTACTTTGCCATTAAAAAAATTTAATGATATTAGGGAATTTTGAAAGAACAAATATTAAAAAAAGTACCCAATAAAAAAGTGAACTTTGACTTATTTTATTTCTATCTAATTCACGAGTATGTAATTATACTACATGTACTTTTTTGTATACATATTTACTTGCCAATTAGAGTGTTGTCTCTTAACCCTCGACAAACGTAATAAAAGAAACTTCATTCACTAAACAGTTTTTTGAGAAAACATTATGACAACATTGCGTATGCGTAATATGAATATAAATTGACATTAGAGTGCAATGAATGCTCGTTACGAAAGAAAGTGCATGAAGACCGTGAAAGCAATTCTTCACATTCAAAGATTTGACATTGTCGTTAGCACATTGGTGTGAAATGGTCAGAGGTCAGGTTAATTACAGCTGTGAGATCTCACAGCTCGAAAGTCAACGAGTTAAGTCAGTTAATTTATTATTATAATAAGTAAGTACTTATTGTTAAGTTTGCAGTTTGCACTTCAAGTGCGATATAAAAGTTCTTAGCATGCGAATAAAATGCTAATCAACTTGGCCAAGTGTCTCCAATGCTTAAACTCAGTGTTGTCTATCTAACAATGTGACACGTGTGAATATGCCACTGACTATGTATGTATGTTTTTCTATTGTCTAATTAGAAATTTCATGCAAAATGACAAACATTTGCAATTACAAATGCTACGTGCTACGATGGATACAGTGACTCACAACTTAATTGACCAATCATAATATTTTTAACATATTTGAAATTATTTTGCTTAAACTAAAACATTAGTTAAGTAATTTGAGACACTTCTATATTTCTTGTGTTTTTGTTTTATTGAAATATTTCATTATTAGCTGGAAATCATAGAATATTTTTTAAAATTAAAACTGAATAATATCTATAATTTTCAAGTTTTTAAATTAAGTAATTTGAGCCACTACTATATTTTTGTGTTTATTTTTAGCGGAATTTTACATTTTTATTTTTATAGAATAATTTTTAAATTAATAATTGAATAATAACTTTTATTTTCAATTTTTATTATACAAATCAAGGATCGCAAATTAGAGTTATGAATGCTAATTTTAATTAAATAAATCAATGTGAAGAAAATATGTTATGGCAACATGGATTACACCAATATTCATATTTTAGTATTAATTAACGATATGAGCCAAAAACTTCTATTTACAATTTATATAATATAAATCATTTTTATTTAAAAAATTGTAAATATTTATGAAGCATCAATTTTTATTTAAATGTTACGAAATAATAATATTTTTATTAAAAATCTCTTCCCCCATGTATGAGCAGTGAGTCAAATATGCTGTGAGCCACTGTAGATACTCGGGGTTTTCCAATGCCAACATTGAAGCTGTTATCAGTTTTACATCTTTCGGATTTCGAGCCAAAATGTTGCGCATGCGTAATGTGTGGTGTATGAAGGGATGGTGGGGGCAGTGAGGGGCAGAGAGGAGCAGGGAGGGGCAGGGAGGGGAGCACAACAACGAGGCCAGCTAATGAGCGTTGACGTCGGCGTCAACGTCGACATCACAATGTTGTTATGCCTCATTGATGCCATTGCGGTTTCGGTGCCTGCTTGCCTATCTGCCACGCCCACACACTCACACACACACACACACACATGCACAATGTGCGCACCTGAGTGTAAGCAAATTGTTGTTGTTGTTGTTGTTGTTGTTGTTGTTGTTGTTGTTGTTGTTGTTGTTGTTGTTGTTGTTGTTGTTGTTGTTGTTGTTGTTGCCACTGCTGATAATGGGCCTGGCCATAACATTTATGTATGAGTTAGGCAAATATTAATAAGCATTGCCTCGCATTGCCACATGCCCAATAACAATCACATCAAATCAAATAAGCCAAAATGCTCATTTATACTACATACCAGGCAACTTCCCTACACTCAGAAAAACAAATCAAGATTTGCCTACTTAAAGAGACAATATTCAAGTGCAAATGATCTTAAAAGCTGTCTAAGTTTGGAATTTAAAAAACTGAGAACAAAAATCTTATTTCAAGTTCGACTTTTGGAACTCCGCAAATTTAAAAAAAATAAATTTTTCTGGAATACTATAAGTATGTTTTGAGATTAATTCAAAAACAAAACATACTAATTTAAGTACAAACAAATCTTCAACTAGTTGAGTAAACATAAATCTGTGGTTTTTAAAAATATCTCAACGATACTCACAGATTTTATATTTGCCATGGTATTTTATATTCTGTCTAAGCTCGGTAAAGATCGAACTATTATTTCAGATAGCTGTCATAGGAATGGTCAGTCAGAATTTAATATTTAAGATCCATTCATACTTAATTTTAGATTTTAAGTACACGGTATGAATTAAATTAAATTTTAATTTTAACATGACATATTTTTCTGAGTGTAGCAGACAACTTTCCTGCCCTTCTCTCCCCTCCACACCTCTTTTGCCATTACAAGCTTAAATTTTAAGCTTTTAGCAATTGTGCGAGTGAGTGAAATTCAACACGTTTCGATTGTAATAGCTAACTAATAATTATGATCATGGTTGCATGAAATCTAAACGGCAATTGAGACAAAGCATTGCAAATCAAAGCAAATGAGACAATGCATTAAGCATACGCAGTGTTGTGCAATTATACAGCTCGAGATAATACTCTCTCTCTCTCTTTATCTCTCTCTCTCTCTCTATGTCTGATGAATGAATGCATTTGATTGATAACAGGCATTTTCTCCTCTTAATTATCACATACATTTAAGAGTTAAGATTAACTAATCATATTATGGACTGCACATTAAGTATACGCAGTGTTGTGCATTCACATAGATAACGATTACGATTTGAAATCTTTAATCTCTGTTCAAGCTAAGCAATTTTAAATGAAAATATTTGAAATTTCTAGAGATTTTATCATCAAGTATACGCAACGTATTACAATATTTATTCTAATAGCTTTGCAAATCAATTGCATCTCATTTGTTGGTTGATTTAATTATTATTTATCATTTTGCAAATCTTCACCTTTTTATAACAACGCAAATTTAATTAATGTAATTAATTTTATAACATTTCCACAGCGTTTCACTTTTTATGTTAGCTGATTAAATTCGTGTTTAATTTGCGCGAAACATTTTCTAAATCAATTTTAATTGTTCATTGCGCTAATATTACACCTATTAATTTATTGCTAATATTTCAAAATTATAGAAGAAAAAAATGGCAAACTTCAACAACAACAACAACAACAACAAGTCGCTGGAGGGGAATTGTAATTACATAATTCGCGAATTATCAATGACAGCGGCAAAAACGGCTAACGAAACCTTACAAAATCAATACACAATATAACAGCAATAAAAGCACAGCAATAATAATAATAATAAGCACAATATACAAATATAAAAGCATGCCCCGTTATACTCGTAATTTATATTAATTAATCGGTTTTTTGCCAAATAGCTGGGATTGCCGGCGGCCTAAAATCAAAGCTTTAACAATTGACGGCTCTGTTTGCCCAACAAAACAGAAAAAATGCCAATAAAAATATGTAAAGGGCATGCACGACTTACAGCTACCCTGCAAAAACTAGCTGTATATGTAGTGAAAATTCTTCTGCTTATTAATTATGCTTTTTTTTCTAGTTGTTTATATCATTTTGAATTCGCTTACAGGATATTGAATAATTTAATAAATGTATGCGCCAGTAAATTAATAAATTTTCAAGCATTTGCAACTTGAAGTTTTATTTCAATTGCCTTGTTTTATATATAATATTTTATTATTATTTTCATTATTTGTTTTGCGTTTTTTTGCTGCTTTCGGTTGCTGCCAATGTTTGTTTTGTTAATATTTATGTGTACATAATTTAATAACATCGATAAGTGTTGCCTGACTTGTTGTTGTTGTTGTTGTTGTTGCCGTTGCCTCTTTTTTTATGTATTACATTTAATTTATGTTTAAGTGCTTTGTGCTGATTTGTGTAGCCACATCTACTGTTTTATTGCAGTTAACTATTTTCTTTTTATTTACACATAAATGTGAAATTATTAATTAATACCAAAGCACGGTGGGTAGAGAGGGGGCAAATATTTAGTAAAAATATCTGAAATACATATATATTTTATTTAAAATTATTCATTTAATTGGCATAGTCAAATTGAAAAAAAATATAAAAAGTGGTTAAATTGTATTTATATTATTATTTAAATCAAAACTAAATTGATCTATAAACATAATCATTAGAAATTTGTATGGTATTTACTTAATTTACTACTTTCTCCATTGACCACATTTAAATGTCGTTTAACTATCATAAAAACAATTGAATCATTATTGCTGTTTGAATTTTAAATCAATGACAAGCTGTAAGCGAATCAGTTAAAGTAAAATCAGTATAACTAATCAGAAATATCATATAAAATGTGAAATTGTATTAATTAAAAACTAAAGGCAAGTTGACCTATTAAATCAACTTTCAATCCGGTTGCTTTATATTTAATTGAATACTTAAAGACTAATTAAAATCTGTGGTTTTTGCATTTAAGTTGCTATATATATATAAAAGCTATAGCTAAATATATAGCTATAGCTAAATATATAGCTATATTAATGGCCATGACAAGCTGGTTTTAACCGTGACTTTATAGCCATAAAATAGCACTAAACTTTGACTTGCATTTTATATATTTCATTGTCAGCGTAAATAATAGATTAGATATTTGTTTAATAAATTAAATTATTAATAATAAAATAATAATAAATATTATATATTATTCTCAGTATAAATAATAAATTAGATATTTATGTGATAAATACATTAAATTATTAATAATAAAATAATAATAAATGTATTTAATAACAATAAAGTTGTACTGAAATAATAAATAAGTTCATTTAAATAATCGAACTGAAAGCGTTTTTCCTGTTTGCTGTAATTTACGCACTTACGACATTACAAACAATGGTTCATAATATACGATTACTTCAATATAATCACTAAGTCAGTTATTTATATATATGGCATATCGGCATTAGCATTTTCCGGAGTTTTCCCCGTCATGAGCATAAACTGAGCACATGGTACTCAGGTTTCAAGTTCTTTTGCAATGCGAAATGCGAGACAGAAAGCGACAGTTATAAGTACATATATATTATATTATATATATATATAATATAAGAAGGGAAAGAGGCTTAGATGAGGGAAGGGAAGTTGTGAAGAGGAAGCTTGGCTGAAGAAATCACGTCATAAACGTGGCAAGCACGAATTATTTACAAAGCAGGCGAAAGACCCAAAAGAGCTCCCAATAAAATAACAATAAACTATGTCACACTTTGCTGCCCGGACAGGAGGTGTGCGAGTGTATGTGTGTGCGAGTGTGTGTGTGTGTGTGTGTGTGTGTGGCAAACCATAAAAACAAAACAACAACAACAACAAGCCACAAAAGCATAAACAATTGTATTACAAATACGACTACAAATGCATAAAGCAGCGCCTACAAAACAACGAATGTCGCTCGCTTATAGACGATTATTTATTGTTAACGATTTATATTACTCGTATTTTGTTGTTGTTTGCTATTTGTTGTTGTTGTTGTTGTTGTCGCTCACATTTCATAGCAATGTTTACCCTGTAGTACTGCTGGTAGCAGTCGTAACATTTTGTTGTTGATTTCATCATTGAAAAGTAAGCAGTGAATTCAGCAACAAAAGGTAATGCAATTTTGTAACGAAAGTAAGCAGTGAATTCACCAAGGATAAGAATTCACTGGTTACTGGTATGGTATGTTGTGGTTGTTGGTGAATTCAATGATGATTGGTGTTTGATAACAGAAAATGTCGAGTTCCTGCCTACAATGACATCCCCATTAGAGATGAGCACGCGCCTTTTCGGGCTTCGTGTCACGCGGGTATCTTCAAAAAAAATCCACGGGCTTTGTGCCTGAAATTCGCAAACGGGCTTTTTTTCGTTCGGGTCCGAAAAATCACAAAATTATTCTGTATCGATATCGATATGTTTATAATTAATGCTCTAAAATTCAAATTTTGTTTATTTTAATTTAAAAAAATTAAGTAAAACGCAAAAAACATTAAAAAATTTGTATAATACGATAATTTCGAGTCGGGCTCGAGCCAGACCGGGCTTTTTGAAAATTTGTCCCGGCCGGGCTTCAAAAATTAATTTCGGTCCCGTGCCTATCTCCAATCCCCATATTATATTCAGCAATGAGATAATTTGACAGGTAAGCTATGGTGGTGAGTAGTAACCAGTGAGCTCAACAATCTCCCAACAGTGAGCCGTACTACAGGGTATGTAAGTGTGTGTGGGTTTGTGTACGTGCAAATGCTTGAGTGCGAACGCCAGATTGCAAGAGCTATAGCAAAAGGCAGGTGGTTTGGGGTGGGGTGGATGGTTAAGGGATGCGGGGTGCGGGGTGTTTGGGGGTGGTTGGAGACTGTTGACTGCCTACACATCGATTGAGCCTGATTGCCGGCTCAAGTGTCGGTCGCGTCACACGGATATTAAGGGCGTTAGAGGGCGTGCCAGGGGTCAGGCTGCGTGCTGAGCAAGTGAATGCAGGGATGGATGAGCTACTGCTACCTCTGATACACTCAGAAAAAAGTATTACACTCATTTTCAAAACCTATTCGAAGTTTAAAAAAATTATTTCACACGCAACATTCTCAAATAAAATATTTCAGGCACAAAAGTAAAAATACTAATTATAAAGTTGAAGGTATATCTTGTCTGAATTATTTAATTTTTCAAAAATATGGTGATTTGTTGTTCCAGTATTTTTTTAAATACATTTAATGGAGAATTTAATAATTTTTAGTTGAAATTATTTATATCTAAAATGAAGAACAAATGTTCCTAAAACAGTTTTTCCTAAACTAAAACATACAACAAACTCTACATTCTTTCAAAGTCCTTTTTTTTAAATAAAGTTGCTACAGAAAAGAAAAGTCATATTTAAAAAAATAAAACATATTTTCTAAAATAAATAAAGACAAGAGAAACAATTTTCGATTTTGTGAAATTTGTAGGTATCTTTTTTTCTTAGTGTACTTTGGCCAGCTTGACTTTTGCCTGGCCTGGCCTATGCTTTTGGCCTGGCTTGACTTTGGGCCTGGCCATCATGCACAAGTGTTACAGTTTGTTTTCCCACACGTCGTCGTCGTCGTCGTCTCATCGCTTTTCGTCATCGTCATCGTCAAAACTGTGCGGCATGTTTGACAGCAATGAGTGCTTGACACGTACAAAGGCTTTTGTTTGCTCTAAGTGTTGCCCCGTTGTTGTTGTTGTTGTTGTTGTTCGTATTCTTGTTCGTGTTGTTGCTCATCTGGCAGTTTATCTTGCCATTGTGCATGTTATTTAGTGTTCACTGTGGCTTCTTTGTGCCATCGATGTGCGCTTTTCTTTTGTCACTGTCTAGTAACTAGGGACGGGAGAGGGAAGGGGACGAAGCAGATCTTTTGACTCAAATTTTGGGAAAAAAATATTGTTCTATGTTAAAGTTTATAAAAAAAAAAAAAAAAGTGTTCTCTCTTAATACTATTGCATATAAATAATTAAATTAGAAAATCGAAATCGATCGATTCACAATTTAAATTATGTCAAAAAAAAAAAAAAAAAAAACGAAGAATAGAATATAATTAAAAAAAACCATTTTATTCCACTGACTGAAAATCAAGCTGATACATTTTATTTATTTATTTGTTACACATTTTTTTTTTTTTTTTTTATATATATATTATAAAAGTGTATCAAAAAATCTAAATTATGGATAGCAAAATATTAAAAAGAACAACATTTTTATACACATTTTTTTTCCTGATCCTTACTCATTTTTAAGGGAGGGTTTCTGTTCGGGCTCTAAGGATTCAGTTCATAAACCAATTCGGGGAACTCAAAACTTAAGGATTCAAACCAAACTGATTCTTTGCAAAAGACCACGATATTCAAAATATTATTATTAAAACACTGTTTCAAGTATGCAAATATTCTACAAGAACAAAAATCGTGATATCGGGGAGCCCGTCACGTGCCCATCTCTAACTCAAATTGTATCTGTAGCTGTGAGTTGTATACATATAAATGTATCTGCATCTTTGCTTGACAATTGATTATCTCTTTCTTTCTATGAGTGTTTTTGTGTGTGGTTCAAATATCTTAGAAAACGACAATTTGTTGCTTTTCCTGTTCGCAATTATGTTTTGTTTTGTTGTTGTTGTCAACGCCCAATTCATTGACTCTGTTCCCGCCCCAGTTGGCAGGCTGCCATTGCCCTCAAGCTGCCTCCAATCTCTGCGTGGGAACAACCCCATCAACAGGGCAACCAAACAACCAAACAACCAAACAACCAAATAACCAACTGACCCAGACAAAGTAGCACAAAGATGTTTTACTACCCGAATTGATGTTGTTGCTACAATTTGCTCATTACTTTTTATCACTTGTACGTCTACACACATAACCTCAGAAAGGTCCTCCCTACTTTACCTCCCTATACTACTATATAACAGACATTGGCTCTTGGCCCCAAAGTAAATTGTTGCCCCTTTTTCTACATTTACTTTA
This sequence comes from Drosophila kuntzei, assembly GCA_035042165.1. NCBI lineage: Eukaryota > Metazoa > Arthropoda > Insecta > Diptera > Drosophilidae > Drosophila > Drosophila kuntzei. Next base: position 728,368 of record JAWNLU010000300.1, read on the forward strand.
CTTCTTTTTTTCTTCCTTTCCTTTTTTCTTCTCTTCTCATCTATTGTATTTTTATAGCTCTTTCGCTGATTTTTCCATTGTTAATTCCAATGATTGCTGTTGTTGCTGTGTTGCACCCTCAAAGCCAAAAGCGAACTGCAAATAGACCATGGCTAAGTCACAGAGTCACAACCACAACAACAGCAACAAAAATCATAAATGCAGCTACACAGAGAAAAACAACGTAAATCTTAATATTTACACATTAATTCAAATATTTGATTTACCTCCAGCTTTTTATCAAAGCATTTTTTCTGTGTACACTTAAAACTCTGATTTAAGATTAATGTATTTAATTTAACTATCAAGCTGTAGTCAAACAATTGCGTTTCTAATTTTAAATTGAGTATCAATTTCATTTAGTTTAAATATGTTTCATGCTAAAATCAAACATTTTAATTTTTAAAATTATTGGCTTATTGCAGAAAAGCTAAAATCGATTAGGAATTTAAAATTATAGATAAAGCAAATATTTATACCGAGTAAATTTGAAAATCTTTGACTTTATGTGAACAATCCAAAATAAATATGCAACATTAAATTTGAATATAATTAAATTAACATTTTGAACTTTTAAAATTGTTAATTAAATATGAATAATATTTAATATTTAATTTTAATTTTAATATATCGAATATTTTTACCGACTTTGGAAATAAACTATACAAATCTACTATTTTAAATGGAATAAAGCAGTATTAAAAAAATGAAAAATATTTAAATATGAGTATATTTGAACTAGCTTTCTGACCTTTTAAAATAAATATAATAAATTAAAATAAATAAATATAAATTTGAATTAACATTTTGACCTATTAAAATATTAAATTAAATATGAATAATATTTAACTCGAATATGTTTACCGCCTATAGAAATAAACTATACAAATCTACTATTTTAAATTGAATAAAACAGTATTAAAAAATTTTGTGAAATATTTTAACTTGAATTAACTTTTTGACCTTTTAAAATAAATATAGTTTAACTTTAAACTAAATATGACATTTTAAAATATGAGTGTTTCTCCCTTTGGTTTTACATTCAAGTATATTTTTAATTAAATCAAAATTTTTAATGTTTAGTTTTTTATTAACTATGAAATTTCCAAAGTTCACAATTGTTTTTATCAGTGTACAGTTTAGTATGTTTTGTGGCCACCAGCATTTTCGCCCTTCCTCCACTTGAATGCCCACATATAATTATGCAATTGTGGATACGGATACTTGATACGATATAGCATAAACCAGGCCAGGCTTCATCTGTATAGTAAAGAGGGGAAGGGGGAAGGGAGAGGGATCCAGATGCATTTTACCAGCTGGACAGTAAAATTTATTTAGCTCATTTTTATGCGCCCCACAAATTGCATACAATTTATTTCGCTTGTTGCAAATCAAAAATTTCCATAAAATCAAATGTTTGGCACAATGTTTGCCGAGGGCATAAACAACAACAACAACAAGAATAACAGCAGCTGGATAAAAAAAAAAAGTATATTTAATGCGGCATAAAAGTTATTACTTCATTTATTTTAAAATGCAAATAAATTTGTTTGTGGCCCTTTGATTCCATTTTCCAGATTTCATTACTCGCTTCCAACTCAGCTCGTATTTGTTTATGGATTTTAAAGTATGCTGCATATTAAATAAATTAGAATGTTTAACCCAAAATGTTTTGTAACTGATTCAATTATGTATCTCAAAAGTCGTTTTAGGTTTCGATTCGATTCGTTTCGCAATTCAAACGTTTCAATTGAATTACTTTGAATTCAATTAAATTGATTTCTGCAAATATATATTTCTTGATAATTATTTTACGATATCAATTCAAAAAGAGTTTGTAGCACTTATTAAATGCATTCGTTGATACTATTCTCGAATCTATAAAATAGTAATTTTGGCCAACTTTTCAGCTACGCGTTTGTAAACTCTGCAAGGCCAAGTTACATGAATGCATACAAATGAGTTTATTTGACTGCTAGAGTAATCGAATATCAATTTGTTATGGCAACAAGGCATGCAACAACTGCTAAGCATACAATGATCAGATGCTGCTCAACTTGGAGATACCCTGTATTTAGTTTTGAAGTTGATTAACATTTGCGCTAATAAAAACGATCAAATATATTGATTTTAAATAAATTATTTTTAATCTATAAATTTTGTAAAATTTTAATCTGGAAACTCAGAATTATCATCTTAAGAATTTACAAAAAATTATCATCTTAACAAACTTTTGTTTATCAGTGTATTTATTAGTGATGATCAGTCATCAATAGCACTATCGAGTTTTATTAATATTTTCAATTGTAGAATTAATCACATTTTCTTAATAAATAATAAAAATAATAACCAGATTTTGAAATTGTTTTTACTTTCATTAGCGAAAAACAATAGCATCAATAGAATTGTTGTCGCTTATTCTTGAAATCAAAATTAATGAATCGATGAATGCTTCAGAAATTTCCAACTTGTTTGTCATTCATAAGTGAAAAACAAGCTTTATTAATATTGATGCCATCAATAAATGTTCATTCGATTATTCGTGAAATAAATATCAATAAATCAGTTATTTTAATATATTTAAATTCGATGTTTTTCTTGGCAATAAATCGAATAAAATAAATCAATGATCATGAAAAATACAATAATCAAATAATTAAAAAATAATCCATAACATCGATTGTTATAACTGACGACAAATTAAAATATTAGAAAATACCTGCATGTTACATACTTCTTTCCCAGTTTAGTATACCTTGTTTTAAATTGCTGCGACTACAGGGTATGCAACAGCAAGAGCAACAATTGAAAGTCATAGGTTAGAATTACACATGCAGCTGGCAATATTCCAAATATTATTGTTTTTCTCTTGTTATCTTTTGATTTTTAATAAATGCTTAAGCAAAATCCGAGTAAACTCAGATTCGAGTCAGTGGCTTTAACTCAAATAAAATTCGCACACACACTCAGGCACACACACACACACACACACACACACACAGATACTTGAGAGCAAGTAAAAATGGAAAAATGGAAAATACTTTGCGTATTTGCATAAGAAAACTAAGTTGAACCGAAATCAATGATTGCTCGAGCATTACTTGAGAGAACTACAAATGCCACGCCCCCCTTCTATAGTCAGTTGCCTCTGGCCAGACATATATTGAAACATTGGAGAGGAAATAAAGAAGGGAGGGAAAGGAAAAGGAAAAGGAAAAGGGGGATTGGTGGCTTGTGGTGCCTTGGTGCCTTTCATATTATTACTTTATGGTTGCCTCCAGTTATGCATACTATAACCATAAATATGCTCAAACATGAACAACATGGCAACCCACTGGGCTCTGGTCCAAGATTGGATGGAACAGTAGGAACAGGAGGAGTACAGATTGAGCAGTGGGAGCAACAAAAGCATGTGAATAATATTTTGTGCTTGTATTAATGTATCCTCATATTTATACTATAGCTCAAAACAATAAATAGTAAAAGCTGGATTATGATTAAATCGATTTCATGCGAGCGTATTTTGCCGGATGGCCCAAAAACTCCCTCTTCCCCCTTTTCCCCACCCCCATCCCATTCTCGTCTTGCTTGTAATCCCATAGATACATGTGCATGTACATACACTGAAAGAAAAACAGAGAAACTTCTAATATCAAGAACATTCGTCTAACACACATGTATGTATGTATGTATGTGTCATATACCTGCAGTACGGGTGACCGATGAAAACCAAAGGAATTGGCTAGGGAATTGGTAAAGGGTACTAGGGATCACATAGAACATCACACTGAAAAATGAGACCAACTTATAAAATCTTACTTAAAAGGCTTTCCTAAAAAGGTCTTATTTTTAGAACAAAATAATAATAAATTTCATATAAAAATAAAAATCTTAAATTTTGAGGAAAATATAAATAGATTATGTTTTCAAATTTAAGCAATTTGGTCCCTTAGCGCTCTGGCTTGAAATCAAGCGCGGGTTCGAATCCCGTTCTTGCCAAGGAAAAACATATTATAAAGGAGTATTTATAAAAATAGCAAACAAAAAAAGAATTTATTTATATAAAGGTAAAAAAAATATTAATTTTAAAAGCCGCCTTTTTAAATTCATTTATTGGTTGTCTTGAGTATTTGAAAACAGGAAAATAGGAAATAGAAAAAAAAGAAATAACTATACTTATATTTGCGGTCCTGAAAATATACGAATTTTTGATTTTATTAACTTGGTCTTATTTGAAATTTTCTTATGTGTTTTTATGTTCTCACCTTTTTTATAGACCAAAACTTTAAGTTCTGAGACCAAAATCTTGATTTAAAAATCTCATTTTTTTCAGTGTATTTATCCCAGTGTGCGTGTGTGTATGTGTGTGTGTGTATTGGTGTGTGAGTGCAATACGCCCAAAGATAGGCAACGCCCACGCACATTTATCGATTGCACTTGCTCGCATTTTTACAAACCAAAATAAAAATAAAACCAAGTACAGAAACAATATAGAACATTGTTATCTGTCAGCTTGACGAAGATTTAATACTCTACCAGTGCATTGCAGCTATATAATAAATTGGACACAACTTGGGAAAACTTATTGACTCGGAAAAGCTTTGAAATGAAAAATAATAAAGAGAATATTTCAAAAAAGCAACTCTAATTATAATCAATATTTGATAAGGCTTTTATGATATGCTGATATTAATAATATAAAATAATTTAATGGGAAGATCTTGGTAATTCTTTTTTTAATAATAAATATGAACTGTATTCTCTGTTATTCATTATAATTATATCTTTAATTTTGAGTACTTTATATAAATACTAACAATTCATAAACAGAGAAAAACATTAATAAAATAATTTATCTCTAATATTTATTGCTTAAGAACATTAAATACTCTAGAGAATCAAAGATACCCTCCTTATATTTCTGTCTGCTCAAGTTACATAAGCAAACGACACATTGTAATACCCTATGAATGCAATTTATGAGTGCAGGATATAGAAAGGCGCAAGATATAAAAGATAAAAGTAACAGCTCGCTTGATGGCCAAATGGATGGAATGGTGGGAGTGAAGGGAGTGAGGGGGGGTGGAGGGGAGGAGTGATGCCCAATACATGTATATGCATATTTATTAATGCAAACATAAATGTTTGTATTACTTACACACAAAACACTTTGCGCGCAAAATAAATACGAATTCTCGTACGTATACGCAATATTTATACAACATAACTGAATGAATTGCTTCGGTCCGCGTGCACTCGCAATTCGAATGAATGAATGAATTCAAAGTGCAACAGCACAAGACTTGAATCTCCTCTCTTCTCGTTTCTCTCCTCTCCCTTCACCATAGAATCTGACCAGTTTCAGTTTGTGACAGCTTTTTATGTTATATTTCATATAAAATATTCATGGGTTTCCCTTGGTTAACCTCCCTCCCTCCCTCTCCCTCTCCCTCTCCCTCTCCCTCTCCCTCTCCCTCTCCCTCTCCCTCTCCCTCTCCCTCTCCCTCTCCCTCTCCCTCTCCCTCTCCCTCTCCCTCTCCCTCTCCCTCTCCCTCTCCCTCTCCCTCTCCCTCTCCCTCTCCCTCTCCCTCTCCCTCTCCCTCTCCCTCTCCCTCTCCCTCTCCCTCTCCCTCTCCCTCTCCCTCTCCCTCTCCCTCTCCCTCTCCCTCTCCCTCTCCCTCTCCCTCTCCCTCTCCCTCTCCCTCTCCCTCTCCCTCTCCCTCTCCCTCTCCCTCTCTTTCCCTTTCCTTCTCTCTCATTCACCGTTTTGCTTGTTGGCTTTTTCGCACCCACCACACTCACAACTTCCGCTTCGAGTTGAACGGAAACTTTCGTTGATTAAGAATCAACTTGACGTGTCGTCAATTAGCATTAATCTTGTTGACACAATTGTTTTGCACAAAATCATATCTAAAAATCTAGTGAATACGAGTATATTCAAACATTCGTTTATTCAGAATCATTTTTTATTTGGAGGTCACAAATATTGATTCTCACTTTTAGGTTTTTTGAAGAAAAAATAAATCCGAACATAATTTAATTAATTAATTCTGCTTTTCATATTTAATTCCACTTATGTACTTAAAAGTAAGTGTTCTTCTAAGTTGTTACTGTTCAGACACTATTGTGTTATTGCTCAGCACATGACACATGAGACATAACACAAATGCACCGAAAAAAATTTTGTTGTTAAATTCAAATATCTTTTGATTCAATTCGTGTGTTACCAAAATTTTAAAATGATACTTCAGATGTCCGAATATTAAAGGTCAAAAAATATACAAAAAATAGTCAATTTAACTTTTATTCTTGATTTTTAAAATAAAATTTACGGAAAGTTAACTCTTAAAATAAAAATCTAAAATTACTCTTATTATTGAAAAAATTAAAAATACGTGTTATTTTGTAACTCTTAAATAAAAATCAGAAATAACCCTTTATTTTATAATCAAATATGGAAATGTATTTATTATTTTTTAAATAAATATTTAAAATAAGTGTTATTTCTTAACTTTTAAATAAAAATTCCAAATTTCCAAATAGTTCTTAGATTGTAACTTTTATTTAAAGACTAATAAAAGTATCGGTCCCTGGTTTATTCTGCTCCTGAGGGGAGCGGACAGCTTTGAAAATAAGTGTTATTTGCGACCTCCAGTTTATTCTTAAATATATTCAATTTATGTAACTTATTTATACGACTCTTAAAGCCCCTTAACACACAATCTCAATGTCCCTTTGACGTTAGATCCTTTGGCATCTCACGTGGCCACTGACCAGACTCCATATGTGGTTTATTGTGGTGCATTCAATAAACTTAACCCACCCTGCGATTCTCAACTGAATTCCAACTGAATTCTTCCCCTCTCTCTCATCCCTTGTTGCATCTCGTTTCTCTTTGATTTTATGATTTAGCATCGAATTGATTTCTGTTTTATTTCGTTTATTATTATTATACAAATATATGTACGTATTTCTCTCTTTTTATTTTACATACATACATATATAAATTCCAGCCCAGAGCACTTTGTATTGCGATATGATCAGCATGTTATCCGCTTTCGCGGTTTTCATTTGCATACCCTGCCATAAAGTGCATATTTTACGACTACCAAAAAGTCACATTTTTTTTTTAAATAAAAAACCAGCTTTGGTTTTTTCCCATTTCTAATACAAATATCAATAAATTAACAATCTGCTCAAATTTAGATCCAATAACAATACATTCTCTTTGGAATCTCTAATTACATTTTATTTATACTTTATATTTTAAAATAAATTGTGTATTGTTGTATGAATTATCTCTCATCTTTTTTAATATTTATATTGGATGATTTTCTTAAGATTTCATTCTTTTTTAATCTATCCTTCATATTTTAACTTCTTCTATCCTTCAAGAACTTCTCTCTTTCAACTTCAATTTTCCAACTTAATCTTTTTGTCTTAAATTTTTTAATTTAACAACTTGTATGTCCCTCTATATATCTTGTAATTCTATCAGTAATATATTTTTTACGTCAATTTCCCTATTTTTAATATGATATTTTATTTTAATATTTATTCTCCACTTTCTTTTATCATATGTGTTATTTATTTATAGGGTATTTATTCTTTGTTCTGTCATAAAACCATCTTGCTTATTGTATTTTGTGGCTTCTCTTTTTGTTGATTCTGTGCATTTTATCCAGCGGCTTTTACTTCACAAAGATAAAGTATCTTTTATCTGCTGTCCATGTGAGATATGATATAAGCAATACTATCATAGGTTATCGTATAAGGTTGCAAAATGGGTTTGCCTTTGTTTAACTGACTGAATAAATAATTCGACTTGAACTCGATGATTCTATAATTAAAAGGGCAAGTTTTTCACTTATTATAGCCATTTAGTATTAGCTGATCTGATGCCACTATTAAAAAAAGTTACAACACCTGCCACTAATGAATGCAATAAATAATTATATATACGATAAAAATGCAATTAAAGAATCTATTATACAAAATTGCTACAATGTCAGATCGTCAGAGATTATATTAAACTAGGGATGCTAGAAGGGAATTTCGAATTGAATAATTCAAATTATTTATTGAAATAGCTTTGAAAGTCAACTAACTAATCTGATGATGAAATAATGTCAACTGAAAGCGTTTAAATCTGAATCAGGTACTTGCACAACAAATAATTATTTATGCACAAAGTAGTTACATGTTAAATAATTAACGTAGTTAATAAATCTTAAAAATAATAATATATATATGTTTAATTTCGAAACTGGATCTGGGACAACAAATAATTATACATGCAATTAATATGTAGTTCAACAATTTACAAAGTTGTTATTTTATAGTATGCATTTTAGAATTGAATAATTTAATTTATTTTTTGTAGAGACTACGAAAGTCGATCATATACATTTTTTATTCCGCATTTGGAAACTGGATCTGGGACTGGGACAACTAATAATTAATTGTCTAACAAAAAAGTAATTAAACTTTAAACAAAGTTACATTCTCAGGTTGTAAGAGATTATTAGAATAATATTTAGAATAGAATAATTCAAATAATTATTCAGCTAGGCAATTAGGAATTGAATAATTTCAATTACTTATACATTTGCTCCGGACACACTTCGAAAGTCAACCTATAGTAAATGTTATCACGTCTGATGACGAAAATATGTGAATTGAGAGATTTCGAAATTGGGACTGGGCCGCGATTGGTAATCAAAGCACAGGAAGAAAACTCGCGCACACGTTTCAAAATCAAAATCGAAATAAAAATCAAAATCGAAAATGCTGCGTAATGCATAACAATATGAGTATCAATTAATGGAAAGCCCGATCACATCACGTTTTCGGAACCGGTAAGAATGACCTATGTATAAACTCGAATTGGTAACTCATTTCTGGCCAAAACTATTTTTGTTTGGAAAGTCAACATGTGTGTGTGTGTGTGAGTGTGTACATAGAAGGGCTTGAGATTTTGAGTGGGAAGCTATTTGATATTTTATGAGAACCTCGTCCGAACACCGAGCAATGAACACCGAGCACCGCACGGCAAACAACTTTTATTTTCACATGTATCTGTTAGATACCACGTACAAATGTGTACGTGTGTTGTCGTGCGTTTTGATATTTTAAACAAATATTTAAAACAAATTACCAAAGCGCAAAAGAAGCACGCAAATGTATTAAAAAAGCAAAAGGAGCTAAACTGACAGTACAGTGTACAGTGGGTGGAATCACATTAAATATAGTTAAAAGTATAGCAAGAAAATCCGCAGCGAAAAAAAGTTTAGAATAAAAGGTGACGTAATTAAAGAATTAAATGATGAATTAATTAGAGAAGTGACGCCAACAAATAAACAATAAAAACATATAAATGAATTAAGAAATGCAGTAAATGGTGAAAAGAGAAGCAATGAAAGAAGCGAAAAAATGTAAAGAAGTAAACAGAGAAGAAATTTGAGAAGCGCGTCAAAAAAATACGCAAGAAGTGTTTCGAGAAACGAGAAGCAGAGCGAAGTGAGAGAAGCAAACCAAGAAGTAAAGCAATAAGCGCGCAGCGAAGTAAAGTGAGAAGTAAAGTAAAAAGCTGTGGAAAAAAGTGAAGCAGGAAGCGATCTGGGAAGCAAAGCAGGAAGAAATAGAAGAAGAAGCGATCATAAAATTAATGCGATAGTTAAAATGAGAAGTAATGCAAGAAATTATGAAAGAAGCATATCAAGTAATTAAAAGGAAGCATAAATAATGTTAGGAAAAAAGGAAGACAAATAAGTTCCCTTAGAAATTAATTATATTTTGATCTCAATGACTGTCAGGCCAACAAATTTCGTCAAAGTTATAGAATTTGAATATACAAATAGATAACTTGTTAAGGAATTTTTATTATGATTTTTTTTTTTGACTAAAAGCAGTCGGCAGAGAGTATAAATAATAATTTTAATAATAAATACAATGTAAAATTAAAAATTAAATACTATTATAATAAATTTTAAATCTTAACTGAAAATATAAAAATTATTTTCCAGCTATAAGCAGTCGACACAATAATATACACATACATATTTCAATTAAAATTAAAATCAAAAATTTTAGATATAAAACATGTGGTCAATTTTTCAAGTAATTAAAAAACTACAGAATTGGCTTAGTTAATATTTGCATGACTTGCCCCACTGTGACTGGCATTGCTTTGATTTATTTACGAGCTGAAAGTTGGTAGCCACTTTTAGTTGATATCAGTGGTGCCACCAAAAATATATGCATACACACACACACACAGACACACACATATACATATATTAGAGTACATGTGTGTGTGTGTGCATACTTGTAGTTTTGAGTGTGGTCACTGTGGCTAATATACGTATGCGCACACAGAGGCACGCACGCCTTGTGGCTTAGAAATTTGGAAAAAGATACAAAAGTATTTTTTTATTTTTGGCTAGCCAGTGTACAGTGGGGATACTGCGATATGTGTTGCGGTGCGTGCGGCACTTTTTTATTTTTGGTAGTAGGAGGGAGGTGCGGCCAAACGGGCTAACGGGCTAACAGCAAACGGGCTAACAGCAAACGAGCTAACGTAAAACGTCTAACGGCTGTGAACCGACAGCATTGGCGACTGTTGCGCATAAATTGTGCAAACAAAACGAACCGAATAAGCCGAAATGGTTGTGGTGGGCCAAAACAAAAAAAAAAACAGAAAACATAAAACAGAAAAAAGAAAAAAAGATGTAGCTAAGCAAAAGCAAAAGCAAAATGTGCATGTGAAATGTGCTACACAACGAACATCAACGTATAGTATTTGTATCCATGAGATACAAATAAGCCAACTAAGAGTCCAACTAAACAATCAACCACAAGCACTTACTTAACAACTGAGAACGCTGCACTCCAGCTGCTCGACTGTTAGATGCCCAGTACGTGTGCATATATTTACGAGCATTCAATGTAATCATCATAAATAAATAAAATTTAAAAAAAATATTCGAAAATTAATAAAAATAAATTTAATAAAAATGACAACAACAAAATTGTTTAGAAAAATACATTTAACTAAATCTTAATTAACTTACATGTATATTAACAAAACACAATAATATTTTAAGCAAATAAAAAATATTTCGCGTGCCAAATTTCACGATCGCAACTATAAAATTACTCTTGCTATTCGATTTTTATCAATTTGAGGGGTTTTGTTAAAATTCTAAAATCTATTTAATCTGCGTACCTAACACAAGAGTATTGTCACAAAATTTGGTTGCTCTAACTCGTATAGTATCGGAGATCTCGGAGTTTATACACAGCAAAAAAAATTCGGGATTCCGGGATAACATCATATATAACATCATATATAACATAACATATGGTAATCCCGAATATTCTTAAGCCAAGTACAAAATACTTGATTCAAGCATGACTTTTCTCAGCAATATATTGATTATTGGGGTTCTGTATATTTTTTTAAGTTAGATCAAATAATTAGGGCTTTTTTGGATTTTTAATGTTGAGTCGTTGCCACTTTATCCGCATGTCTTATTTTAACAATAATATCCTGAATGCATACTTAAAAAATGCATGCCAAAATCAAGAATTTTAAATTTAAATTTTAGAATGGTTTTATTTTTATTGTGTACGGACTGACGGACATTGCCACAAGCCCAATAGCCTGTTTACTTTATTAGTACTGGGCCAATAAAGCGTCAAACACGATGCGTGTATTTTGGTGTGGATTGCTTGTGTGTGGATTGTGTGTGTGGATTGTGTGTGTGGATTGTGTGTTTGTGTGTGTGGATCGTGGTCAGTTTGTCATCAGGCTATGGAACCTGTCTGCCAGCCTGCCTATCAGTCTGTCAGTTTTTGGCCACAAACATTATGTCAAACCAGTTTAGAAAAAATACGTGTAGAGCCTGCAATTGATTGAAACTCTTAAAAATTGTCTGGCCAAAACAAAAACAAAAAAAAAAACAAAAAAAAAACGGAAAAACCAAAAAGAAAATTTGTTTGGTCGTGGTATTTATTGTGGTGCAACTACCTGATCTAACGTAACCAGCAACAGGTGTATCAAACCACACTCCACAACCACACTCCGCACTCCGCACCGCACTCTTTTTGCTCTCATTATATGCAATCATTCGAGTTGCGTTCGTAACTAATCCGCAATAGGAAAAGCTTTTGTTTTTCCGGAAATCTGCCGGTTTTGCAGCTTACAGGTTCTCTCCACCCCAAAAAACCGGCTGAAACACTATGTTACAGTTTTCCTTTTTATTAAATTTCCATTATTTAAAATATTTCGTGTATCGATGGAATGATAAAAAAACCATAAAAAAGAAAAAAGAAAACATAATGAAAAAAAGAAGCAAAAATATGCAAACTACATAAATGCTTCCTGAAACGAATTTAATTGTATTTGGTTTATCCATATGCAATTGCAACTGCAACAGTGTATCTGTAACTGTGTATCTGTAACTGCAATATTGTATCTGCGTATCTGTGTATCTGTAACTGTATCAGCCGAGTTGTCCATCCATCTGTCAGACATGTCTGGTGTGTTTTGCATCCGTGAAGCGACGCGGAGTTGCGGCTTTCAGGTTTAATTGGCTGCGGAAATATTCCGTGTGATTACTTAATGAGACGCAGCTCGTGTTTATTACCGCGATTCTCAACTAAAGTGCACAAAAGTTAAAAAGGTTAACAAATTAAGCACGCAACAGCAGCAACTACAATTCTGTCAGTCAGTCCACATTTTATAATATAAAACAAAAGGAACAAAAAAATATTGGATAAATTTTATAAAGCTACAATGGAAAGAGGGGAGAGTGGAAAGAGGGGGCGTGTGCATGTAGTTTATTATTCAATTACGCGTTCATTAAGGTACATAATTATTAATTTAATTAAAGGTAACAGCATTACTCGATTCAGTTTCCCTATTACTCACACTGCAATCTCTACGCTTTTGTATCTGTTAAATACATGAGCATGTCTTTAATTAGCTACCTAAAATCTACCAAAAAAGTATCTAATATATTAACTTTAACTATAAAATATGTGTTGTAGTTTAAGATATTTAAATATATTTCATTAAAATGAATTTTATATTTAAATATTATATATACCGATAGGTTTTTGATGAAAAAGCAAAAGAAGCGGAAGAAAACAAGCCCAAATGAAAAATAAAATACTAGGAAATTGATATTACGGAAAAAAATAATTAAATAAATTTCATAAATTTCTATATATTTTATTTTAGCTTGATTTTGAAATTAAAAATATAATAATTTTATCATTATCTAAAGTTAAAGTTCAAAAGAGAATATTTCTGTATTAAATAATTTTATAAGCTCAAAGATTTAAGAAAAACTGAAATAAATTTCAATTTTTCCTCAATGGTTTAAACTAACGAAACGAACCTTCTCCAAACTTCTGAAGGTTTAAAAATGTTGTATCATTTAGGAATCTCTGTAGTCTCAAGAAATCGACATAATTAATATGACAGTAAAGGAAGAGAGAAGGGAAGGGAGAGAGGAGAAGAGCAAATCAATACAATAATTGCTCTGCTGACCTCTGATTAATCTAGCCAAATATCGCATTACATTAAATGAAATGAATCTTTCAATTAACTTGTATCTTTATGCATTGTTTGGCAAATATTAATTCAATGTTGCATATCAAATGTGGATTAGATAAACGCTGAAAATCTTTAATTGCTGAGGATAATCAAGAGACATATTTAGTTTCATAGTTTTAAACTATTTCGACGCTTTGTAGATGAAATCAATTTAATTGTTTCACCTTGAGATAATGCGGTTAGTCGCATAGTTAACAACAAAAACTGCGATTCCTTAACAATTCATGAGTACATGTATCTACAGCACATAACCTTTGGCAAGTACCGTCTTAGTACCGTCTTAGTACCGTCTTAGAGCTCTACACACACATTTGATGACCTGTAAATCTCAGTTTTATGTCCACGTTTTAGTCAAGGTCCCCGGCAACTTGGTATCTATCTGGGCTAAGACGGTAATGACCTAATTGCTTATGCTGGCCAAACGTTTTACGTAGCTGGCCAAAATGTTTATGGCCAAATGCATAATTAAGAAGCCGTTACAGGCAGTAAGTGCTCATAGTTTTGGCCTATTAAATGCCAGATAAATATGCGACACAATTGAGACCAAAAAGAAAACAATAAAATATGAAAATGTTTGAAGGGAAAATGAAACATGAATGCATTTAACGTATTTAACCTTTTATAAGACATAAATAATTAAATTGTCAGTGTGCTGCTTGTTGGCCAACAAGTGGCCACAATGATAGCTGCCAAATTGTGGCTGTCAATATGTCTGTGTGCTCTTTCTCCCTATCTCCCTTTCTCCCCATTTCTCTATCTTAGCTGCTCTTTTCTCCAGGCATCGCAAATAAACATTGAATGAGTTGAAGGAAAATTCAAGATTTCCTACATTTTGATGGGATTTCTGGTAACAGAATAAATTATTATTTTACATTTTTTATTGGTTATCAAAATTTACTAAAATTTTAATTGTCTTTTGATAAACAAACATAAATTATTAAATTATAATTCAATATAAATTTGTATTTCAAAATCATATCGTAGCCCTCATTTAAAATTTTTATTATTAAAATAAAAATATAACATACGAAAAATACCAAATATATTAAAAAACATTTTAATTATATTTTTAAAATTTGCACTCACATTTTATTTCCAATTTTTAAAATAGTAATTTAAAAATAGCTTTTATCATAAATTTTTATTATACAAATTAATTGTCACTCTTTTTGATCTAAATGAAAAAAAATGGTAAATAATATTTAAATTTATATTTCTATTTTAAAATCATTGTATAAATCTCACATGTTATTTTTATTGTAAATATGAAAAAAATATTTTTTGCATCAACTTTGTTTATTAATATACTAAAAATATTATTCATGAACAATTTTTCAATTCAATTTAAATAAGAATTTTACGAAGAATTTGTAAAAAATAATTTGTTATTTCCCCTTTTTGCTATGCAGATCTATAAATAAGTGTCATTATTTTATGCTTTGATAAAAATACTTTTAAATTTATAACTTGGATATTTCAAAAATTATAATTGTTATGGTCTCTGGTTTTATCTGTCGTTTTCTTCAGTTGATTCAAGCTCATGCTCAGGCACAGTCAAGGTATTCAGGTGCATTTATTGCAATTAAACACTTGTTAATGCCAAAAGCTGTTGGCCACAATCAACAACAACAACAACAACAGCAGCAGCAGAATAACTACATCTAGTATATGTATTTGCAGCTAGTTTAATACATTAGCTAGTCGACAATTCGCTTAGAATTTCAATGGCGACCACCAGAGACAGACCCCAAATAAAAGCCATGCGCTGACCTTGTCAATAGTTGCAACAACAGCAACAACAGCAACAACAACAGCAACAACTGCGGCAACAGTGGCAACCTGCAACCTGCAGCTACTTGCAACTGTTGTTGTGGTTCAAGTGGTTTTCCTTGTATTTGATTTTTTCAATTTTTCCATTTTTCGAACAGCAAGCAATAGCTGGTCCAGGTACTATATAATTAAAGTGGCAAGCAAATGATTTTTTATATATCTTGAACTCACCACAAACCAAAAGATTAGTGATGTAAATTCAAATGTTTAAATTACAATTTATACAATTGCAATTTATCGGAAAAATTCAACAGATTTATCGATTTTCCATAGAAATTTTTAAATATTTAAAAAATTAAAATTTGCTTCTTAATTCTTGGATTTATTTATGGCTATTATTTATTTAAAATCTTTGCATCGTTAATGTTGCTCATAGGAAATATAAGAAAATAAAGAAGAATTCTCGTAAATTACGAATAGGCAGATTTTTTATGATCATCGATTTATTTTTGAAAATATAAATATTTGAATAATGATTATTTGTTCTTAGTTCTTCGATATTATGAATATACAATTAAATAATAATTGTAATATATAATAAAATAATGTATACTACAGAGAAATATACGGAACTAAACAAGAATTTAAGTAAATTATTTACTATGATCATCGATTTATTTCACTCGATTTATTCTCAAAAAAACATATATCGAATTAAAGTAGCTTCAAATTGTTGAGTTGAGTTTTAACATCACTACAAAAGATACAATTGCATCTTGTAAGTGGTTTGCTGTGCAAATCGACCAAATACTTTTTTTGGCTACTGTTGATTTAAACGTTAGCGCAATATTCGTACATTTATCGATTACAAATCAATTTCATACAATTGCGCATCTCACGTAACTACGACTCGACCTCGACTTGGACTCAGCTTTTGCCATTGCCCAAGCATTTTGGGGTCGTGGTTAACAGAGCGGGGGGAGGGGAAAGGGGAGTGGGTGGGGGAGTGGGTGGGTAAGGGGAGGGGAGGGGGGAGGGGGTTAACTGTTGCCAACAGTGTGCAACGCATTGCTGCCGGATTACACGATTAACGCCACTTGCATACAAATTGGCGCATTTCAGTGTATGTGGTGTGTATGAATGTATCTTTGTGTGTGTGCGTGTGTGTTTGTGTGTGTTACCTGTGCTATCCGCAAGATACAGATACGCGCCTGCACTCGTTAGCATTGTGTGGTGGTATGCCTTCTGAATCTGTATCTGTATCTGAGACTGAGTATCTGAGTCTGAGTATCTGAGTCTGGGCATTGTGCGCCATTTGGTTTCCTCGGCTCGCAAATTGCATAAACAACGAAGCAAACGAAATGAAAACTGCAAGGTGCGAAATACAAATTACACCTCGATAAAACTGCATGCAAATTCACCTTTTTTTCTTTTTTTTTTGATTCTACCTCACAATGCCAATGCCAAGTTAAAATACAAATATATATACATATATAAAGTATATGTATATGAAATGTTCTATATACCAACTTTCGTTGCTTTCAAATGTCAATAATAATAATCCAAATTTATTGAATTAACTTAAGTTCATTTTCATATTAAAGAATATAAAAGAATATACAGAATACATTTTACATAAATTTACTTTTTAATTTGAATAACAATGCATGAAATGCATTTTAAATACATTTAAGAATTTTTAAATATGGCAATAATTAAACATATGTATGCATATGTGTATGATATATAAATATCAAACATTCAAAAACGAACTTTGCATCCTTTCAAATGACAAAATATTTGTTAGGAGTTTTGTTAAAATTTAATATTTATTAAAGTATGGTAATATCAATTTTTATCAATTAATTGATGAAAACCTCTAATAACTAAAAGCAATTGTTTTTTTAAATCTCTAGAGATTTTTGGAACACAACTTCTTCTTTTATTTTGTATCTATATAAATATATATAAAAAATCTGTGCTTGAGGAACAATCATAAAATTTTTAATCGTAACAGATTTATTTATATAACGTCGACAGAGGGAAACAATAATTAATTAAATATTAAATACCCTTAAAAAATTCAAAAGTAGCATTAAAAATTTAATTAAATTGTAATAATTTTTACTTTCTTCTGTTTTAAATATATAAATATAATTACTCGTATTTATTATAGAAAATACTTTGATCCATATAAAGTATTCACTGACAGTTGGCAATTATAAAATAAAAATATAAAATTAAAAATTCAATTAAATTATAATGAGTTTTACTTCATAAGTGAAAAAATAAAAATGTATAAGTTTAGTTTAAAGGAAGATCTTCTTCTGTTTTAAATATTTAAATATGTATACTCGTATTTATTATAGAAAATACTTTGGTGCATGTAAAAGTATTCACTGACTGTTGGCAATTATACAATTAAAATGTAAAATTAAAAATTCAATTAAATTATAATAAATTTTACTTCATAAGCGAAAAAATATAAAAGTGTAAATTTAATTTGAAGAAAGATCTTCTGTTTTAAATATATAAATATAATTACTCATATTTATTATAGAAAATACTTTGGTGCATGTAGAGTAGATAATTAAATTATAATAACTTTTATTTCATAAGTGAACAAATATAAAAGTGTAAATTAAATTTGAAGGAAGATCTTTTGTTTTAAATATATAAATATAATTATAGTATTTATTATAGAAAATACTTTGATGCATATAAAGTATTCAGTTGGCAATTATAAAATTAAAATTAAAAATTCAATTAAATTATAATAAATTTTAGTTCATAAGTGAAAAAATATAAAAGTGTAAATTTAATTTGAAGAAAGATTTTCTTCTGTTTTAAATATATAAATATGTATACTCGTATTAATTATAGAAAATACTTTGCTTGCTGCATGTGGAGTGAAGTGTGAAGATCTTCTGTTTTAACTATATAAATATGTATGTATACTCGTATTTATTATAGAAAATACGTTGATGCATGTAGAGTATTCACTGACAGTTGCAGTTTCCTGCTGCCAGCCTCATCCACATTCACATCCTCATCCACATCCTCATCCACATCCACATCCTCATCTACATCCTCATCCTCATGCTCGGACTTTCCCAATCCCAAATCCGCATCCTGACGTGACGACAGCATAAGTAAGCAGCGCATTCGCGGGATTTGTCAAATATTTGCGCTACGCTGCGCTCATTCATAAAACCTTAGCCAAAAGCCTTGGCTCCAACTTTAGCCTCAACCTCAACCCCCCCATCAATATCTCTATCTCACTCTCACTCTCGCTCTCTATCTCTCTCTCTGTCTGTGTGCAGTTTTTACGCCTTTTTTGCAAAGGAAAACAAACTTTTCAGACACTGTGCAAAGTTCGGCAAGTTTAATGCTGTTTGACTTTGATTCAATATTTGCATCGATTAAGTTTTTCAACTTTATTTTGTTTTTTATTTTCTTTACTTAGCTGAAAATCTACGCACACATACTACATATCATTTTATACACTCGTGACAACAAAAATTTTAAGTATTTTCGAATGCAGCCCAAGGCAATTGCATAAATAATAAAAATAAAGCATATGGTTTTTTTTTACGATCTTAGTTACGATAGTTATCTATGGTAAGAAAATGTATTAAATATTTTTATATATAAGTTAATTAGAATTTTCTATTGCTGTTGTGCAACATGGCGTATGAGTAATTTGCTTGTCAAACGTTTTCATGCCAAGACAATGCATTAAGTTCCCACTTATTATTTATTTGTCATAACTAAAACTAATTTTTAACAACCAGTTATTCAATTTCTTGAAGGTAATATTGCCAAAAATTGCAAAAATTAATTTCTGTTGATGTTTTAAAATTATATATAATTTTCTTTGTTTAATTTATTTGTTATGAACATCTCCATAGTTTTAAATAAATTTTTTTATTTATAAATTTTAAAATATGAATATTTTTGTATTAATTTTATTATTTATAATTATGCTTTAAGTTTGTTATAGGCTGCCTTTACTGTACTATCAGCAGTTTTTGACTAGCACGTGCTTGAGTATTTGGCTTAAACTTAGAGCCAAATGATTTATTTGCCAAGTATTGCATAATTATTTATCAGAATTTCATTTCTATAAATTATTTTATTATTTTGAGAGTGAATTTAACAGTTTCCTATTTGATTTAACGTCATTTTAAATATTATTACTAAGTAAAAAGTGATAAGTTTTTAGCACACAATTGATAACACTTAACAATCTAGAACATAATTTAGTTTAAAGGCTTTGATTAACGCTGACTATTAACGTTTATTTTTATAGACTAAAAATTCCAATATAATTTCTCACATTCATATTATTTGTTTTTCTTCTTTATTTATGTTTTTTATAGAGAATCGATATATGATGAATCATAAAAAGAGTTTGAAATGTAGGTTGGCTTACTCACGGATTTATCCAAATTGTTGGTTGTTCGAACTGTAAATGTGAGCTGGCCAAGTTAATTGTATTGTTTACAAAAATTGTTTGCCGCTCAAAATTCGTCGATTAAGCTATACACAGTATATCCAAATAGTATTCACTGCAATTGGCTGCGCACTTTCGAAAGTTTTTCACGTTTTTCACATCGAGTTGCACAATCAGCTGGTTCCGAAAAACGTATGTACGTAAATTGAAATTGGCTAAAAGCACTTTTTGGCCACCGAAACACCGTTAAAAAAAAACCCCACCGAACCGAGCTTATTATTTATTACAGTCAATTGTTAATTGTTAATTTTTAATTGTGAATTGTAAATTGTAAATTGTGTTTTGTACGCGTTCCAGAACCGCGCTGCCAGGCAGACGAAAACAGACTCAGCTTGAGTTTGGCTTGCGAAAACGACAACACCTGACAGCGCGGACAAAACAACGGCCTGACCGCGACTTGACGCAGCTACAACAACAACAACAACAGTAACAACAACAACAGCAGTAACAACAACATTAGCAGCTCTGAAGTCCGTCGCCGTTGCCGTCGCTGTCGCTGTCGCCGCTGCGGTTGCTGCGCTTGTCTATGACGTCGCGACGTCGACGGCAGCGTCAAATGTAGGCGTCGACAGCGACAGCGACGTCACCGTCAACATCAGCGGACAAAAGTCAAGCTTAAAAATCAGGGAATTTATCAAATATAATTTTTAAAATAAAGTAAAATTTATTACAATTTAATTAAATTAAATTATTAATGTTACTTTTGAATTTTTTAAGGGTATTTAATATTTAATTAATTATTGTTTCTCTCTGTCGACGTTAAATAAATAAATCTGTTACGATTACAAATTTTATGATTGTTCCTCAAGCACAGATTTTTTATATATATTTATATAGTTACAAAATAAAAGAAGAAGTTGAGTTCCACAAATCTCTAGAGATTTAAAAAAAAAACAATTGCATTTAGTTATTAAAGATTTTCATCAATTAATCGATAATAATTGATATTAACATACTTTAATTAATATTAAATTTTAATCATTTTAAGCCAAGCGTAAAAACCAGTTACCGTAACAAATATAATTTTTAAAATAAAAATTTCACAATAAAAACTATTTTTCAATTTTTAAAATAAAAATAAAAATTATTTTTCAATTTTTATAAAAAATTGTATGTAAATATCTTTTCAACCAATTAGTGTATTTTTCAGGGCGATACCATTATTAAAATGACTCTCCAGATGAAAATCTATACAGTTTGAAGTTGGTCAAATTTGAAAATTTTTTCATTTTGAAAAATTTAAAATATTTTTATATTATTTAGCACCACATTAAAAAACAAAAATATACTACTTACGATAATTGTGTACCAATTATGTTAACAAAGTCTAGTTATTAATTTAAAAAAAAGTTAACAATTTTTTAAATAATAAAAAGTTAAATCAATTTATCAACGAATACAAAATGTACCTGTTTTGGTTTTGCCGCAGTCAACGTTGACGTCGCAGTCAGCGTTGACGTCGCAGTGGCAGCGACAACGAAACTGTTAATTAATTAACTGAGCAAAGCTGCAACTGTTATACGCTACTTGGCCAGCTGTTGGTTTGGGCCAAAAGCGCTCTCTTCAAATTGACTTGTAATTGCAGGCAACAATTGAATCATCAGCGAGTATCCAAACCCAATCCCAATCCCTATTCCTATCCCTATCCCTATTCCAATCTCAATTTGTATCTTATTCCAATTGAATCGCATCCACATCCGTCAGATTTGAATCCTAATTTGTATGCCTGCATTGTTCGACCGAGACGTCGTTTGGCGTTGTACGCTCATAAATTTAGCCACATTTTTAGTAATTTTCCTTTATTTTTCTTGGTATGAATATACGTATGTATGTCTGAGTACACTCACTCACTCTTAAAGCCTTAATCGCGACAATGCAATCAATCACGTAATTGCCAGCGTGTTTGTTGTTTCTTACGCCGTTTGCATCTGTATCTTGTCATTGTATCTTTTCACAGAACAAAAGCGAACAAATCTATTAAACTGAGATACAAATGTAGGTACATATATATGTATATACATATAATATATATATATACATATATGTATCGCTCTCTGAAATAAATGACAAACAAAAGACGCAATTATTAAATTTTGTTAATATTGTTTTTTATTTGTTTTGTCGTTGATTCGCTCGATGTTGTTGTTGTTGTTGTTGTTGTATTTTAATGATGATTCCATATCGAATTATTTATTTATTGATTCAGCATATACTAGTTGCAAAGATAACTGCTTATACGCGTAACTGTTTAATTTTATACATATGCAAATATTTATATATTATATATTTATCATAAGGTCAAATAAATCCAGTTCAATTTTGTGTGCTAAAATTTTAGAGAGGCAAAAACTCATTACTGGTTTCTATAAGTTAAAGTAGATTATTTACAGACTGCAGACTGTCTCCGAATCACAATCGATTCAAGAAAAATAAAGAAGATATTAATAGCGCTAATAACATAAAATAAACAATGATATCAGAATACAACAACAATTACTGCTGATATGAATTTTTGAGTCTATACACTAAGACTTAGTTATTATGATCATTTTTAATGAATGTAGTCTATAAATAACAAGTCATAACGTCATAGTAGACAATGATAATAAGATACCCGTTACTCAATTAACGAATAAACACATTTATTTTTATGTATAAATTTAAAACGTAAATAGTATACAAGATTATTGCATAATTCTGAAAACACATTGATGTTAAAACTTGATCTGCGTGGGCTTCATTTATTTTGAAGTAAAAAAAAACTCTTAATCCGTTACTTTAAGTTAAAATCTAAATAAAAAGTGTTATTCCATTTCGAATTAATTGAAATATAATTTTTCTTGCAATTTGTAAATATATAGAAATTATACAAATATATTTTACCTATATTTAACTTATGTTTGAAACCCAAAAATACGAATTAATTCGTTACTTTTATTTTCAAATCAATAATTGCGGTTTTTTCCGTAACTTACAAATATTAATTAAATATAAATAGTTATGATTTTGCAGTTTCTTACTAAATAAAAAACAATAAAATTTAATAGAACTAAAATTTGTTTACAATTTGAGAATAAATAGGAAAAAATACATATAAAAAAATATTTTTTTTCATATATTTAACTTATATTATAAGCTCAAAAAAATAAGAGTTATTTCGTAATTTTTATTTAGAAATCAAAAATTGGTGTATTTCCGCATCTTAAAAAATACTGAAATATAATTATTATATTCCAATTTTTAACTAAACCAAAAACAATCAAATTTAATTGAAATAGAATATATTTTTGCAATTTGTAAATAAATCAGAAATAATACAAATTTAAAAATATCTTTTTTTATATATTTTTAACTTGTATTTTAAAACCAAAAAATACGAGTTATTTCGTAACTTTAATTTTAAAATCTAAAATTTGTTTTTTTTGTTTTCTTAACTTTATTATTATGCAATTTTTAACTTAATTAAACTAATAAAAGCTGATAAATATTTATTTTAACTTATATTTTTTGTTTTTATTGATTTAGTTATCCAATCTGAATTATATAGGGATACATATAAGTAAAGTATAAATTTTATCCACTTTTAGTCAATATAATCATCAGTATAAGGACTTAACTTTGCTCATCCTTATCGCATCTATTGAGACAGTTCCTGCAATGTATTAAATATATTAAATGACACTATTCGAATTCCCTCTGTTAGAGATATTAATGTGACTGTCATTTGACAGTGATAAATGAAACGTAAATCTCAATTAGACATTGAACTACATTGGAGTATTTGTTACCTGATACCTGATCAACAATACTTCAATTAGGAATTCTGAACTGAGACACAAATTGGTCTCTTGCATATAACTAGCTTCATTTCTGATACGCATTGCCACCCAAATAGCAAAAGTAGATAGACGACGACTATTATCAGCAATTATGATGAATAATGCTAACTATATAATTCCACAAGTCATGATGTCTCTTTGGAATACCAAGTTCAAAGCAAAAGTAAACAAACAAGAAGACAGACAAACAGACAGACAAACAGACAGACAGACAGCATATAAAAGTCAAAGTCAGAATTAGATACATTTCGGCAAGGTATTCGTAATTGCTATTGCGGATTTATAGAGAGTTTGAGATACAGATACAGATACACGTTGAGGAAATTTTCAATATTTACACTTTAATTTAAATATTTTGCGGCATCATTAAGCTTTATTTTAGGAAATAGTCAATATAAACTACAAGTTAAATATGAATATAGATAAATTAAATAGACTTCCACATATTTAAATTATTTTTTATTTGTAAATATTTTAATATTAAATTTAATTTGAATTTAAGTATAAAACTGAACTAAATAATTGGCTTAAATATTTCATATGAATATTTAAATTCACAATTAAATGTATATATATAATTAAAATATGTAAATTTCAACGCATTTAAATTAAATAACAAATCTTATTAATTTTTAAATATTTTAATATTAAATTTAATTTGTAAAACTTAACTAAATAATTGACTTAAATATTTTTACTGAATATTTAAATTATGAACAACAACTTTTAAATTTAGGTAAATGAAAAAATATAAAAATAATGTGAAATATATTTAATATGAATACAATTGAATTAATTTTTAAAATAATCATAATTTAAAGTTAAACAAAAAATAACATTTTGAATTTTGAAGTATTTTGTTTTACTTTAAATTTACTAAATTTATATTAACCTTGACATTTAAGTATGTTTTAATCTTTGATTTAATACTCAAGTAAAAAATAAAAATTAATATGATTACTATTTAAATAACTTTTGCGAATTAAATATAGCATTGTTAAATTTTATTATTTTTCGCATTAATCGTACTAAATTTATATTAACTTTGATATATAATCATATGTTTTATATTTAATTTAAATACGTTATCTACTTAAATGTAAAATGGTAACTGTGACTAGATTTATTTGAAGTACGCTTGGTTTTTCTCTGTGTGTATAGAGGGAGAGATACGGGTACTATATATAAAGATGTATATAGTGTAGTCTGCTTGTCACTGGATAATTATCAGGTGCTCTTAACGATAGGGAGGGGTCAAGGGCGTAGAACCCCCTTGATAAGTATGCGATATGTCTTGTCTCAATTCCATTGGCGTGATTTAACATCGACGCCTGTGTCAAGCCGCCTGATTTATTTTATGACTCAACACATGAGCCGGCGTACGACTTTAATTCCCTCCATATAAAAATACCTGTCATGATAGAACGGCAAAAATTACCAACACTTGGCTAACAACACAAACACAAACACAAACACACACTCAGCTACCGAAAATCCATTGAAATTCAGATCGAGTTCAAGCATTGGCCACAGCTACAAATCGCGCAAACAACTCGACTGCATTTCGCATCCCATTGCCATCTTTCACCAGGCAACTTAGAGCCGGAGTTAAGATTCTACACTGAAAAAAAATGACTGACTTCTAAAATCAAGAACATTTAAAATAAGACCATAATATAATAAAAAGATATAAAATATAATAAGAGCAAATTACTAATACTATAAATCTAAAAAATCGCAAAATACAAAACTTAAATTGCTAAGAAAATATAAGTAAATATGTCGTATTTTAATTGAAACAAAAAGGTGTTCCATAGCGCGTTGGTTAGAGTCGCCGTTTTTGATTTGAAAACAAGCGCGGGTTCGAATCCCAGTCTCGGCAAGGAAAAAAAGTATGAAAGGAATATTTAAAAAATACCAAACCAATAACAAATTTATATGTATCATAATTTAACAAATGTAAATTTTAATATTTCCCCATTTATTATTATTTTTCTTGAGTATTTAGGAACATTTATACTTATATTTGTGGTCTTGAAAATATAAGAATTTCTGATCTTATTAATAATAAATTTGTCTTATTTAAAATGTTCTTGTGTTTTCTAGCATTTTATGTTCTCGACGCAATCTAGATTTTAGATTCTTTTTTTAACAGTGTACAGGTGAGACGAGCAGAAGAAAAGGAGGATAAGAGAATGGGAGGGGCGCACCAATAAAGTCCCAAATGCGATTTTTCTAAATGCATTCGAGTGTTTTATTTATTGAACTGTGTGTGTGCGTGTGTGTGTGTGTGTGTGTGTGTGTGTACACGTGGTGTACACGTGCCTGTGTGTGAGACAGGTGTAAATATCGCGATAACTATTCATTTTAGCAAGTAAACAAATGCATTTTAAGTGCAATTAAGCGCTCACAAGTTGATTACCCAACTAAACAATGAATTTAATTCAAGATTAAGACAGCAGACAGAATTTTTGAATTTCTGTTTCAAATAAATGACTTTCTTCCCGCAATGATTTGTTTTTCCTCAGTGTAAAACTCTAATAAATTATATAATACCAATATATGTATGTCATGCAAATAAATTCTTTATATAGAATAGAATATTATTTAGTTGAATCAAAAAATGATCTTCTCCACTAAATTATATTTCTGTTTAAAAAAAGATACACATTTGTATTCCGTCAAATTATAACATGTTCCAGTTTTAGGGGATTTCCTGAATGCAAGTAAGGAATATTTAATTGAATTAATTTTAATTTTTACACACTTTTTATTGCTTCTTACCTGTGTTTTCCCAATGTTGGAAAAACCACTCTTTATACACTCACAATCTCAACGGGGTATACTTGAAAAAAGTTTAACCTTTGCTTGCATGAAAGTAGCAAATAAATTTCCCGCATATTAGGAAAGCATACAAATAATATGTTTACTTTAATATATTATTTCCAAAAAGAAGAAGGGAAAACAAATATGAAAAAAGAGTGTGTTTAAACTTGATTGCGTTGAAGAAACGCAAACTTAAGAAAGAAACTCTTTAAATACGCTTGAGTAATTTGATGGCTATGCTAATTGCCACCTTATAAAGTAAGTATTTGCTTAGCTCTTTAAGGAAAACTTTATTCGTTATGAAACGACTCTAGAATTTTATTTCAGCAATATATGCATGTACTTTTAAACTCTATGCCAAATTGCCTTTATAACGCTTTGTGGCTTAAAGCCCATAAAAATATTATTATACTCTTAAGTATTTTGCTTATCGAAAAGGTCAGCTACTCTATGCAATTAAAGATGCTTCCTGAAACTCATAAAAATAACACTAAAAATGGGGAACTTGAGATATATACAATACATAAATTAAATGAACTCGCTTTCAATTTGGTTTACGTATCTAAATAAGAATGAATTACTTTCTTTTTTTGAAAAAATAATATCTATAAATATATTTTATTTTATTTAAAAAATTTAAGAGAAAAAGGCAATAAATAAATGGTTTACAATTCAAAAAGTAAAGCATACTTTTCGGATCAAATATGATTGTAAATCTAGCTGTATATTAGCAAATTTAAAATAGATTTATAAATATAATACCTTTACATATATATTATTATTTTTATTAATATGCATTCAAGTTGTGCTAATGTTTGAAAATTTGAACCCAATTGAGTGAAACCGTTGAGAATGATTATGTGCATTTATAAATACCGTGTTTAGTTAATGGCTATTAAACAGTTTAATTGCAGTTAATTGAAAAGAGATTACCACAAACAATGTTGGCAGCACATGAAGTTAATTGTACTGTTGACCAAATACAAAACCAAACCAAATTTTAAGCCAAACGAGAAAAGCTCATCGAGATGAAAAGTCAACTGACAATTTTCATTTTATTGCTGCTGCATTTGCAATGTGTAGGAAATAAAATCGATCTGAAAATAATAATAATTTGAGAATATCTTTTGGTTCATTTACAGATTGCAGTTGTCTTTAAGCTCACAAATGCCGTCTGCGAATCGTACAATAAAACCTGGTTGGAGTTTGACCTGTGTCGATTGAAAGCTGTAAATCGTAACATGGTCTATCTTAATCTAAATGTCACTCTGCACCATCCAGTTAATGATGTATTCATTAAGGGCCAACTGATGAAGAAAGCCAATGGCTATAAGCCTTGGCTCTATAGTGTTTCCTTTGATGGTTGTCAGTTTATTCGCCGAAGGAACAATCCTCTCATTAAACTCGTCTGGGAACTATTCAAGGAATATTCAACCATCAACCATACATGTCCCTATGTGGTAAGTTCTTAATAATAATACTTATCTAATTGAATATTTCTTTACTTTAGTTTTGTCTCAATTAATAGGGCCAACAATTGGTAAAGAACTTTTACTTAAAACACGAAAAACTTCCCAGTCCAATGCCAACTGGCGATTATTTGTTACTTATAACTTGGATATTCAAAAAAAAACCGCAAGCAGCAACTAATTTTTATTTCACTTTTGTAGAGGATTTATAAAATATTCACAAAAAAAAATATTTCAATAAATTGCAACATATTTACACTGTTTAAATCAAAAATATTCGTCTTAAATTTTTCAAATAAGGCATAAATTTGAAACATTGTATTATTAACATCGAGACGTTTTTCTTTTTTTAATAATTCTTAGTTATGTGGGGAACATCTTTATTTTGTCCCTTTATTTAGTTGGGTGAATTGCTGAAGATTCCACACTGGTGACGTAGTAAACACTTTTAGAATTTTAACCAATTCAATTCAAATATATTTTTAAAAATTATCCACTTCTTGGCTAAAAAATCCTTGATTTAAGATTTTAAAAGTGGGAGCTAAAATTTCGATTGCTTAACACGAAATTCAGTTCCAAAGTTTTATTTAAAAAAAAACAGTGAGCCTTAGCGATTTTTGACTATAAATCCACGGAACGGAAAAACTGTAGTAAACAACTTCGATTTACACCAGCCAATTTATAGAGTCAATTTTTAACTTTTACATATACATATTTCACATATTTTTTTTTTTTGAGTAAAGTTATAGCTAATGACTGTATAATTAGCATTCAAATTAGACTGATCAAAATTATTGGATAAATTTAAGTAAGATGTAATATGTGTATGATGCTTTTTTAATACGCATACAGTGCTTATCAAAATAATATATCATTTCATAGCTGTCATATTCGTGTAATCCCGACCACCCGTGGTAAGTAGTGAGAAAATCTAATAAATAAATAAGATACATATTTATTTTGTGTTTCATAGGGCAAACAATTTCTATCAGGCTTTTATCTAACGAGCGACTATGAGACCTGCTAATGACCTGGAAATTCTATGAAAAAGTTCAATTCGTTACAAATGTTTACTTTACATTTGTAAACATAATATAATTAAAAAAATTACATACATATTAATTGCGTTATATTAATCACTCATGTGTCACAATTTAAATCAATACTAATTAAAACAAACATGTCTATTAGAGCGTAAATAATGCCACTTTATTATAACCAAATACGTCAATTTACAAACAAAAAAATTGTTTACATAATTCAATGTAAACTAAATTATTCTATCAACAAGTTGCTTTCACAGCGTTTGAAGTTCGCGCGATAACTATGTGAATTCGATACACAAAGTACATCGATAAACTGGTAAATACAGAAATGTATCGAGCAATTTGATGAAACTAGTGTTCGATAAAAACTGCTCATTGGATCTTTTGTTCATGGCGCGCTGTTTAAATTTAATTTTTAAACAACTGTTAATTATATCCAATTGGAAATCTTTAATTACAGATAACATTTACTTTATTTCTTTATACATTTTTCTAGCTTCAAAATTTAGAAAAATTCGAAAACGCATAGTTTTTTGGAAAAGTGAGAAATATGACTATCGTCCCTTTTATAGACTTGAAGGGCTGCAGACATTCAGACTATCGATAATTTATTTCTGCAATCCAAGTTTGCCATCTCTAGTCGCGTTCAGTATTTGTGCAAAAAATATATAAAACAGAAAGAATTTGAGAAAAACACACAATCCCACGATTGTTGGAAAGCTGCTTAACTTTTAACATTTGTGGTAATCTTTAAAGGATGGATGTGATTAACAAATTCTACTCGTCGGCCGTGCAGACTGTGTCGCAGTTGTCGGGCGTGCTGCCTGGCAATAATGTAACACGGGAGTATGAAGTCTTGGAACAGGTTTGCACAGCGGGTGTGGGTGAGTGCAATAATAAATAGTATTTATTTCATTGATTAAACAACTATTTCAACTATGCAGGACTCATGTGGAAGGTCTACAATGGCTACAAGAAAAGCACGAAGCAAGAAGTCTCTGTGTTTGTGTTTGAGAAGAAAGTCTTGGAGCGCTGGTCCAAAGATGATCGGGAAACGATGCTCGAAACACTGCGACGCGGTGTCCAGCAATTGACGAAAATACGACATCCCCATGTGCTAACCGTACAGCATCCTTTGGAGGAGAGTCGCGACTCATTGGCATTTGCCACGGAGCCTGTTTTTGCCTCTCTCGCCAATGTTGTGGGAGATTCGGTGCGCTCCGATAAGAAACTCTATGATGTGGAGATCCGACACGGTCTGCTGCAGCTGTTCGATGGCCTGCAGTTTCTCCATAACGATGCCAAGATCGTGCATCGCAACATTAGTGCCGAAACAATTGTGATCAACAAGAACCGCAGCTGGAAACTATTCGGATTTGATTTCTGCATTGCCAATCAGCCGTCAACAAATGGCACAGCCCATTGGCCATGTCGGGAGCACAGCACATCTCTCCATGTGCTGGCCCAACCCAGCTTGGAGTATACAGCACCTGAACTGGCCCTGAACAGTGTCAACACACCTGACAGTGATCTCTTCTCGCTGGGTGAGCACATATTTCATTTATTTAACATCAACTAAAAGCAGTTGACAAACAAATGATCAAGAATTTAAATAGTATTATAAATTTAAGTTAACTATGAATTTAAAACTGAGTATTGTATTTTGTTAGCTAGTTTCTATATCATTATCCTAATTACAAGTAACCTAGTTTTGGTTTATAATTGTTTTTCATCAGCTTTAGCATGCGTAGTATTATTTTTATAATTATAAACAATTAAATTATTATAAACAATTTCTTTGCAGGCGTACTTATCTTTACCATTTACTCCGGCAAACCCTTGAAGATGTTTGGCAGCGATTACAGTGGCTTTCGACGTTATGCGAACGAGTTGAATCAACGAAAGTATCCAGCCATGAACACGATTCCCAATGAGCTGACGGAAAGTCTAAAGGCCTTGTTGCATCCCAGCGCCAGTTTGCGACCCAAATTGCATGAGCTGAAACAGATTGCTTACTTTCAGGATGTGGGCGTCAAGACTCTCAGCTATTTGGACTCTCTATATCAATGGGACAATCTGCAGAAATCGAAATTCTACAAGGGTCTGCCACAAATAATACCCACGTTGCCGCATCGCGTTAATTTGCACTCCATATTACCATATTTAATTAAGGAGTTTGTCAACTCGCCAATGATTCCATTTGTGCTGCCCAATGTGCTATTGATTGCGGAAATGAGCAGCCAGCGAGAGTACTGCGATCATATATTACCACATCTCAAGCCCATTTTCAAGCTCACGGATCCCATACAGATTCTATTAATATTTATGCAAAAGATGGACTTACTGCTTAAACTGACGCCTGCGGAGGAAGTGAAGCAAAGTGTGCTCCCATTGCTTTATCGGTCGCTGGAGTGCGACATGCCACAAATTCAGGAACTCTGCCTGGGCGTGCTTCCCACTTTCTCCACTCTCATCGATTATAATGCCATGAAAAATGCTGTTATACCACGCATCAAAAAACTCTGCCTGAACAGCAATAATGTTTCTGTCAAAGTCAACTGTTTAATATCGATTGGCAAGCTGCTGGAGAACCTGGACAAGTGGCTCGTCCTTGACGAGATTCTGCCCTTCTTGCAGCATATACAAAGTCGCGAACCCGCCATTGTAATGGCAATTATAGGTGAGCACTTAACTATAATACTATATTGATATTTCCCAGCCATTGGATTCTAATTTAAATATTCACATATATCTATCTATGTTTTATAAATATTTGCGTAACATTTTCAATTTCAATTTAAATAATTTAACAGAAGTTGAATGCAAATTTAATACATTTTTAAATATTCTTTTGGTTTTGATCAAGTATAATAATTATATAATTATTAATACAACCTTCTTTGCAGGCATTTATAAGATTGCCATGACGAACACAAAACTTGGCATAACAAAGGATGTGATGGCCCACAAATGTATACCCTTCCTGGTGCCGCTAAGCGTGGAAAATGGACTGACCATAGCCCAGTTTAATACGATCATAACGTTGATCAAAGAGATGCTGGGAAGAGTGGAGCAGGAGCAGCGCGAGAAGCTGCAGCAATTGTCTACCATACAGCGAGACAACAAGTAAGAGAACTCTTGAAATGCTTGAATTTGAATATTTATGAAATGTTTGATTTTATTTAGACCCAAGGATGCTTCCGAAATATTGGCCAATGAGTTGGAGAATAACACGACCTCGAATACGGCCAGTTTTGGGGGCAGCAATGGCAACAAGAGCGATGATGATATGTTCTCCGGTTTCAGCGTGGGACAGACAGCGCCAAAGACTGTAGCACCCACATTGGCGCCTGTCAAGACCAAGGAGCAGCTCAAGTAAATGACGCAATCAAAGTTGATTAAGATGAATATTAAGTCAAGAACTGTTTTAATTGCAGAATAACGCACAATACAGCGAACGATGCAGCAACGAAGCCGGACATGTTCTCCTCGTTAATGCAGAACAATTTGAGCAACTTGGCGATAACCCAGGGAGCAGGAGCAGGATCAGCAGCAGCAGCGACTCCTCAGCTAACGATGACCTTCCCCTCTACCAACAGTAACAATAGCAACAACTGGCATAGCGCAAATCCCTTGGTTATGAATCATATACTGGCATCGCCGCAGGCCAGCAGCAGTAGCAATAGCAACAACAACTTCTGCTCGCTGGATGACTTGGATCCATTCGGTAGCACCAACCAGGCAGCTAAACCCAACAATGCAAATGGTGCCAACATGTATACGCTGCAACAGCCGACAGTTAACTACATTTATCCAACGGGTTACAATTCAGTCAACAGCATGAACATTGGCCTAAACAAGCCAATGAATATGGGCGCAACTGCCACGCCCACGCCCACGCCGACAGCTCCGCTGATGCCACAAACGCAGCTAACGCAGTCAACGGATAGCAAAAATCTAAATATGCTGTCACAGCAGGACATACTTAATTTCTTGAACTAAACACATTCCAAAATAGCCAATGTTTTAACCACAACTATTCCATAATATATATAAATTATAAATGTTAATGTTAATGCTAATGCTAATGCTAATGCATGAATGTCTGTCTGTGTGTGTTAAGAGTGTGCGTCTAGTTAGTCAAGTTTTTTGCTCGTTGCAACGTTCAACAAAATATCAATTCTATAATGAATGAATGTATTTTAATATAATTTATTGTTAGTCTAGGCCAAACAGTCAAACAACCTACTATTATTATACATAATATATACATATACATATGTGCAATTTGCTCCTTAGTGTATTTAAGGTACACAAATTAGTTAAAATATATAATCAAACAATATTAAAACAAGTTACTTTCATTTCTGATACATTGTGATTTGTGATACTGTAAGTATTTATTTAAAATTCTCCCTTTCACTAAAATATTAACTGGGATTTATCCTACCATAAATTATTAGCTGATATCAAGTCAAATTTGACTTACATATAATCGAATTAAAATTAAGACAGTCAGCTTTAACTTGTTATACATTCATTTATTCATTCATTAAGCATTTCAAATCTACAACAATTTAAAATATGCATTATTTCTATAACAGTGCTCTTTTATTTGCTTTACATTCATTTCTAAATATTTATTGATTTATATGTATGGTATCTATTCATTTACTGGGCTCACAGAGATTCCTTAACTAAAAAGCCCTAAAAGCTAATTAACAAATTGCTTATGGCAAAGCTGAAGGCGAGTTTCTTGTTGTTTTTGACTTGGTTTCTCGTCTAGGTCTCGACGAGAATGTGCGTGAAGAGACTGTGCATCCTACGTTCGACTTCCTTATAGGAGAGGGAATTGAGACCATCGGAGTGCATGCGTAAGGAAGCGGATCTTAAAAGGGACATGCGATTTTCATTTGGTATTTCATGTTTGTGCTTTAGCATTGTGTATTCGCTATACGCCGGATCAAAGCGACAGATTTCCACGCCCACAACTTTCAAGCGCTCGTAGAGATCATCATCTTCACCTCCCCAACCATGGTACAAGTTGGACATGCCGTTAATCATATTGAACTGTGAGGTGCTCATTGCCACGACGCCTCCGAAGAGAGTCCGGTATGGCAAATGGAAACGCCAGCTGTCCAGTGCGGAGCTCATGTGACGCGGCAAATCTGAGCAGGCATAGATCTGTCCGGAGTTCAGTGGCATCAAGTCCACATCGTGTAGTATCAAACAGGGATAACCATAACTGGACGCAACTTTGGCGCCAATGTTGAAGAGCATGGCACGGTTAAAGGGTTTCCGATCGCTCTGTTCCACCACAAAGATGCGATAATGGATTAGCTGAAGACGCAAATAGTTGTGCATGTAGCTGAGAAATGCCGCCAGCTGCTCCTGACGATCACGGTACGGCACAATAATGGCCGTACTGAATCGTGCACGGCACTCCTCCGGCTGGAATTCCCCTCCCAGGCGTATTTCCTCGCCCCGATGAATCTTCTCCCGATGAAATGCATCGTAGACAAAGGTATTCTTAGCAATCACTTCCCTGTAGCTGCAGTCGGGTGCCAACTGAGCGGACACATTGGGCGTCGTCACCGCCAGCAGAGTCTCCTCAATGTGATCCCTGTCGATGTAGTCATAGCGCAGAGCAAATCGATGAGGTAGAAGAATGTACACAATGAGTGTCAAGGCGCCGCTGAAAATAAGCAGGTCGTATATATGAAAACTGTGCTGGCACAGTCTTATTAACATTATTCACGATTAATTTATTAACGCAAGTTGAAAGCCACGCCACGTCTCATTGCTGCCGTTTATTTTAATATTATGCCAAGTCTTGCATTACAAATTTGCAGATTTCCACAGAAACAACAACAAACACGGGCTTGGTTTGTCCCTTCTTAACGAGCCAGTGTTGCCAACTCTTTTGAGGGAAAATAGCTGTTTCTGGTGGGAAAGCACTATAAAATAGCTAAGTTGGCAACAGTGCTTGCGATATAAATATATCGTCAAGCTCTAATTCGTGGAACCCTCATATCGATAAGCTTTTAAATCGGTTTGAAATTTAAATAACTTAAATAGTATTACGAATAGCAGCAATTGGCCATTATAAACGACAGTTGGTAATAATTTATAATAAATCCAGAAGCTTATTTTGAAAAAAATTTAATTACTTACTAGTACAAATAGAGAAAGTTTTAACGGGACATCTGTTACTTTGTCAATGTCCAACAACACACTAAATTATATTCAGCTACGACACGGCTAATTGATTATTTTATTATCTATTACAAATACGACAGTATATAGATACATATAGTCATAAAACGGTATGATAAGATATGGCACAACTTGTACAATTGTATAATATTGATAAGACTCGGAAAAGTTTTTGCACACAATTACGATAATTGGTTAAGCAGTTGTTAATTGGGAAACCGTTTGAGAGCAGAAAGTTATTTACTCATCCAGAACGGTTGTCTTCAAAGTAAATATGTACAGATGTAAGTTCAGAAAGGTATGACCACTGGACCATATGTGAAATATGGAGTATATATAAACGTCCATATGTTTCTATATGCCTACGTTTGAGTATTTGAGAAGATAACAATATCGTCGATAAGATAGTCGGTTCAAAACAGTCGCTCGTTGTACGTTAAGCTGTTAACACCTATGCCTATTTTATTTGATCAATAGAAATGTGCAACTCAATTAAATATTTTGTTTACCTAGCCGTTAGTTGCAGCTATATTTTTGGATTAGCCGCCGAAGAATGGCATTTACAATGTTAGTAAAATATTTAAAATACGGATTTGCTGGTTGATTATTAAAATATTTCACTTACAGTTAAAAATTGCACGGAACTTAACGAATGTCCAGATAACTCCATATGTACAAAAGTTGGCCCAAATTTAAAGTGCATTTGTTGGCAGGGACATTATCAGCATCCAGACTGGAAGGCAGATGACATCGATGATACCAATGAGGTGGATTATTGTGCCAGGGGTATAGCAAATAAAACTAAAATTTACAATCGCTTACCTACAAAAAGGGAAAACCTCGCGATTGCCATTCTACTGATATTGTTTGGAGTCATTGTCGTCACATTAATACTGTACTGTCTAGTTGCTCTTCACCCAATCAACCGCACACAGGCGGCTTATCGTCGTATTCGATTACGGCGTAACAATCATCGCCGACTTGAAGAGTTTGACGATATTGATATGACTTTTCCAAATTCCCGCAGCGTGGCAGATCTTTCCTGATATTGTGATACTTAAGTTGAAATACTCAAAGACTGTAAAATACCAAATATCTTAATTACTTGCATAAATAGACGTAATTTAATACAGAAACAGCTGACTAGGTTAAAGGAAAATGGGAGGAAAAAATTAAAAATAGTATTGAACAAATAGTGTTTTTTTTTCTGTATATTACTTTTTCAAATCTAGCTTTTTTAACGGTCAAACAACAGAAAAAGGTATGTTTTCTCTGTTTTAATGGAATAAAAAAACATATTTGTGAGTTATCGATTTGTTAGAAATCTGCTCGATAAGTGCAATGTTCGATATCGATAAGAGTATCGCACCGACGGATATATCGAGTATCGAGTACACCGGCTGATGAACGCATTTCGTTTCATTTGTTTACCACAAATTAAATGAATGCAAATTGGATATATGCTTAAACTTTGGCTGAAACAACCTGCAAAATGACATCAATTATTAAATTACACACGATATCTGGTGCGATGGATGAGTCGCCGCCGTGCTATATACTACAAATTGACGATGTGCGAATATTGTTGGATTGCGGCTGGGACGAGAAATTCGATCCGAATTTCATAAAGGAACTGAAAAGGTAAATATTGGAAAAATGTGAAAGAAATATATTAAAAGTGATACCGTTTGCAGGCAAGTGCATACGCTGGATGCCGTGCTGCTTTCCCATCCGGATGCATATCACCTGGGCGCACTGCCGTATCTCGTGGGCAAGTTGGGACTCAATTGTCCCATTTACGCCACGATTCCCGTCTTCAAAATGGGACAAATGTTCATGTACGATTTGTACATGTCGCACTTTAATATGTACGACTTTGATCTGTTCTCACTGGACGATGTGGATACGGCCTTTGAGAAGATCACACAACTAAAGTACAACCAAACAGTTTCGCTAAAGGGCAAAGGTTATGGGATCTCCATAACACCGCTTAATGCTGGCCACATGATTGGCGGCACCATTTGGAAGATTGTCAAAGTTGGCGAGGAGGACATAGTCTATGCCATTGATTTCAATCACAAAAAGGAACGACATCTCAGTGGCTGTGAGCTGGACAGACTGCAGCGTCCATCGTTGCTGATAACCGATGCCTACAATGCACAATATCAACAGGCCAGAAGACGTGCCCGCGATGAGAAGCTAATGACCAATATACTACAGACTGTGCGCAATAATGGCAATGTTCTAATCGCAGTCGATACGGCGGGTCGTGTTTTGGAGTTGGCGCACATGCTCGATCAACTGTGGAAGAATAAGGAATCGGGTTTGATGGCCTACTCCTTGGCGCTGCTCAACAATGTCAGCTACAATGTCATTGAGTTTGCCAAGTCACAGATCGAGTGGATGAGCGACAAGCTGACGAAAGCCTTTGAAGGTGCACGTAACAATCCCTTTCAGTTTAAGCACATTAATCTCTGTCACACGCTGGCGGATGTCTACAAGCTTCCAGCTGGTCCCAAGGTTGTGTTGGCCAGCACACCAGATTTGGAAAGTGGTTTCACACGTGATCTCTTCATCCAGTGGGCCGGCAATCCCAATAATAGCATTATATTCACAACACGTACTGGCCCAGGATCTCTGGCCATGGAGCTGGTGGAAAACTCCACGCCAGGGCGGCAGTTTGAGTTGGATGTGCGGCGACGCGTTGAATTGGAAGGCGCTGAACTGGATGAATATTTGCGCACACAAGGCGAGAAACTAAATCCGCTCATTGTGAAGCCGGAAGTTGAGGAGGAAAGCAGCTCCGAGTCCGAGGATGACATTGAAATGAGTATAATTACGGGCAAACATGATATTGTAGTCCGAGCTGAGGGTCGTCATCATTCCGGATTCTTCAAGTCCAATAAACGGCATCATGTAATGTTTCCCTACCACGAGGAGAAGATCAAATACGATGATTACGGTGAGGTAATCAATTTGGATGACTATCGCATTGTGGACGCCAGCTATGAGTATGCGCAGGATGAGCTAAACAAGGAGAATGTCAAAAAGGAGGAGCCACATTTGGACCAACAGTCCAATGGCAATGGCATCGCCATCGACAGCGATGTCCAGCTTCTGGAGAAGCCCACAAAGCTGATAAGTCAACGCAAGACGATCGAGGTGAATGCACAAATCCAACGCATCGATTTTGAAGGACGCTCCGATGGTGAATCGATGCTCAAGATTCTATCGCAGCTGCGTCCACGACGTGTCATTGTGGTCCATGGAACCGCGGATGGAACTCAAGTGGTGGCCAAGCATTGTGAACAGAATGTGGGCGCTCGCGTCTTTGCCCCACAAAAGGGGGAAATCATCGATGTGACGACGGAGATTCACATTTATCAGGTGCGCCTGACCGAGGGACTTGTCTCCCAGCTGCAGTTCCAGAAGGGCAAAGATGCCGAGGTGGCCTGGATCGATGGACGCCTTGGCATGCGTCTGCAGGCCATCGATGCACCGAATCAAGCGGAAGTCACCGTCGAACAGGATGCGGCGGCACAGGATTCCAAAACTCTCACACTGGAGACACTCGAAGTGGATGAGATTCCCGTGCACAACTCGGTGTTGATCAACGAGCTCAAATTGTCCGACTTCAAGCAGATTCTCATGCGCAACAACATCAACTCGGAATTCTCTGGTGGCGTCCTTTGGTGCTGTAATGGAACGTTGGCTCTGCGCCGTGTGGATGTCGGCAAAGTGGCCATGGAGGGCTGCATCTCGGAGGATTACTACAAGATTCGTGAACTTCTCTACGAGCAATACGCCATTGTCTGAAGAATACAAAAGAAAATATACACAAACTTAAATTGTCTTCCTTATTTGCTATAAACAAATTCTGGGTGGGAACTGGAAAACGACGGTGGTAGTAAAGATTATTAATATATGAATACAAAAATTGAATTTCAAAGAAAAACATTTCCACATTTTCCCTATAAAGTTTCTGAACATTTTTATAGTTTTTACATAATTTTTTAATTATTATTAAATATGCACATTTATTGCGAAGGGTAAAAGCAACAAATATAGTTTTTTAAATTATAGAAAAAATGTGTAAAAACGTACAAGAATTTACATAAACTTTGCGGTTGAAAGAGGGAATTAATATTCAAATTTAAACTCATTTTAATTCTTAGAGTGTTATGTTTATAGAGTCGTATCAAAGGATTATCTTATATAAATTGCAACATGGGATCCTCAGTGCGCGTTCGTTTCCTTTTCCACTCCTCGATTTCGTCCTCGGTGGGTGCCTTGACATCGTACATGCTGTTGTAGGGACGCTTTCGATCATCGAATTCCTCAGGTATTTGCTTGGAGGATCGAATAGATAAAGTTTCCTTATCCTTTTCCTTTGCTTCCTTGTGCTTCTTTTTGTTCTTTCGCTGTTCCTTGGCCTTCTTTTTCTTTTCACGCTTCTTGGACTTTTTCTTAGACTTTTTGCTTTCCTGCACGATCTCCTCATCGTCGGATGAATCCTCCGAGCTGGGCGCAGAGTCAACTTCGGATTCAGCTGGTGCTTTCTCTGCACTTTCTTCATTCTGAACTCTCGCTAAGGCTTCCACAGCAGGAACACTGTTTGCTGTTGCTGTTGTTGTTGTTGTGGAATGATGCTGGTCGGAGTAACCTTCTGGTTCCTGCATGCCCACACAATACGAGTTCTTGATAAAGGATTTGCAACATTTGTAGCCCCAGCGTCCGGCATTCCAAAAGCTGCCCCAAATGGTCGTGTGATTATTAATGTACACATCCTCTTCATATATGCTCCTCGCCTTGGGCTTCTCAATGCCCTTGATGACTTTGCCACTCCGAGAGTACTCGACGTATTCCTCGGTTTGGGCAAGCAGCAAAGATTTCGATGGCACCTGCAGATGCTCCTCTCCTCCATACTTTTCCACAATGTCTGTCTTGG
This sequence comes from Drosophila kuntzei, assembly GCA_035042165.1. NCBI lineage: Eukaryota > Metazoa > Arthropoda > Insecta > Diptera > Drosophilidae > Drosophila > Drosophila kuntzei. The sequence goes on from JAWNLU010000300.1 coordinate 768,661, forward strand.
TCTGCAATGGAAATGATTATTGTTTTGATTGTTGATTTAATGATTATGTTTAGCTTATTGACTTACGCTTGACTTGAACTGTTCCTTCTTCTGTTCGTACTCCTTCTGCAGCAGTTCCAGTTTTGTGGGCTCAGCCAGCAGATGCACATCGACTCCCTTGCCATGTGCCTCCCAAGCAAACAGTTGTGCGGTGGCCTGAGCTGTCGTGTCGCCAGAGAAACGCACAAAGTTCTCACCCGCAAATTCCGCTCTACAAAGTAAAATTACCATAAGAGAAATGTTGATATATTTAAAGAGATTGACTGCACTTACTCCTCGGCTGGCACCTGTGGATTGGGATTGTCTCTCATGGAGCGCGTCTTTGGATCGTAGTAAGCGGAATTTGGATCCAAGTTGCGTAAATATTTCGCAGTATCTTCACGTATGCGCAAATTACGCACGGTAATACGTTGCTTTGAGTCAACTTTGGTGCCCGGCATGTCCACCTCGTCCACATACTTGTCCTCGTTGCCCTCTTCATCCGAAATCTCAGCATCGGGATCTGGAATACATATATAGAAATTAAAGAATCTTGCCCTTTGCTTATTATGATTTACTTACCATTCTTTAGTTTCTCGGCCTTTAGCTGTCGCTTTGCTTCCTCGACTTTTTCATACTCCTCGATGATCTCGCGATGATTGGACGGATCATAGGAGCTCCAGCGATCGCGCTTCTCATCATAGTTAATGGATGCATCGTTCACCAAGTGCTCGTCGTGCACGACAATGGACTCGGCGAATTTGGCCTGCACCTTCCTCGGACGCTCCAGGCAATCTTTTCTTTTGTGCGTCATCGCGCCACAATTCTCGCATGCTCCCTTGCGGAACTTGGTCACTAGTCTGGTCGTGTCCAGTCCCTTGGGTGCTCGGTTGTCCAAATGACCGCGCTCATCCTCGTGCTGCGGCCGCTGATGCTTCAGTGTCGGCCCCTGGGAGCCATAGTACCATGGAGCATTTGAGATATATTGCGGAATGTGAGGATTAATGTCGCGTCCTTCTTCATCAACGGCGGCTGGTGCAGTTCCCGCTTTTCTCGCCTCCTCGAGCTCTTTGGCCTTGCGCCAATCCTCGCGTGACTTTTTCTTGGGCTCCTCTTCGGCATCTTGGTCATCCTTGTTGTGGATTATTTGCGACACAGGCGTACGAATCGGACCTGAACTCATTTTAACAACAAATTAATCAATCAGCTTGTTTTCATACCACACAGTGCTGCCAACTTTTTTAAGGCAAATATGGTTAAGAAAGCATAAAATAAATAGCTAAATTTCGAAACAAAATAGATTTTAAAAAAAGACAAATATTTGTAACAATAAATTATATATTTTTAATATAAATAATAAAATTTATACATAACATTTTCATTATTTTATCTTTGAAAACCGTATTTATAGCGCATGCATTGTACCAATTTTTGATAACCTTCCGGCTAATAGCAATTTTCAACTTTTTCTAGCAACCGTACTTTAAAAAAAGTCAAAACTAGCTATAAAATAGCTATGTTGGCAACAGTGCCTCCACTGGATAATAATTGTTATCGATAAGTCTGCAAACTCTATGCGATAACAAAAACATACAATTGGCATTAAACGTTTACAGAAGAATGACGAATGACCGATATACTAGTGACTGGCAACTCTGACGGCGTCTCATTCGTGTAAAAATTATACCACAGTGCAGACGCGTCTATAATCCAAAGGCCACTAAATTACGATTTAGTTGCTACAATCATTCCACGCATAATAAACAAATAACGTGCCTTGTGCATTTCCACACGCAATTATCATACTAAGAAAAGAAAAAAAAATCGATTAAATCAAAAATGGTAATTACAACAAAGAAGTGTATCGCGGCTGTGACTGCGACGGCGACTGCGGCGCAAGCTGCTTTGACTACAATACTGTGTGTAGTTTATTGCGCGTGCCTCGCACAGCGACCTTAAATATTAATGCATCCAATGGACCACGTAGTGCGAATATTGGGTATTAACCAGACTGTGTGCAAATAAGATAAATTGAAGCAGTGTTATTGTATGGCGCGGCGGCAAACTTCATGTTCATGTTTAACCTCAAACCCAGTGCTAGTGTCAATTTTTGCCGCCACCATTTTGTGTGTCTTATTTGTGTGCTGTATTTCTAATTCTAATTGCAATTCTCTACTCTGCAGGCTGGCGGCAAAGCGGGCAAAGATTCTGGTAAAGCTAAGGCGAAGGCAGTTTCGCGTTCGGCGCGCGCGGGTCTTCAGGTGAGTGTGTTTTTGTGTGTGTGTGTTACTGTTGTTGTCTGTACCAAATACATTTTTGGCGCCTTTTTTACCAGTGCTCTCTCACACACACGCACATTGTAAACAGGGTGCGTTTGCATGTATGCATATGTGTGTGTGAGAGCTGGGAAATAAATTGCCTTGTGTTAGTTGGGTTGGGGGGTAACAAAACATAAACAAGAAAAGAATTGGTTTTATAATGCTGTGTGTTTGTTGTTATTTTTTTATTGTTGCGTGCAGTTTCCCGTTGGCCGTATTCATCGTCATTTAAAAAGCCGCACCACATCTCACGGACGCGTTGGTGCCACGGCCGCCGTTTATTCTGCAGCCATCTTGGAATACTTGACTGCTGAGGTAAGAAGTTCCCGCCTAATATATTGTAACGGTTTTCTAGTGCACTCTATTGGAATAACAGCTTTCCAATTGGCTATGGGAAGTGTCATGGTAAAATTATTAACAAGGTGGTTGGTGGCCTATCGACACAAGATAGCGGATATTGATATTTACATAGCAAGGATCACAAATAAGAGTAATTTTTATTATAAATGTTAATTTAAACTCATAGTTTTTAATAAAAATTCAAATTCATTTTTATATTTGGGATACCTGATATTCAGGATAAATAAGAAAACAAACCACATTTAAAACAAAGACCGCTAAATTAAAATGCCAGATTTGACGAAAAAAGCTATTTTGGACTGGCAACACTTGTGCTGGAAGAGAGAATGTCACCTTGTTAATAATTTCACCATGGCAACTGTTGCTGTTGTTTAGAAATTCTTTTTACTCACATTTGTTGTTGTTTTGTTTTTGTTGCAGGTGCTGGAATTGGCAGGAAACGCATCGAAAGATTTGAAAGTGAAACGTATTACGCCGCGTCATTTGCAATTGGCCATCCGTGGAGACGAGGAACTGGACAGCCTGATTAAAGCCACCATTGCCGGCGGCGGTGTCATTCCGCATATACACAAGTCGCTTATTGGCAAGAAAGAGGACACCGTGCAGGATCCACAGCGAAAGGGCAATGTCATTCTGTCGCAGGCTTATTAATAATTATCCTTCATCTCTTGAGCTAATTTTTGGATCATTTCGGAATACAAACTTTACAATCTGTTTAAACAAAAATTATTCGACGCATTGTAAGAATTATGTGTTGGCGTCAAGCATAATTACAATTTACAACAAAAAATTCCCCCCCCCCCTCTCCCAGCTACCATCAACACTCTCACCCACACAGACACACACTCCCACACACACACACAAATGTAAACTTAATTGTCAAGTAAAAGTAAACAAAATGCAATGTTAAATGAGAAAGAGAAAAGCCTAAAACGAAAGCAGAACTTAATTTAGAGCAAAGTAAATTACACAAATACATTTACAATTAATAAAACTTTAAATAAAAAAACAAAAATAAAAAAGATAACGAATACAAATTGTTATTGGACAATTTATTAGACAAAATTGTTGAAATAAACTTTGTGCGCAAAATAAGTAAAACTACACATAATTAGTATTATATTCTAGTGATGTAAATCCAGACCGTCGAGCTTAAAATTTAGTTTCAAATATGGGCAATGAAAACGTCTAGCATCATTATTATCGCTTTATTTCACTCGATTCATCGCCAAGAAAAAACATCGAATTCATGTAGTTAAAACGATCGATAGTTCGATGTATATTTACATCACTAGATATATTGAAATTGGTATCAGAGTTAAGGCTAGCCTAGCAGATGTGGAACCGCATTCTGGACATCGTCACAACGCTCCTTCAGATCCTCGGCATCGAGTTCCAAGCAGGCGCCCCATTCGATCAGCGTGATGCGATGATCCTTATTGGAGTCGCAAGACTCGAGGAACGGAGCAATGCAGTGCTCCAAGCTGACCAAAGGAGCGCGAATGGGGAACAGTTCGTGGCGAGAGACAGAGCGATCGGTGTCGCCATCAAGATCACACCATTTCCATACGGCCGCATTGGCCCAACGACGTGAGTTGTTTGTCTCCGCCTCCAGTTCCATTTGCATGTAGTGATCCGTGAGCTCATCCCGCTCGGCCAGATCCCGCATCACGTTGAACAGCCAGTCGCGCATGCGGCGTGGGAAGTCCTTGAGATCCTCGCCATCGCAGACGCGGGACTCGTGACAGGCGCCATAGTAATCAATGTGGAGATGAGCATTCGTCGGATCACGGCAGCCAGGTTCCTTGAAGATGTGTGTGGATATTTTTCAAAATGTCAATATCGATCATAATTCGATGTGAAAGAAAGATTATCGATAATATCAATATCTAGGCGCGAACTCAAAAAGCGTACGATAATATCGCACAACTTTATCGATATTGATATTATCGTCAAAGAATATCTATCGATATATGAATATATTATAAGGAATCCTGCCTACCTTGATGTCACACCAACAACGTTGCTGATACACGGCACAATCCGAAGGCCAAGTTTCGTTCTTGTTTGTGCACACATGACGACGTGCATCCGACTCCTCGGGACATTCGGGAATGCACACACACTCGGGCTTGTCCTTGTTCAGCTGACAAATGCGACCAGCACCACAGTGCATTGTCTCGCAGGGATCGATCTCCACCACGGGATTCAGTATGTTATGCTGCACGTCCGCCAACTTCTGGGCAATCTCATTCTCGCGATCCACATCTTGGCTCTAATTGCACAGGTTAATCGAAATGCCATCAATTAGAATTCAACATTACACACCTTGGCCTTCTCCTCGAGCAGACGCAAGAACTCCTCATCGTTGTCATCGAACTCGGCAATATCTTCCAAGTCAATATCATCTAGGATTTCCTCGGAAGCATTTTCATCGGCGTGCACCTGGAATGACACTGCCAGGAGCCCCAAACAGAGCAGCAGCCAAATGGAACGCATCTTTCCACGAATTCTTCTCAACTGAAACTGTTCAAAGTGGAAGATTTATCGTTATCAATAGATAACATCTAACGGCCCTAATTGAGATCGAAATGATGATAACGAATACCTCAAAAAGTAATGCATACAGTGGGGAGCAAAAGTGAGTACAAGTATATAATATTTATGTATATTACAAGTTTATACGATATCATATACATATGATATCATTTATGTTTTTATATTTTTTTCTTACCTTCAATTTTGATCAATAACAACTATTTTCAGTCCCTGATAATTAAATATTTATTTAAAAGACCTTAAGAAAGTTATTTTTTAAAATTATATGCTGCTAATTTGAATAATATAGTTACAAAATTACCTTTTTTTAAAAATTGTAGAAATTTTTCTTAAAATATACAGTTATGTAAAAAAATCTTCTAACAATGAAGAAGTTTTCAAGACGGGCTTTTCACTACAAATTTTAAGTAATTTTCCCTTATTAAAAAAGAAAAAACATTTGCTACTGAAGACTTTCTACATTACATAATAGGGAAAAATGACTTAATTTGTCATACTATAAATTTAAATACTATTTATATATTATTAGTTATTTTTTACTTAGTCCGTTAAATAAATTTGGGAGGTCGCAAAGTGAATTCTGTACAGTAAATGTCCTCTAAACGGAACATATGTATAGCCCTATCTATGTACATACGAATATATATTTGTGTCACTGTCTAATCTCGCTTTAAATTCGACGCAGGTCAAAAGGCTAAGCGATTAAATTTGGCCTTCAATGCAGACGCAGATCTGAAAATTTCTTCGCATTTCGCGTTCAATACGAAAAATTTCTTAATTTCCTCAATAGGTTGAGACGAAACTGTACTGAATGTGTAACGATAATGTTCTTGCGATAACTGTAACTGTAAGCAACCCCCTTTTCTTGGATATTTGTATGTATTGTATGTTCGTATGTAAATTCAACGTGTTCAATTGAGTTCAAAAGGTCATTTAACAGGATGTTGCGATGTTTTCAGTGTAAACAATGCACAGTTATTGTTGGCTTGGGCAAAACGATGTTGCAACAGTTTGTGGCAGAGATTGGATTGGGGTGAACCAACAAATCTTAAAAATCTTAAGAGGCATCCTAAAGAACTTATCGCTTAACTGAGCTTCACTTAATTACAGTGGAAATTCTCTAAAGCGAACTTGTTGTTTTCGGTAAAGAGAACTCTATCACTGTCTATATATATTATAATAAGTCCAAAACTACTTAAGATTAGCTTTACTATTAGAACTGCCAACTTTCTTTCCATTTTCGAGGTGATTTTAAACCAATTTCTAAATTACAAAAGCTCTAAAATCTTGATTTAAAAAAAAAAATATTATTTTTTTTTATTTTTGAGAAAAATGATTGTATTCCGTACTTACTTTATCATAAAACAGTGCGTATTTTGATGATTAAATTTCGATTTTTAAGATTTAGTAGTACTAGTGTATTTCTTATCTATTCCTTATCATAATACAATATTTTAAATTTTTTTGGGTTCACTTTATGAAGAGATTTTGTGTTGTTTCTATTGTCATCGATCTATTCTTCATAACAATTTACTTGGATAAATCTTGAAACTTTTTGGCATACTTTTGCAATTGATTTGGGTCCACACCAAGAACAGATTTGAAGCTACTTCAACTTGGGGCATGTCGAACACATGTTCTCCAGTTTATAGCAATAGAAATTTTGTTTACGATGCCATGACAAAATATCAAAGCTGCTGAAATCATTGCTATATATAAATAATATAAAGATGTCATACATAAAAGTATATAATACATTTTATATATGTCCATACCGCTGATAAAAACTTGACCTTAATGCTGGGGTACAAAAAAATAATAAAGTAAAACTATAACTATGGGATTTTATTCGGCCCCATTATGTGTCGCCACTATATAAAATCTATAGTATGTATATTAGTTGGTTAGTTGCACAACGACTGAATGCTCCCAGTTATCACTTAAGCATGGGCCGAGCTTATCTGTCGCTTGAGCTTCCGTTTTGGGACTACTCTGTTCTGTCTGTAGTCGATGGAGGTTTTGCTTAATCGCCACATTTCAGAATACAGTATCTTGGCAAATGCTCTGAATGCACATTAATTCCTATACACATCATATAGCATGTGTGTATACACATTTGAGTACATACAGTTGCTACAGGAAGTGTTTTGACAACATAAAATATTAACATAGTTGCTTTTTTACTTTGAAAAATATTAAAATTTGATGAAAATTATTTTTTTTTATTTTTAACTTGTTTGAATTAAAATAAATATGCATAAGGAATATATGTTCATATATTTGTCGCAAGAACATACAGTTGGTTCAGAAAATATTTGGACAAAATAAAAATTCACATCAACAATTATGTTTTACTATTAAAAAAACTGAAATTTGTTGAAAATTATTTTTCTTAACTTGTTTAAATTAAAATAAATAATAAGAAATTGTTTAAATTTTTGATATGGTCAAAACACTTTCTTGACTTAGTGTATATGCATCTTGGTTCCAGGAATATTTCAGTTGATGCTGCATGTTTATGAAGCTCTCGCCTCATTCTCGTTTTGTTTCGTTTGCTGCAGTTTAATTATAACGAAAGGCCCGACAAAGAATGACGTGATGCATCGTATATAGACACTCAGATATTTGTTATGATTGTGTTGGAGAGAGAACAGCCTACATAATCCACAATATTCATTGTAATCGAAAACTACACGGCCCCAAAAATTATGCGCACTATAAACTTTCATTTATGGAGATAATTCTAAAGAGATCAATTAAGATTCAATTTAAAATTCCATATTAAATCTTTGCTAATTTTGAAACATTCCATTCTAATTATTTAAACTTGAGTGTAGAATTAAATTTGAAATTCCAAGTATTTGTTAGCCAAAGAACTTCAATGATTTTCAAGAGATACAATTTCTATCTGAATTGTTTTTTCGAGTGTAGCATTTAATTCGCGGAACTGCACTTTGATGATGATACTTCTGGTTCCCCATCTAACCTTGTAGCATTCAAATAGACCGAGCATTAAATAAAATACGACACTCTTGTTAGTTGAATCAAAATCATTTCAAATTTGCACAAATTGTACAAATTAATTGTCAATATGCAACTGAATTGGGTTCAATTAACTTTTATTTTGCGGGGATATTGAACTTGAATATTAATTGCTGATTGCTGATCAGGCAAATATGTATCTATGTATATACACTCGTATTTCCTCAATCTTTTTTGGATTAACCATAGAGCGAAACAGGTTGTCCATAAGTTTATTTCGTTATAATACTCACAATATGTTTTCTTAAATTTTATTTTATATTATTCCTGAATTCCGATCCAATCGCGAAGGCAGCCGACAAATGACTGTTTGCTTGGGTTGAGAACTCCCCGGCGATTATACATAGGTCGGATCGGATTGGGGTCGTCCCAACTTGTTGGCTTCCAACATGTTCGTTACAATAATAAAAAGACACTCACATAGATTTTCAAACTCAAATATAATTTGATTTTATTTCTTCGCAATTAAAATTAAAGTATAATTAAAAAATACAACAATTTGTGCATTTAAAACTTACCAATAAACTCGGGACTTTTAAGAGCTTCGGGTCATCCTGAGGTGCTCAAGGATTTGTTTTTGAAAAATAAAACAGTTGGTACTTTTAGAAATGCTGAATAAATGTTTTCATATTTAATAAAAAGAGAGAAAAAATTAACGTTACTTAAGCAGTGAATAACATTTTGGATGAGCCTAAAGTTGGGTTCCAATCACTTACCTGTGGGATCTTGAGACATATACAGTAAGTCAAGTAATTGTTTTCACAAAGAAACCTTTTATTCTGTTTTTAATTTAAAAATAAACAAGATCTATTAAGTGTAACTATTTTTTAAATTATTTCTTTGTGTCAAACAATTACTTAACTAAATGTATATAATTATAATTATTGCAGAATTTGCATCTACAACTGGGTAGGCATACGATACGATTAACTAAACTGTTAACTAAGTAGTAAACTGTAATTTAAGTAGTAGTACTTAGTACTTAGTAGGCTTCCGTTGTTAAACGAGACTTACTTAAATAGTCAGCTATTTTATTGGACAGCTCAAATAAATAAATATATAGATACATAGTGTGGGTTTTAATTTATTTATTTATTTAAAAATAAATATATATTTATATATAGATATATATATATGCATATGTGAATAATTTCTTGTTTTTTAGTTGTAATTATTAGTGCTAAATTAAGCTGCAAACATAGGGACTACGCTCTCTTAGTTATCCCATACATAATTAATACAGTAATTAATGAATTAAATAGATTAAATACATATTTATACGTATGTATGTCTCGTATATAATTTAGTTATAGAAATCATTGTAAAGCCTTTGGCGTGCGCTACAAAAACTTAAGCATATCAATATCGTACTATTTCTATATATGTAGATAGATTATTTGAAAGTAATTCTAAACTTAGAGTTTCATGTCGTGGTTTATTTATAACACATTAAATAATTAATTTCTTCAATTTGTCGCACTAAAAACAGATCCTTAGTTCTTTCATTACATTATCTTTTCCATTTTCCATTTTTTTTATTTATTTTTTAATTTTTATTAATGTTTGCTCTACATACATGGCCATCTAAATATGTACGATCAGTGAGAGGAAACCGTTTAGAGCTTAACATAAGTTTGGGAGGGGCGAGTATAGAGTGTATAGATATCGTCAGACTGTCATATACCATATACATTTATATTGTTTATAAAAAAATTGACAATAATTTTGATATCAACTCCTTAGCATTCTATATATACATACATATATTTTATTTTATTTTATTTGAATCCGTGCGTTGCTCACCAACATTTCCATTTGATTTTAAGTTATATATTTTACTGGACGTATCTTTTCTTTTGGTATTTCGCTCGATTTGATCCCAACTATGAGATCACGAGTATATTAAGGCGTCTAATAACTAAAATACTATATAGAAGAGCTATAAATACAAACGAAGTATAGCTCAAAAAGCTCTGTCTAAAGCTGTGAAACATGGTCTTTTATTTGCTAATTGTTGTATTGCTTTTGTTTTAGCATTAATTTGATTGTTTTTGTTTTTATTTTTTGTAATGTTCATTTGCTTTACAAAAATACAATTAGTGTTGTTGGTGAACCTCGCACTAGATTTTGTCTTCATTTGATTTGCATTTATAGACTGAGTTACATATTTTAGGCATACTTAATATTAATATTAATATATAATATAAAGAGAGGGAGAGAGAGCACTAAACTTTTGTATGTAACTTTTAAGTTTACAATATAGTAGGTATATATATATAAGAAATATCGCTAATCTCGAAATCAAATGAAACGCAAAAATTAAAAATGGCTACAACTTGTAGTCGTATTTCCAAAATAGATCGATCCTATCCGATTAATTTCTTCAATTATTTTGTCTTAGTATAATTCATACATAGATGGGTATCAATCATTTAATAAATAACATTAGAGCTTAAGAGATAATAAAAAGTGTTTAAAAAAATCTGTAGTTAGTTGTTGTCTTAGATAAATAGATATATATAGAGAGACAACGCTGCTGTTAATATAGATCCTGGTTGTATTTTGTTTAGTTTAAATTTAAGTTTAAGTTACTAAGCGAGTGTGTGTTTGTGTCCTAGCTTATAGCAAGCCTATTTTTTTTTAGTAACAGTAACTGTATCTTGTATCTTGAATTTGTATCTGAGCTCTTGTGTTGCACTTAAGGCACACACAAAAAGGCATCTAAATTAAAGAGAATTATAAAGATTAGTATACTTTGACAATGCAGACATACTTAAACATGGTACCCCTCATACGAATTTCGAATAAAAACAAAGAATATAATAATAACTAACAATATCATTTAAAGAAACCAAAATAAATCGAAAGTAAATAGAAGCATAAATTAGGAAATTCAAATACAAAAATTAAGAAAAATCCATTTCATATACACATATTGGTAAAAGTAGCTTAAATTTTCTTTGGAAATTATATGACGAAAAATTCGAAGGTTTGATGAAATATTATATTGTCCTGCTAGTTCCTTTTTAAGAATATTTCTGAATCCCGGCAAAATATTAGAGTTCAAAAGATGAAAGCAACATTAGATCTAAAAACAATTTTAATAAAATATATAAAATTCTTTTAAAATATTTTATAACATTTTTTTGATATCAAAACTTCCTAGTTTTTGTATTCCCAGTTTTCTTTCCTAATTTTAATTTCGTAATATTTTTTTCAAAAATTACCTGCTTTCTAATTTACTTTTCCTGATTTTTGTTTACAAGTTTTGATATTCTTAGTATTATTAGTCGAAATTCGTATAGGGAATCCTTAAAGATAAATAAAGAGATAGAGAGAGAGATGGGGAGGAACCATAAAAGTCAGTATTTGGTACCTTAAACTTTGCTGTAATTGTACTAGGCATAAAACGTACCACAACAATGACAAATGGCGAAATGGCGGTAGAAACGGATACGGATGCAGATACAGACACAGATTTCAGATGATAGCCTCCTTCTTGCCTCTACTTACCCACAAAACTAACGACGATATTTGCTATTGGCGCTGGCTCCAGTGGCCACCGATCCATTGGATACGTTTTTGGGCACGGGACCTGAGGTGGGTCCATTGCCACCTGGTGGCGGAGCTGCGGAATTGTATGGCGCATAGCCAGGTGCAGGTGGCTGTGGGTTATCTAAAGGGCAGAAGGGAAGAGGCATTAATAAAGAACAAGTAAGGTACAGTCGAGCAGCTCGACTGTTAGATACCCAGATATTTTTAAAAAATTGAAATCTTTTACAACAAAAATAATTTAAATATGAAATGAAAGAAATGCCTGCTAAAATCAAGGACAGCAAATAAGAGTTAAGAATTAATTAATTAAGAGTAATTATTATTTTAGAAATCTGAAATGAAAGTTAGATTTAAAATCTTTTAAAATTCAAAAATATTCTTCATCATCTTTATCTTCATCAATACATTCAATACCTTTCAAACATGATCCAAATAATACTAAAAATTCTACTTAAGCTGTGAGCATTTACACCGAATTTGATTGCTCTGACTCTTTAAATTTCTCTTGCATTCAGACAGACATTTTCATAAACTTATAAGCCTGTGTATACTCTGGGTACTGAGCTAAAAGTCCATTACTTACGATAGTTGTTGGGCGGTGCCGAAGCATAGGGATTCATGCGATTGCCATTCATATTGTTGTGCTTGGTGGGTCCACCACCATAGCTCTGTTGATAGCCACTGCCAAAGTTTGGTGGTGCCGGCTGTTGTTGTTGTTGTTGTGGTGGTGGCGGCTGATGCGGCGGCGGACCTTGTGTCAGCGGCATGGAACCGGGCACTGGTGGTGCCGCCGATACTGGCATATTCCAATTACCCACTGCTGGTGGTGGTGGACCACTGCGATGATGATTCACGGGCGGCACACCAGGTGTGGGCGGTTGCATAGCCGGCGGACCGCCCCATTGATTGGCATGCCACTGTTGGGCACCTGGCGGTGGTGGTGGTGGTGCATTCCAGCCATTCTGTGCCGGTGGATAGGCATTCCATGCATTCATCTGCGGCGGCGGCGGCTGCTGATAATATGGTTGCATCGGAGGCGGTGGCCCCCAATAGTTGTAGTTTGGTGGTGGTGCCGACATCGGTGGTGGCGGTGGTTGATGCTGATATGGCGCCATTTGCTGCGGTGGAGGCACTGGGGGACGGTAACCGGTCGGTGGCATGTTTGCCTTGTTGGGCGGCTGTTGTTGTTGTTGCTGCTGCTGCTGCTGTTGCATCTGCATCTTGTTGCCATTGGCAGCAGGACCCTGTGGAAGTCGATCCTTCTTCTCCAGATTATAGATGGACTTCTTGACATCGACGAGCACGTATTTGATCGAGTGTTGACGCTGAACTGCAAAGCGATAAAGATTCGAATTATTTGAAATGATTATTATTTGGAATACTCACGTATTGCCTTGTCCACCGCATCATAGTCATCGAATTCAATGAACGCAAAGCCTCTGCGCTTCCCTGTGGTCTTATCGGTTAGCAACTTGACAGATACAACATTGCCAAATTGTAGAAAGTATTCACGTAGACAATCCTCATCGTGATTGTCCTTCAGTCCACCCACAAATAACTTTTTCACCGAGATATTTGTTTCGCGTGTTTCACGCTCTGGGCGTGGCAATGCCCGCTTTGCCTCGACAGTTCTAGATAAAAGATAGTTATTATTACATTTATGATTTACAAATAAGATTATTTAACACGTACTTGCCGTCGATGATATGAGGTCGATTCTCTTGGGCCGTATCAACCATAGCGGACTTTGTATATGTAATAAAACCAAAGCCACGCGATCTTTTAGTGGCCGCATCCCGCATCACAACCACGTCCACGACTTTTCCCCATTGCGAGTAGAAGACCTTAAGGCCCTCCTCTGTAGTGTAGGGTGCCAGGCCGCCTATGAAAAGCTTACGCAAATGCTCCAGCTCACAAATGTCCTGTAGTTACAAATTATACATATACATACAACAGTTAGTCAAGTAATTGTTTTTACAAATTACAAATTCACATATTAGATTTTATTGAATTTCAAAAATTAGTTGAACACAAGTCACTGTTTTATATGAAATGAAAAATTAAATGTGTGAAATTTGTATTTGGTCAAAAGAATTACTGGACCAACTGTATACAATTATATGTGTGTGTATGTGTTAGTTTTTCTCCTTCGGCTGTGTGAGTGCGCTGTGCGGCGTATTGTAGAATTTCAATTGCAACTTACATCTTCGTCTTTGATTTCAAATATTTCCGGTGCCGCTTCGTCATTGGAATCCTCCAATTTGATAACTTGTGTTGTGTTTGCCATTTTTGGCGCACGTTTCATTTAATTTACAAAAGAAATGCAAAACTGCAGCTCGTCAGACACGCACGCAGTGTTGCCAACTTCTTCGAAGAAAAATAGCTGTTTCTGCTGGGAAGCATCAAAAAATAGCCTAGAAAATAGCCAACTTTTTTAAATCGAGCTGCCACCCAGAAAAAATATTTACGTCTGGCATCTTTTCAATAAAAGATACATATAATTATTACTATTAATATTAGTGTCTTTTCCATAAAGTAAATTTGAAAACTTTTGCAGAATTTTGTTAGAAATAATTTATACAACTTCTTCACGCGAGGGGTGACGACTTTAAACCATCAATAAAAATTACCACCTTCATTTATTTAATTTCGAACTAAACATTTTCATCAAAATTAATAATTTTTTGCAAAATAAACTAAAAATAAGATCACATTTGAATTGATCAAATCGTTCCGATTAAGTTCGATTAAACTATCCATCGCAACCTGACCAACTCGATACAAATATCGATAGTATGATTGCTCTCGATATATTTTTAGACAGCAGTTTTTTGGTAGCCCTGGGTTGTTATTGTTGCGCAAACTATGTGTTCTTCTAGAAATAAATCGTAAAAATTCACATTTCGGCCAAATAAAAATAGCAGGTGACACAACTGCAGTAACAGCAAATGACTTAAAGCAGGTGGGTTGAATAATTGCATTGAAGTGAATTATGGATGCCATTGTTATGGATTCTTGTGCAGTCAGTGCTGTCAGTTTTGGCGCATTAAAAGCTGTTTGCTGTGAAAAAAACCTAAAAAAGCTGCCAGTTTTGGAAATTTGCATTGTAATATTTTTGTAGTCTTAATTTTTTAAAATTTTATTTTAAATGCATGTGCAACTAAACAAAATAATACTGCATTTAATTTAATTTATAGTTTATTTTTAAGAGTTTCGCTTAACTTAAAAATATTTAATATTTAGCTTATTATTTTTATAAAATAATTATTTTTAGTTTTTTATTAATGTATTTTTTTTCGCTTAACATATTAATATTTAGTTTTTATAAAATAATTATTTTTTATTTATAATTATTTTTAAATGTTTCGCTTAACATAAATTCAGTTAGTCAAGAAAGTGTTTTGAATAAATTACAAATTTACACATTTTCTCTGGCCAAAAATATATATTTTTAATGGATATTTATTTAAATTCTTATTTCATTACTCTTAGAACAAGTTAAAAAAAAGAAAAATAATTTGCAAAGAATTTAACTATTTTTAAAAATTAAAAAACAAAACACTTTTTTGACTAACTGTATATTAAATAATTAATTTGTAGTAGTTAATAATAATAATTTAAAGCTCTATTAACGTGGGGAAATACTTAAATGTTAGCATGTATTAATAAGCGTCGGCGGTGGCACAAAACGGCGTCGATGCTGCTGCTCCTGTTCCTCTTCCCGTTCCCTTTCCCGCTCCCGTTCCCGCTGCTGCTCGGGATGCACCTCCTGTTGATGATTGAGGTGCTGCTGTTGATTTTCCATGTCAGGATAATGAATGTCCTTAACCAACGGCGCTGGCAGCAAAGCCGGCAATCCCGCTGACGTTCCATAGTAGCCCACGCCCACTCCGACGGACCCGGCCGTGCCGAGGATTGCCGAGGTGCCGACCGGGGCTGCAGGTGACGTCGCGTAACTCGTTTGTCCCATTATAGTGCTCATAAAACCATTGGCCACGACAAAGTTCCTGCAAATTGATTATATCGTGCATTACATCAAAAAAAATGAGCCAAGTTCCTTTAAATACACCCCCCACACATAAAACCCTCTTTTTACCCAATACTTCCCTACTATAGGTAGCTATCTAATTGGGTTTGTGTGCGCGTAAATGTCGTAAAATTAATTTCGTGTTAATTTTATGTGAGTACATCAATTAAATTTGTGACATTCCTTTGAATTACTTCCGTGGCAAAATTTTAGGACAGGCACTACACAAAATTGGGGGTTGTTCACTTCTTAGACCCTGTACTTAAAAAATACAGAGTGTAAATTACGTTTGTCAAATGGGAATTTTATGCAATAGGCAGAAGAAATCGTGTATTTATTCCTGATCAGCATTAAAATCCGAGAAAAAATATTCAATTTTAAGAACTTTTCTTTTAGCACTGAAGATTTCAGGGACTATTTCAGAGCTAGAGTTAGAGAATTGGGGGGAATACTCCTATAGCTTGCAAAATTATTAATTACAGGAGTTATTTACAAAAAATTAAACCCTTAAGCCTTAGACACTTAATACGTATGATAGTGTCCGATGTACCCCAAATATTGCAACACAATCGAATAATAAACTCCAAAATAATTCAAGAACTAATTTCAAACAAAGTTGGGTGTGTTTCTATTATAGTATAACTACAGAGTCTATCGCAGTCGGGTTCTCTCTTCTGTAACCTTTGCTACTACACTGTACAAAAATCCGGGATTCCGGGATAAAGTTCGGTAATATCGGTCCTCCCAAAATCGTGTTTGAAATCCTTGACCCAAGAACTTTTTATTTTATTTTATTTTGTTCGGGTTCTATTCGAATATCTTGAGTTGAACCAAAGATTTTAAGCTTTTTCAGTCATTGTCATCTTATCATCATTTAAAAATTATATCCTTAACATTTGGATTTAAAATATGAACTTTAGAATAATTTTAAATTTCTGTTTAGTTTTTAATGACCCCAAATCCGGGATAACCTTATACCAAACCTTATAAAAAGTGGCTGAAAAAAATCGTGCTTGAATCAAGTATTTTGTACTTGGTTTTAGAAAATCAGGGATTACCGTACTTCTGACACTGCATTGGATTGATTATGTCCCGGAATCCCGCATTTTTTTACTGTGTAGTTTCTAGTTTTTAATGACCCCAAATCGACACTCACCTGTAGTGCTGATCAATTTGCGCCTTTTCAATGCGCTTGTCCTTGGCACGACGATTCTGAAACCAGATTTTGATTTGTGTCTCCGTCAAGCGCAATGTCTCCGCCAGCTCAAAGCGACGACTCCTCGAGATGTATTCATTGCGGTGGAACTCGACTTCCAATCTCAGAGTTTGCTCCGTGCTAAATGTGGTGCGTTGACGCCTCTGTCGCCCCTCCTTCCGCCTCCGTCGAGCCACTGATAAAGTAAACAATTTGTTAAAGAATAAGTTATACGAATAGACAACAATAGTTCAGCAATGGACAATGGAGATGTCGGAGCGAAATTAATCTTACATTAATAAACCATCAAATTGAGCTCAACCCCTGCTCTCAAATTCGAGTATATCGTTATAATTTCAGTTGCGTGAGACCAAGTTAAACAAATAATTAACCAACTAACCAACTCCCCCGTCTCTTCCCTTTTCTCCAGAGAAGCGTTTTTCCTGATCGCGTTTATAGCGCACATTAAACCGCATTTTACACGTGTTTTTCAACTGCCCATTATCAACCGGCCTCGCATTCCCTTTCCTTTCTTTCCCTTCCCTTCCCTTCCCTTCTCTTCCCTTCCCATCCTCCCCCTTTTGGGCTGAATCTGAGCCGGGAAACTTTCGACAATGCCAACAGCTGTCTGCCATCCTCCCATTGTTATTGTTGTTCCTGTGCTCATCATAATTATACACTACCTTTGAGGGTACTATTAACTTGACAAGTTATTTCTATTTAAAAAAAAATTAATTTAGAACTTTTAGTTTTTTAACAATTTGAATAAAACTAACAAAATTGTTCCATATTTTGTTTAAATTTAAGTATGAATATATTCAACATTTAACAATATTTGTATACATCATAATATATACATAAATCATAAATAGATAAATAAAAGGTTCTAAAATTAAGATTTTGGTCCCAGAACTAAGAATTTTGGTTTAAAAAAATGGTTTTAAGAACCTTTCAAATAAGACCAATTTCTTATTTATAGACCAACAGTTTTAAATACTCAAGTCAAAAAAAAAAGAAAAATCAGATTTTAAATTTATAATATTTTTATGGAACTCAGATTTTAAATTTGTAACAATTTAAGATTTTTACACTTCCATTAAGAACATCGATTATTTAGATTAATATGCTTAGTATTAATAATTTTGTCAAAAAATTGTCTTTTTTTAACAACAAAATATGTAAAATGAATGTTTTTGATATTAGAAGTTGTTCTTTTTTTTGCAGTGTAAAAAATGTCATAGATATTCCTAGCTGTTAGAGTATACAGTGGTCGTTATGTGGCGATAGTTTTGATAATTCTTTTTTTCTTGGTTACTGTTTGCATTTGATTGTGACGTCAACGTTAGCGAAGCGAACATTATGCCACGCCCATTGTAATTGTTTGTTTCCCTTATGCTGATTACCGCCTAATTGTTGTTTCCCCCTCCCTCCCTCTCAATTCGGTCTCTTGAAAATGGTAAATCTGTAAAGTTTTGCACTTTGTTGTGGGTGCGAGAGGACGGGCTAATCTCTGGTTTGCGCCTGATTACCCTTTGCCTGACTAACTCTAACTCCCAACTTGCCTAAGCTCTGCTTTGGCTTACAATCTACACATATGTAACTAAAAGTTCTGCTTCTTCTTCTTCTTTTTTTTTAAATCACGTGTGAAATTCGATATGACAAGTGTTCTTTTGGGGACTGTGTTTTTTAGGTTTCCTGTTCGAGCTCAATTACAATGTTCATTTTTTTCAACAGCCAACTTTAAAGTGATATACTTATTACCACTGTACAAGGCTCATTATCTCTCTCTCCCTCTCTCTGTCTTTGTCTCTCTCTCTATATATATATATTATATATGTATATGTATATAAAATTTTTTGTTCCTAACTTAAGCTATAAAATGTTAATTACTTCGGGGCCCTGTTAATAAATAAATATATGTATATATAAACATTTAGTCAAGAAAGTGTTTTGACAATATAAAAATTTACATATTTGTTTTAATATTTATAAAAAGGAATATATTTCTATTGTTTTAATTAACCTAAAAGTTTATACAAGAATAATAAAAGATGAAATCAAATAAAAATCCATAAAAAATATATATTTATTGAATTAAATCTTTTTTGATTGTGTCAATACACTTTCTTGAATAACTGTATGTGTACATTTAACCACTGTGCATTCTAGATTTCTAAAAACCTTCACGAGCGACCTTTAAGCGTTAATACCGCAAGTAAATGCGAGTTTTTACACCTGAATGCATTTTAATATTTTCTTAATTTCTTTTTTTTCTTAACTCCCTTCTCTCTCTCTCTATCCTTCTCTTCTCCTTCGTTGCTTTCTTATTACGAGAATGCTTCTGCTTCGACTGCTTTTTACATATTTTTTTCTTCAATGATTTACCGCCAACTTTAATGATATTCAATCGCTTTTTTTCGAGCTGAGCTTTTTTTTGAGTTCCTGCGGAACTAATTTTTTTAAGCTTTTTAATTTTTGCACCTGCATTTGCGACTGAAAGTGCGTGTGAAAGTGTTGACACTTCCTCTGCTGTTTATTTGACAAATTTTGAATCATTACAGATCGAAATTCAATGCCTGCCTCCCTGTGCTTCAGGTGCACGCGCTGCCTCATAATGGGATCTTCCAGAGCAAAATTAGTAGCAGCTTTTCCAGCCAGGCATATGGCGGACAAAAAGGAATCGGACAAAAAGGAATCGGATAAAAAGGAATCAGATATAAAGGAATCAGACTTAAAGGAATCAGATATAAAGGTAAGTTTAGGGAGCTTTAGCGAGCTTTTACTTACTATCATAATATTAAAATAAAAAACTTAAATGATGTTTATTGAAATTTTGCTATCCCAATGGCGCTTAAAAAATTAAAAAGAGCTTTAATGAGCTTTTCTATTTTTACACTAGCTTTGAAACATTTTTTTAAGTCGAAGCTGAGGTTTACAAAGCTTTGACTATTCGGTAAACAATTTAAAGCTGCACCTTTAAGTGCTTTTAAAAAGCTTTCAGTGCCTTTTCTTATAGGGATTGTCTGAGCGTCAAGGAGCTTTCAATATCATTAGAATACTTTAAATATATTCTATTATAACTATAATCTAAATTTAACGAAATTTTACTATACTAGGGACGTTTTAAAATCATTTAATGAGCTTTAATATGTTTTTCCCCATAGAAATTATCTATTTTGTATTTCACAGATTCCCCCGGAACCCACAACCTGCTGTATGTCTGGATGCGCCAATTGTGTTTGGGTCAAATACGCCGAGACTCTGGCCAAAATACTGGGCGATAATGATGAACGAGCACGTGAGATCGTTCTATCCAAGATTACCGATCCTAATCTAAAAATGTTTTTGAGCGTTGAGCTGCGAAACTTGAAACGTATACGAGAACAAAATGCAGCAGCAGCAAAAGAGAAGCCAAAGGAATAAACAAAATAGTTCAAATTCTAGCACAAAATTATAAGTTAATAGTTAATAAATAATTCAGGTCAGCTTGAATCTTAACGTTTTACCAGCTTTATAAGAGCTGAATCTCTCACCAGATAAAGATTAAGATGTCTGACATATACCAAGTATTTCATCTACCTGATTATTTTGTTTACATTGTTTTCCTGACATAATTTAATGTTTTCTTATGGTAAAATATAAACTATTAAGAACTTATTTGAATTGTAGCTACCATATGATATAGTATCATATGATCTTGATGACTTACATAACATTACAATTGCAACTCACAGTACATTAACTACAAAATAAGTTTTTTGACTAAAATATTGTATGTATATACTGATTGTTCCAATTAAGAAATTGCTTTAAATGAGAAGTTCTATTTTCAGGGATATTTATGCATAAAAAGACTATGTTGAAAATATATTTTTTTTAAAGTCAAATAATAATTGTGTTTCTTTAATGAATTGCGAAATGATATTTAAAGTGTTTTAATTTTTATATACATTATTTTAATTATAATTTCAGATTTCATTTTTATTGAAATTATTCTAATGAAGTACATATATACCTTTTTAAAATTTGGTTTTAGAATGGATATTTTCTAGTATCGTGGAAATAATTTTGGAAAATCATAGTATAAAACGTGTAAGTAAATATTATGTCATTATCTTAACTAATGAATTTGTTTAAAATGAAAATCACTTTGGAAAATCATCGAAACTTGTAAGTAAATACTCACAAAATGCTGAAAATCCAGCTGTAATGTGGGGATCCGTAGAGAAAGCCGGAAATGGTAAAGCCGTCGGTGAAGTTGCGGAAGTTGAGATAGCCCTATAGGGGCTATACTCCGGCGGAGGTGCATGGAATTCGTATGTCGGATAACTGATAAGGGAGACGCGTTCATCACTTATTGAAATATCCGGCGAGGATACGCTGCCTCCGTCACTCTGATAAGGAGTCGAGACTCCATGAGTACCGACATCGACATCGATGTCACCGTCACCGTCGTTTTCACTTTTTCGTGTCCGCGTTTCGAGATGACCGTAAAGACGCTCAAAGAATTGACGCGGCGACGAGGGACGTTGCGGGGGAGTCACGATAATGGTTTGTGTGGATGTCGGAGATTTCTTAATATCATCCACATGATGTGGCGATGTTTGATTTTGTTGCAACATCTTAAGCACTCGAATTGATGTATCGTTATTCAATTATTTATGATAAGCGTCTGAACTAATCACCTCAATAATCGTCGAGCGACTGAACTTGACGTTACTTCCGACGTCGACGTCGATGTTGACCAAAAGGACGAAATTGGTCAAGCAGCGGCGCTTTGAATATTTTCTGCCACATTAACATCAACCAGGCGCTTTAAATTGTGGTTAATAAAAAATGTGAGATGCCGCAAACAGCTGCATTAAAAACAGGGTATAAAAAGAGCGTTGCGTTCATTGGTCAAAACGTTGTGATGCAACCCCTTGTTTATTTCCGCTTTTGAACGTCCGTTAAGGGTAGCAAACAGGATAAGCGCCGCCCCTTATATGACATTTCAGCATAGCATCGAGCTTTTTTTATTGCGCACATTTCTCTTTCAAGCTGTTTGATGTGTAACTCAAACCAAATTGCTGCGATATATTTAAAAAAAAAAATGTCCTAATATGATTATTTTTGTATGCAGATTCAATTTAGAGACCAAATAATGATCAAAATGACATTCCGCTTGAAAATCGGGATTGTTTTGACAAAGTTATGCAAGTTTGAAGTCTGGTACAGCTTTGAACTAGACACTTTACAAGTCAAATTTTTTCTAACTTTCCACATGATTTTTTGCAAAAAAATGAAACCCCTCAGAATCAAATTTAAAGTGCCGTTTTATACTAATTTGGGTACCAGGAGTTGATTAAAAGTGAAAACTATGGATTCTAAATTTTGAAAAAAATATTTTTTCCGAAAAGACAAAGGGGGAGTACATGCTGTTTGTCGCGATAAAGACGAAAATAAAAAAAATTCTTAATATGATTATTTTTGTTTGCAGATTCAATTTAGAGACCAAATAATGATCAAAATGGCATTCCGCTTGAAAATCGGGATTGTTTTGACAAAGTTATGCAAGTTTGAAGTCTGGTACAGCTTTGAACTAGTCACTTTACAAGTCAAATTTTTTCTAACTTTCCACATGATTTTTTACAAAAAAATGAAACTCCTCAGAATCAACTTTAAACTGCCGTTTTATACTAATTTGGGTACCAGGAGTTGATTGAAAGTGAAAACTATGGATTCTAAATTTTGAAAAAAATATTTTTTCCGAAAAGACAAAGGGGGAGTACATGCTGTTTGTCGCGATAAAGACGAAAATAAAAAAATTTCTTAATATGATTATTTTTGTATGCAGATTCAATTTAGAGACCAAATAATGATCAAAATGGCGTTCCGCTTGAAAATCGGGATTGTTTTGACAAAGTTATGCAAGTTTGAAGTCTGGTACAGCTTTGAACTAGACACTTTACAAGTCAAATTTTTTCTAACTTTCCACATGATTTTTTACAAAAAAATGAAACCCCTCAGAATCAAATCATAAATAAATCGCATTAATCATAATTTAATGCTGTTGACATAACTGAAATTTGGCAAATGAACGTCACATGGCGCGCAGGTCGCAGGTTCAAATCCTGTATCGGGCAGATTTTTTTTTTATTTACTATATATATTAGATGTGTTAAATTGCCATGTTTTATTAATGGTTATATTGACATAAGTATTAACATTTGATTTTAATATAAATTTTGTAATTCTTTTCTCAATAAGAGTACTACAATAAATAATATTGCAATATATCAGGCACCAGCTAGCGGTATGGTGGCTCAAAGTGTAGAGTCCCCATATTTTACACATTCTTCTTTTGTCATCGGGTCGCGGGTTCAATTCTCTGCCGCGGCGTCAACTTTTTTTGTCTAAATTTAGCTGATTTTAGATATTTGTCGGGTTCATATCCCAGAATGGGCGTAAAGTTTTTTTTAAATTGAAATTATTGTTTGTTTATGTTATATTTACATTATATATTTTATTAATATTATATATTAATTAAAAGTTTAAACTTGAGATAAGAAATTTTAATTTTTGAAAAACACAAGGGGGGACCCTTACCATAAAAATCGATCCGGAAAAAAAAATTTTTTTTTGATAAAAAATACCCTACCCCAAAAACTCCACTCCCCTAGCATTTGTTGTTCCCCCAATGGGGAAACAATAAAAAAACACAAGAAAAAACCGCAAAATATCAACAATAGAAGCAGGAAAACCCAGATTTGGTCCAAAATGACTAATTTGGGTTCCTTTCATGCACCACTGATATCTTCATACCAACCCCCATCCCCAACTGGGGATCAAGGAATGATTTAATTGTTGTTTAAATTTATTATTTAGTTGGGCCGAATCCCGGCGGTACTGCAATACCGGGCCAACCCGTGACAGAGGTGGAGCAAGCCCCTAGCACTCCGTCTATTTCCAAAAATCAGTTTAACATTTGTTGTTCCCCAATGGGGAAACTATCAGATGTTAAGCTGATAAGAACAGATACTACACTTTGATCTTAGCCAAAAGGCCGAGAAGCGATAACTACAGCTAGAAAACAAGCCCCACTACATTAGTGGGGAGCTAGAACTAGTTGGGAATTAAAGGGTCACAATATGAAAAATATAACAGTGCTGTAAAACACGACATATCACACGTGGTGTTGGAAAACGAGTCATTTAACTATCGCAACACATCGATATTTTACAATACATTTCATAAGATAATAACATTGAAAAATATAATCCATTGTGGGGTCTGTGGGTTTGGAGACACAAAAATTGGATACCCAATATCATTTCAACATGTTAAAAAAATTGTTAATTATTGGTATATTTAATACATAAAATAAAAGCATTTGATAAATAATGCAAATATAAATAATTATATCCAATGATGTTGGGGTTGGGGGTAAGATTGGGGGGAGATCGATGGTGCCCCAAAATTATTTCAATATATTAAAAAGTTGTTAATTATTGGTATATTTAATACATAGAATAAGAGCAGTTGATAAATAATACAAATATAAATAATTATATCCAATGATGTTGGGGGTAAGATTGGGGGGAGATCGATGGTGCCCCAAAATTATTTCTATATATTAAAAAGTTTTTAATTATTGATATATTTAATACATATAATAAGAGCATTTGATAAATAATACATATATAAATAATTATATCCAATGATGTTCGGGTATTATTGGGGGTTGGGGCAGGTGGATGGGGTACCCCAAAATTATTTCAATATATTAAAAAGTTGTTAATTATTGGTATATTTAATACATAGAATAAGAGCAGTTGATAAATAATACAAATATAAATAATTATATCCAATGATGTTGGGGGTAAACTTTGGGGTTGGGGCATATGGATGAGGTGTCCCAAAATCATTTCCATATGTTAAATATGTTAATTATTGTTAATTATTTTATTATGTATGTTAATTATTGGTATATTTGGTACAAAATAAATGCATTTCTAATGCATATGCATATTGATACTATCGTTAGAAAAAATATCATTCAAGAAAGAATATCGCAAAAAAGTGTCTATCGAAATATCAGTATTTTTATCAACAACCCTAAATAAAGTCGCGGCGTGCGAAAAACGTTTAGTTTGTCCAACTTCAGACGCTTGAAAACATGAAAAAATGGCAAAGAATAAATCGACGGTGTACTTAGGCTACGAGGATGAAGAAATTACAGCTAAACAGGCTGCATTCCTCAATAGTTGCACTAACAAAATAGGTGGAACTCCAGTAAGTACAAGTGATGAGCAAATTGGCAGTGGCCGTGATTTTGTGGGTATCAGTGGCAGTGAAAAAATATCTGTTGGATGTACATATTTAATTATTAAATGAATATTTCTATGTATATATAAATATGCAAGTCTTGAAAATATGAAATTACATAAATTTGGCTGTTATTTATTGATTTAATAAATACACAGTGACTGATGGCGAACAAATTCTTGTGAAATGTCACAGATATGCAAATATTGCTCAACACTGACCAAACACACACACACAGACACACACACACACATACAAGCGCATTCGAATGTGCATGTGCGACACTATGTAATTAAAATTGATTTTTTACCAATAGAATTGGCCGAGACATGAAGTTACCGTGCCCGTCTGCCCCCTTTGCGGAATGGTGCGTCCCCTAATCGTGCAGATGTATGCCCCCCTGGATCGTTCCCAGTTCCATCGGAATCTATATGTATTTGGCTGTGTGAGTCCAGCGTGCTCGCAGAATCAGAAGAGTTGGGTCTGTGTGCGCACTCAGCATCTGGACAACCAGTTTGATGTCATCAGCGAGCAGTCACCCAAGTTGGTCAGCAAACAGAGCAAGAAGAAGAACAAATCGAGTGCCGCACAAAAGGTGAACTGGTGCAGTGGAGCCGATGATTGGGGCTGGGGAGAACCAGAGATCGTGGCAGAGAGCGAGGCCATGGATCTGACCGCCGACGATGAGCAGAACGAGCGCAATGGCAATTTGAGGCCCAATCTGTTACCGGACGATGATTTTCCTGTGGATGCGGGAAAACTGGGTGATGATGACGATGACGATGAGAGTACCTCTGTTGAAAATGATTTGGTCTGCGGATTTGGTCAAATCGACATGAACTCGCCGGAGAAGGCTGGTGAAGATCCGAATGCGAATTGTGCAGCTGCTGTCGTGCCCACAGCAAGTGGTGATGGAGCAGGAGGAGCTGGAGCTGCAGCAACTGCAATAATATGTGCCGAGATTGAAGGTATTCGCAATTGATATATGTATGATATGATATCTAGTTGGGACTTTAAGTTAAAGTCCATGAAAATGGAGAATATATATTAATCAATATGGAATTATTATTTGTAATTCAATTTTAATCACAAAAACAAATTTATTGATTGGTATTATTTTTAATTAATTACAGGACCCGAGACGGATGTTGTGCTAGTGGATCCACCAAAGAAACCGGAGCGGGATCTAATTGCCCTGTTGAAGCATACCTCATTGCCGGCCACGCTGGGACCGCTCTCTCAGATCAAGGATCTCACGCTCAAGTCGCTTTACATTGCTGTGGATGTGGAAACGAATGCGAAGCAGGAGGAGTATGAAAACTATGGTGGCTTGCTCTCAATGGATCACATACGCGATCTCTATCAGGAGTACAAGTTGCAGGATGAGAATCCGGCCCGTTCGCCTGTTGCGTCCGCCTCGGCTGCCGGCGGCAATGAATCATGTGATGAACAGCAGGAGGCATACGAGAAAGCTCTGCCCGCCCATGGTGATGTGGTGTTCCATAACTTCATCACAACCATACAGCAAAATCCGGGCCAGCTATTAAGGTAAGTAATTAATTACAGTATACATATGTTATGAAATACTTTCATAATATGCTGTTTATTTTTTTGGCAGATACTCTAGAGATGCGCATCCGCTGCTGGTGGCACCGTTGAATGAGCCGCTGCCCAAGTGTCAGAACTGCAAGGGAGAAACCATCTGTGAGGTGCAGCTGCTGCCAACGTTGATCCCAAAGCTGAGGTTTCAACAAAACTCCTGCAATGCGCCAATTGAATACGGCAATGTTTTAGTCTTAACTTGTTTAAAGAGCTGCTGGGATACGCCCGATCAGATGCGCTATGAGCACGTTGTTGTCCAGTCCGAAACATAGATGCAGACGAATATATATACACATATATATATATATATGTATATGCATATATTTCAATCGCAAATTTGCATTAACTTAGAAAATGAAAAGCTAAGCTTTCTCACTTTGTCCTAGGATGATTTTATGCTCTAGTTATTAAGAACGTTGTACGCTTTTAGACAGCAAATGCCAATTAATGATGCATAGTTGCTAAAGACTCGTTATTTCCATTCACATATTTAACAGAAACAAAAAAACTTTTAATTAGAGAAACGCTATGCAATTTGTTTTATTCTCGCAAATAATTGTGATGAATTGGATGCACGGGAAAATCTTTAATTTAATATAATTAATCAATTTCAATTAATTTTTTTGATCTACATTAAAACAAATTATGAAATACGTAAATTACGTAAAATCATAGAACAACTCTTATTTTAAATTTTATTATAATTAATGTTTACTATTTATCAATTTTAATTAAATAAATTATATTATTTGGTATAATTCAAATTGAATGCATATATTTTTATTTTAAATTTGTACTACAAAATTTAAAAAAAGGAATTGTTTTAACTTTTATTATAAAAGTAAGAGTTATTCTATGAATTGTAAATACGAATTTTAATTTTTTCATTCAGATCAAAACATAATTTTGTGTTTCTAATGAAAATCAACAAGTAGTTTATTGTTATAATTATTATTTTAACAATTATAATCGCAACGGTGCAAGTTTTTATGTCAATGGTGCATCCGCATCCAGATGATAGCTCTTCACCGGCGAGAACCACAACGGCGGATACTTGGCGACTGTCAGATCGAATTCCGAGCTAGTCTCGATCTTGTTGCGTCTCTGCACCAACGTATACTTGGTCCAGGCCAACTGGGCAAATTGCCTCTTGGGCGAATTCATGATCCGCAGTTCTATCACATATTGCGAGTTGTTAGCCTCCTCATCGCCAGGCATAATGCTGCCACGTCGTTGTCGCTGCACCGTCGACCTCGACTGTGATTTCTGTAGCATTAAGGTAACAATGTTGCCAAACAGTCGATACCGACCACGGAGCACATCTGGACGACTAGTGTAAAGCTGCTTCAGCTTGTTAACTCCCTGTGCCGGCTCATCGGCACTGGTCATCATCAGCACCTTTCCATCGGGCAGAAAGCGTATGTAACGATAATATTCAACCAGCTGCAATGGTCGATAGAATTGATCTTGGAAACTGTTTTCGCCCATGCGTAAATAAGTTGTTTTACTGATGTAGCATCCACTAAAGAGCACCCTTTCACGTCGTATAAACATATCACGCCAGCTGCCGTAGTTCAAGCCGTCTTCCATGCCATCCAAAGTTCCCACATTGTGTCCCCATACCCTGGAAATACAAGGAATTAAACAGTGATAACACTACGCCTTATTCTGACTCAAATAATACACAAAAATCAACTCACTTTACACATGCCAATCTCCAAAGTTCCTCGTCGCGCCCATAAATGTAGCAGCCCCTGCATACGGCCGCAAAGTTCTCCAGGGATACCATATCCAACTGGGATGACACGACCCAGCGTAATATATTCATTACAATCTCAGGCGGCAGATCGGAAATGTGTGTGTTATGACCTGTTGATATGACACTTGCATCGCGACTGTTGATCAACATCTTTCCAGCATAGATTTCCTCGCAGCACAGATCCCTTTGGAACTTTTCGTATAAGCCATCAATTAACTGAATATCCTCCTTGGGCTCCGATAGGGACAAATCAAGTTGCTTGTTAAAATCGTTGGGTAAATTGTGGTACTTTTTGTTGGCATCGTAATTGAGCTTTTGTTGCTCGTAAAATTTAAATTCGATATCAGGTACAATTTGTGTAGCTTTGCGATAGAATGCAAGTGCATCGTACACTTTGCCCCGCTGCTCCAGATCAACGGCGGTGCGATAGAAACTCTCGGCCTTGGCCTGTGCCTCAATGTCACGTAAACCTGGCGTCTGCTCCACTTGATCTTGCTGCACTGATTCATTTTGAACCTTTAGTTCACGCTGCCAGTTCACACGGAACTCATCGAGCACACTGTTTTTGTAATCAGCTGAAGAGTCCGCCGTGTCGTCCATATTCTCACACTTGTACGTGGCAATAATGCGAATTTCAGCTGAAATCGAATATAAAAAGTTGATCTAAATGTTTATTTTTTTAACTGACGCAATTTCTAACCTGCAATTAGGGAAATGGTTGTTTAGTTAGTCGATCGCTCTAGCTTTAGATCCAGATCCATGGACACTTCGGACACTATAATGAATGGACGTGCGTATTGTTGATAACGGCCGCTCTCTTCTCTACCCATGGACTTAAAAGCTGTGTCACGTTGCATGGGCAATATCAGGCTGCTTTTAATTATATAGCACAGCTCAACAATTTTATAATTTTTTTTATTTGCTGAGCAATGTTTTTCTCTTCACTATCGAAAAATTGTACAACACTGCAAAATATTTTTCTGTGCACTATCGATATGCTTTGTCACTATCGATGACTCGATAGTATTAAAAGTCGCGTTTTACAACACTAAACTGTATATAATCGATATACCGCGTTGCAGCTCGTACAAAATAATCGACCGGCAGACTTGTTGTTATTTTTTATTTGCTTGGCAATTTTGTTAATATTATTATAATAATAGCTTAAACAAGTTGATAATGTCTGCAGACTACGCGCACTTGTGCTCAGCGATACTTGAGCAGTGCTTTGGCAAAGTGGTGCAGTCGGTGGCGGATTGTTTATTTTCAGCGACCACGCGCACATTGTCACAAATTGTGAGCAGCACGAATTTTCCGAGAAAGGAAGTGGGACTCGCTCTGGCCGTGCTTATTAAATTCCGGCTGGTTAACTTTGAGCCATCTAAGAGCAACTCATATCTACCCGAATATTCGCTGAGAAGGGAAGATGTGATCTGCCTGCTTCGCTACCCACGGTGAATATCATGTGAATTTTAAAAGATGAGAGATTAAAATAATCCAGATATTCTTTCAGCTATATACACCTCGTGCAGACCAAGTATGGAAATGTTGGCACATCAATTGCAGAGGAGCTGCTGAATTCTGGATCGGAAACAGCAACAGGTGTGCTGCTCAAATGCCTGACTGACAACGAAAACAAAACGGAAAGTCCCGAATCCTATCGGGATACATTTATTAAAATGATTTCCGATCATTATATTATAAAGACGCCGGAGCTAATAACGAGCGAGGAGCAAGATGAGTTGGTGCCCAAGTTCCTGAGGAACGAGTGTGATTTCTTTGTGCCCCCCATCATTGATCTACAGCTGCTGGCAAAGATACGAAACGGGGAGGCCACATTGTCGAATGCTCCCGATAGCGGTATGATCTGGAACCTTAACTATGACCGATTCCATCAGGAGTTTCGGGATGACATCATGAAGCTTGCCATTGAGCGAAAACTGGGTGACAATGCCGCCGAATGCTTTCGGTTCATTTTAAACCTAATGTACAATACCACAGATCCGTGGCAACGGGTGAGTTTTCCATTTAAATATAATATATTACAATTATATCTGAATGAAAAATAATAATTACATTTATAATCGTTGCAGAAAGCGTCTAATCACGTTACCTTTGTGGAGATAAAACAGGCAATTGAGCGAAAATCGAATAATCTGGATCTAATGAAGCACCTGGATCAATATATCAGCTTGATAAGTAAGAATTCTCCAAGTTAAAGGAATTATCTGTTATAATCAGTTTCAATTTATTACAGCGGATGATTCTCTGGGCTTCCTGCGCAAAGTGGGCGACATGGGAGGTGGTCAGTATGTGGTGGACATGGAGCGTTCATTTGAATCCTTGGCATACGCCTGTGTAGAGTCTGTTATCACTGAACGTTTTGGATCGAAGGCAACGCGTATATTTCGTGTGATACGCTTTAAAAAGTACATCGAACAGGAGGATCTGCAAAAGGAGGCGATGATACCGGCAAAGGAGGCCAAATCCCTTGCCTATAATCTGTTCCAAGAACAGTTTATACATGTGAAATGTATTAAGAAACCCGGTGGAGGAGGAAGTGGACCGGCCAAGGCATTTTATCTATTCCAAATCAAGGAGAAGGATGTAAGAGTAAAATTCAATGTAAATTGAGTTAGAATTTAATGACTTTCTTGTTTAGACTGTGAGAATGTTGCTGGACGTTTGCTTCAAGGCGCTTTACAACATCATAAGACGCTCGAACTTTGAGAAGAGTGAGCATAAGGGACTCATTGAGAAATCTCAGAGACTCGACAGCATTGTTGAAGCTATGAAAGAGCGGGGAGAAGCCGATGACTATATCGCAGAGGTATTCACAGAGTATATTGTTGTTAAATCAATAAATTACTTCCTTTATTCTTGCAGATTGCGGAAACATTCACGCCACCCGAATGTGAAATTCTCAATAATGTCAAACATCGTATTAAAACGTTATCAAAAGCTGAACTCACTCTGGACGACACAATATTTCTTTTGCAGATGTATCAACATCATTGCACGACACTCCCAACGGGCATACAGAAGTTTAAATAAAAGTTGTTATTGATATTAAATAAAATTTGTTCTTGATTTAATATAATTGAAGAGTTTTGTGAATTTAAATCGCGCGCCATTTTTTAATAACGTTTAGTGTGGACACAATTAGAACTCATTTAGTACAAAAATCTTAACGTATTTTGTGTCTTTGCTTTTTAGATCTAATTGAGTATTTAGCTTATTAGTACATTTCGTTTAATTTTAGTGTGGACACATTTGGTATATATTTAGTACAAAGTGTGACCTAAGATCTAAAGGTACATATTTAGTACAAATGTTGTACTAAGATCGAAATGTACCTCGAACCAGTATTTACGTGATACGATATTCCTTGCCTTTTTAGATCTATCTGGGACTTTATCATAGCGCTGAGCTTTTGTTTGTCTTGCTTCGAATAAAATTACTAAGCTTCTGTTTGTACACGTTGGTAAAATCTGGCAGCACTGAAACAACAGCGAGGTGTGGCAGCTCTCTATTTAAATTTGAATTCAAATTTGAATTCAAATTCGAAAATGAATATAATTTTTATTAAACTATGCATTTAAAAGTTTAACAGTATTGATCAATGCAAGTATAACCGTTGTAATATCAAATTTTTATTATAAAAATGTGGCACATATTATAAATTATTTTAAATAATAAAAAATTGTAGACAAAATTTATAGATCTAAATTTAAAAAAAATAAATTGTTGAGTGCATTAAAAAAACAATTTGACACTTCTTTCTACTTCGGATTTTATTTAAGTTTTTCTACGATTTTACACTTTCTTTTATTGTAATTCAGTGCAGTTCCCAATTTATATATGAAGAACCCATTTTCTGAAACGTCAGCTTGTTAACAAGCATTTGATTTACTTCTTATTTTTACATTTGACATATGACATTTGACCCCTAGGCATAATCTCCCCTTTTTGATATGGGTAGCGAGGGCAGTTTAACGAAAAGTGCTGACTAAAAGGCAAGAAGAGCAATAAAAGCGTAAATTAATTAACAATATCGTATTTCCATATGTGTTGCGGTGCACAACAAGTCAAAGTCCAACGCCTTCCCCCTTCCCCCTATCTCTTCATCTACCCTCCTCTTTTGGCGCCTTGAAAATGTGTAACGCCCACACACACGCACACACAAACACACGCACACCCTATGTTTATTTGCATAAGTAGCTCAGCATTTGGACTCGTATCGCCCAAGGAGGCGTGAGTTAAAGGGTGAGGGGGGGGAGGGCGTGGCGGGAGGGGGAAACACGCATTTATATGTACATGTGTGTGTACAAATTAGGGGCAACACAAGAAAAAATGGGAATTTCTTTTGCGGCACTCAACTGGTTGAATGATGTCCTTCATAATGACGGCGCAAGACAGAGCCTTAAATAAACACGGCAGTGCACAGTGGTCATTTTGCGCATCTCAGCTCGGATTAATTAATAACTTTGTCGCAATATTTACGCTTGCAAAACAACTTTAGCAGATTTTTTCATTTGATTTAACATTTTATTAAAAAAACTATTTATAATTTGTTTTAAACTTTTCTTTTTAATTTTTTTTTATTTTGTCAACTTTTTCTATATCCAAAAAATCAGTTAAAAGTTGTGTTTCTAATTTCATAAAATAATTTTTTTAAAAAGAATTATCATTTTACTTTACAAATTATTTTTTATTAAAAAAAAAATATTTTTCGAGTTTTATCAAACTATTCTATACCAAGAAATCATAAAGTATTTTGTTTCTAAAGACCTAAAAAAATTTTTTAGATTTGAATTACACATTTCACTGGAAATCTAGTTTTTAATTTAAAAAAATTGTTTTTTCAGTCTATATATTTTGGGTTTTTTTTTAAAATAATTTTTTAAATCGATTTAACATTTAATTTAAACTTTACTTCTTTTTTAATTTTTCTTAATTTTTTTTGCTAAGAAAATATTAAAAGTCTCGTTTTTAATTTTATAAAATAATTTTTTAAATTCTAATTAAAATGTATTTGAAATTTAACTCAAAAATTTGATTTTTCAGTTATATAAACTTTTTCGTAATTTTATTATATTTGTATCAATTTTCTTTACTTCTTAGGAAAATGTGAACAAGCGGGATATTTGAAAATTAGAATTAATTCGAGCTAAATTGATCAGAATGACCACTGTGCAATGGACGTAAGCCTATCGTTTCCGTTTCCCCCTCAAGCCTCAACATCTCATCCTACATGTATCCCGAAACAGGACATACACATAAATTAATGTTCGTTGTAAGCGGAAATATTTGTGTGTTTTTTTTGGTGCAGACAATTTTATCATTCGTGGCCTAAAAGGAGGAACGTAAAAGTCAAATCATATGTCATCTTCAACGTATTTATTTCGCCAGTTTTTGGATGGGAGTGAATTTTGCAATGCGGATACGACAGGTGGACAGATTGATGCGCTCGGATTCCGGATGTCGGTGTAACATTATTAACAATCTTGGCAGTGGATATTGCGGTTTTGGGTTTTATGTTAATCACCAAGTTTGACAAATTGCCTCAAACTGCAAAGAAGCGTGTGATTTATGTGGACATGTGAGAGCATTAAGGGGGTTTGGTTGGTTTGTGAGGGGGTGGGAAGGAGGGATGGAGGGATGGAGGGTTGGAGGGTTGGAGGGTTGGAGGGTTGACTTAACCTTTGGCGATAAGGTTGTGGTAATTAGGCGTTTTAGCTTTTCCCTTTCTTGAGACACATTTTGGCACGTACAAACGTGTTGCAACCTAATTAAAATTAAAATTAAACACACACACACAGCCAAAAAATAGGGGTTCAAGTCCTTGACACGAACTGAGGCACGTTGTTGTCGCCGTTGTTGTTGTTGTCGCCGTTGTTGCATGCAACGCGTCATACAAAGTCAAATTCGTGGCAGCCTAAAGCCAAAATGCCACTCAAAATCCATTTGATGCACGAGCGTTGCAAAATATGGGGGTCGAGATGCTGCCACATGCCACATGCCTCATGCCACATGCTGCGCCAGTGTTGCCACCATTTCAAGGAATTAATTAGCTAATTTTTTCAAGTTTCTAGTTTTCACAGAAACATTATTAATTACATTTAAAAATTTGTATGATTTTGGTTTAAGTAAATCGAATAAATCATAATCGAAAATAATAAAGAAATGGATAAAAATCAGGGATTAAAACCTTAACCGAAACCGTACCTTTAACCGGTGAAGACCGATTGAAATTTGTAACCGTAACTGAAACAGTAACCGAAAATAATCTTTCCGCTGTACCGAAACCCATAAACCGAAGCTCTTTAAACCGAAATAACCGATTCATTTATAAGGGTTAATTTCGGTTCTTGACGTCGCAGCTACTGAGCAACATTGATAACTTTGAACTGCCATAACTTTGTCAAAAGTCAATCAATTATTATACGCAATGTTAATTTGAGCATGATTTTTCCTCTAAATTTGTTCTGCATTTAAATATTGTTAATTTTGAAAATTTTTAATTTTTCGAAAATTTCGAAAATTTATATACTTACCCCTTTGTATTTTTCGAAAAAATTCGAAATTTTTCAAATTTTCTAAATGAACAAAATTTAAATGCAGAACGAATTTAAAAGCAAAATCATGCTCAAATTTACATTGCGTATGGAAATTGGTTGAGTTTTGACAGAGTTATGGCAGTTCAAAGTTGCTCAGTAGAACGTCAAGAACCGAAATTAACCCTTTTAAATGAATCGGTTACTAAACGGTTATTTCAGTTTAAAGAGTTTCGGTTTATGGATTTCGGTACAGTGTAAAGAAATATTTTCGGTTACGATTTCAGTTACGGTTACAAAATTCAATCGGTTAAAGAGGTTACAGTTTCGGTTATGGTTTTAATCCCTGGTTTAAATGCAAATAAAAAAATACATCAAACTTATTTTTATATTGTCATCAATTTTGGTAATTTATGGTATAAATATTGATTACACAATTTGTTTTTATTTATAAAGATTAAATTAAAGGATACAATTAATTTTAAATAAAAGAATATCCTGTTTCCAGGATACCCCATCAATTTTCTAGCTGTTGCAATTAAAAAATAGTTAGGTCTAGCTATAAATTGGCTAAAAAGGCAACATTGTGCTACACATTTTATGTTAAATGGTGGTTGCAGTGTCTTCCTTTCCCTCTCTTACTTTCACACCCCTCTCTCTCTCTCTATCACTCTCACTGCCCCTCTCGCTCTCTCTTGCTGCATTCTGCGGGTGCCTTTTGCCTTAATGCGGTTTTCACAGTCAAATTGCCTGAGAATCGGATGCATTTGCAGGATTATTGCACATTCGACATAGTCTCGACATAGTCATAGAGTTTATAGAGTTATATGTACTCGTAGATAGCAGAAGATGATGTTACATCTCAATGGGAAGTACAAGCACTTTTCTGTCTAGAGCTTATCTCCATGCTCCATATCGATATACCTTTCAATCTATCATCTGCAAATTGGTTTCTTGGGTTAGCTGACATCCTTGTTGTACCCCATTTGCTCTTTGATACCCGCATCACCTTCAACTCCTCCTCTCCCTCTCTCCCTCTCTTCCTGCTCCTTCTCCTTCTCCCTCTCTCCTTGTACTCACATTGTAGTTAGATGGTTACCCATTCCCACGATTACAATCAATATAAATCACATTTACCCAAAGCGAAAATGTTTTCTACTTCAGTGGAGAAGCCAAAAAAATATTCATACGCAACAGGGGAATTCACCGCTCTCTAATACCCTGTGTCTAAATTCGATGGCAGCCAAAGAAGTTTTCGTTTTTATAATGAAGAAGTTACTTTGCTTCCTTAACGCATTTGATTTTTATTATGTAAGTAATTATGTACATCTGTGTTTACAGGGTATCATTAAGTCTAACAAGTTCTACCTAAGTACTCATTTTATATTTAATACACATTTTACAGCTCTATAATAATTCTATTATTAATAATAAAAGTTTAATCCTTTGAGCTACCACATACAGGGTATCTATTAGTCAATCAGTTATCTCTAATAGCGCTTTGACATCCTTTTTAGTTACATACCACAATCTATTGCTTCGGATAGTAACTGTAAAAACTCATTTAACAACTTCCGCTTATTTACAGGGTATATTTTAGTCAAACAGTCTCCTTTAAACGCATGCTTATTTTGATTTTACACAAAGGCGACACATTACAATCTATAACTGCAAGGAGGCGCATAACTGCTTGGTTATAGCTTCCTCTTACTGTTTACAGGGTATCTTTCAGTTGAGTAGTCTCTTTCAACAGCATGATTACTAACGTATTATACGCAAATTTGATTCGAACAGTTGGATATAGCGGTTATAGAGTTGATTATATGCTTCCTCTTACTGTTTACAGGGTATCTGCTAGTCAAGTTGTCCCTAATCGTATGCTTACGTTGATTTTATATGTAAACTTTTAAATATAACTGCAAATAATTCTTATTACTGCTCGATTACAGTTGCATTTTGCTAATTACAGGGTATCTTAAAGTCGAGCAGTCTCTGATGACATGTTTACTCGGATTTGTTATGCAAACTTTATAGCTACAACTGCAAATGTTTGGTTATACTTTCCTTTTGACTATTTACAGGGTATCTGCAAGTTGAGCACGCTCTATTGCCCACTTACCACAACCAATAACTGCAGATAGACGCGACGATGCACAACTGCCAGTTTCCAGCCTTCAGCCTCCAGCCTCCAACTCGCTTCCTGTCTCTTGGCCATCCTTTTGGCCCTGTTGGCAGCTGCTTTTGGCCTTCTAGAAAGGCACGTCTATTTTTTTTCCATTTGGCCAAGAAGGGTGGGAAGAGTGGGAGGGGGGGTGACAACGAATTTGGGCTGGCAAATATGCAACAAATTCTTATTCAAAACACGCACGCAAATTTCTCCAATTCGCATGCATAGGAAACTCGTTGGCGAACTGTTAGCGGAGACTGTAAAGAGGGTAGTGAAGGGAAAAGGAAAGGAAAGGAAAGTTGAGGGGGTCTTGAAACTGAAACCATTGCTAAGTGTAATAGAATGAGGATCGGAAAATGTACAACAAAGGATGGCATAATAATAAAAAATTTAAGATGTGTAAAAAACATAAAAAGAAAATTCATTTGCGCCAAATTTTGTGGATTTCACCTTAATCTTTGTATGCGTCCCACCATCCAATACCCTTCCCTTCCCACCTCCCATAGGATAACAATGTATGCGAAAATCGATGTATGTATATTGAGTGTATTCCGGAGAGGGGGGCGTGGCAGTTGCCTCCTGGCAAAGGGTTTAACCAAAAGTTGTTGCCTTTTTATAGGATTGCGGTAAAAGCGCCACGTTTTAAACTCTTATTTGTAAAAGTCGAAAGCCTATATGTATGTGTATGCATGTGTGTGTGTGGGTGTGTGTGTGTGGGTGGGCCATAGTCAAAGCTATTTAAGTCTCAAGTACAGTCGGCACATAGATCTATTAAATCATGTACGACCCGTAATAAGGAAGCCACATCTCTCAAATGAATCTCACATATACACATACTTGTACACTCAGAGAAAAAATATGAACTCCCCAATACTTTTTAAAGAAATACAAAAAAAAAAAAATAAGAAAGATATTTAAGGGGAAAAAAGTATGTAGAAAATAAGAGAGAATGAAATGTTACTAATATTTTTTAAAAATTAAAAATCTTCAAAATCTGAAATTCGAAAAACCTTTAGAGTACACATTTTGGGAAGAATCTATTTTAGTAATATTAATAAAATATTTACATTTGTTGAATTTTTAAACAAGTTGGTCATATTATTTAAATGTAAGCACCACTTAATTCTGGCTAGATGGTAAGATAGGAGCATTTCGGAAATTTAACCAAAATATTTAACAGATTTAAAAGGCCGATCAATAATTTTTCAATTCAACTTTTCTTAAATTTTGACTCGTCTTTTTTTATTTTAATTATTTCCTCTAATATTAATTTCCTCCTAATATTTTGCTTCCCACTTTTATATTAAAATTTTCCTAGTTTTTGCTTCCTGATACCTATTTCCAAATGTTGATATTCTGAGTATTATTTGTATAAATTAGTTTGGGAAATCTACAAGCGAATGCGGATAAGCTAGAATAAAAAAAAATTTTAGAAAATGTTTAATTTTAAGTTGATTAAAGAAATTAAAAAAATTATATGAAACATATTTAATTTAAATACAATTTACTTAAGTTTTGCCAATTTTTCTTAATAAATATAATTTTACCTTAAACTAAATATAGAATTTTTTAATAAATTGTTTTTCATTGTACTATAAGAAATTAAAATTAACTTTAACATGATGATGATGATTTTAATTAAATCAAAGTGTATTATACTTAATTTTAATACGTTGTATATATCCTTTTTTTCTCCGGGTGTACTTGTATTCGAATTCGTCGTATTCATATTCAACATTCACACTAGAGACTCGAGACAAAATTAATGCCGTTGCGACGATCCGTCAGTGATTCCTCGACTTATTTACTTGGCAATTGAATTAATTGAAATTCTTCGCTCAACTAAGTAAAATACATGTCCAGATCTGTCATAAGTTTAGTTCATTTCTAGATGTGTATTCACATGCACTCACTTGTATTCACTTGCATGTAAATGTAAGGCAGTTATTCTTACATTACGAGTAATCATTTATTCGGACTTATACCCTGATCACATTGTCCACTCATTTAGGGCCTCATTTAGCACATGACGTTTCTAAGAATAAAACTGTAATTGGTTTAAATATTTTCAATTCAATTTCAATCCACATCAAGAACAAGAGTTTAATAAATTGCAATGCTCGACTAACAGTTACTCTGTAAAGTAATTATTTAAATATTTATATTCTATATTCAGAAATGTTAAATATGTTTTTTAAATTTTAAGAGAGAAATTTTTTTAATTTGACTTAAAAGTACTATAGAACATATAAAATAAGATCATATAGGATTATATAATTTATTTTTTAAGTTTACAGAAGAGTTCTGGAAATTCTTGAATAAGTTTCCGAATTACTAAGTCAAGTATTTTTAAAGATATAGCACTGAAAACAATTGTCCAAGTACGGAAGTGACCAATTCAAGAAATAATTGAAGTAAATTTAATTGAATTTGATTTTATATTATTTGTGGCCTATTTAAGTGATTGTGAATGAGTGAGTGAGTGAGTGTATTCATTAAGTGTTTGGGTGTCAATGATTGACCCTCATCGGGGCAAAGGCAAAAGTGCATTAGATACAATAAATGCAACCTCAAGTCAGGGGGATTTGTGAGTTTGGGACCAGCCTAATCCGAGAGTGTTACGGGTATTACGAGTACACTCGATTTGCAAGACAATCTCAAACTGTGATGATGATTTAAGATTGAAAGAATTGTAACAATCTGCATTAAGATAAAATAACTTCAAAGAAGAGCGGGGAAAACTGCGAGTACAACTATAAAATGCGGGACATTTGGTCGGGGCTTAGTTAATAATCAACTGCGGGGTCTCGACGGAGGACTGAGGACTGAGAATCGAATGATCGGGGTTGGGATTGGGATCGGGGATTGGGATCGGGGATTGGGATCGGGCTGTGTGTGTGTGTGTGTGTGTCTGAGTTCTGTTTTTGTTGCGGAATTGAAGTTGATGTACATCATCACAGAAATACATACATACATACATACTCATGCATGTACTTATTCTGTATGTACAGATGAGGGCGGCGTGTCGGACACTCACACACACACTCACACACACACTCACATCGTGAATTGATGGTTATTTTCAAAAATCCAATGACTGTCCGAGCGATCGCTGCACAAATCAGTTGAAGAATCGCACTCGAGCGACAAAGTTCTCAGCGTTCTCGGTCTCCGCGCGTCTCCACACGACTCCGAATACGGACTCCGAAAACGGACTCCGAAAACGAACTCTGAAACGGTCAACGAGTCGTACTTAAATCATACTATATTTTAAATCAAATATATTCTCATAATTATTGTGTCTTGCAAATCAGCTGAGTACATTTCAAATAATATATTTATTTACAATAAAATAAAATATATTCTCGTGTCAGTTGAGTACATTTGAAATAATAATTTTTAAATAAAATATTTATTTATAATATTATAAAATATATTCTCGTGTCAGCTGAGTACTTTTCAAATAATAATATTTAAATACAAATTGTATTTATATTTAAATGAAATATATTATCAAATCAGCGGAGCACATTTCAAATAATAATTTTAAATAAAATATATTCTCATATTAGCTGAGTACTTTTCAAATAATATATTTATTTACAATAAAATAAAATATATTCTCATATCAGCTGAGTACATTTGAAATAATAATTTTTAAATAAAATATTTATTTATAATATTATAAAATATATTCTCGTGTCAGCTGAGTACTTTTCAAATAATAATACTTAAATACAAATTGTATTTATATTTAAATGAAATATATTATCAAATCAGCGGAGCACATTTCAAATAATAATTTTAAATAAAATATATTCTCATATCAGCTGAGTGCTTTTCAAATAATATTATTCAAGCATAAATCTCTCTTTCTATATATTTATGTATATATAGAGACTGAAAGACAGACAGAGAGAGATTTATGTACATACATATACATATATATATATGTATATATATGAGCAGCCGTTGCTCCTACGACTGGTCAATATTCCGTGCGGGGTTAAGACCCCTCTAAAGACCGCGCGATAATCATAATCGGCAAACGTTCTCGATCTCGTTCTCGTTGTCGTCGACAGCTTGGGAAGTTCCCCCCAATCTCCTCACTTCGCTCTCGTTTCGCGCAGTGTATTTTGAATTCCTCAAGTTGTCTATGGATGCAGTTGGAAAATTCGGTAAACATTCTTCAAAAATTAAAATACCCCCTTGCAGAGGGTATACAAATATTTGCCAATGGAAATTGTGTTACGTTGAATTTGAAGATCGTTACGTTACGATCATAAGGTAAGCGTAATTAAAGAAGAAAAATCTGGATTATATACTTACTATATAGTTGAAAGAAAAAGGTATTTAAGTAAATACAAATATAAATTTATTTCAAATTGTATTTCTTTTAATTTAAATAAATTTAATCTTTAATCTTGTAAGAATATAACTAAAGGAAGATTTCGGCTATAATAATAAAAAATTTAAAAAAAAAATTGAAATGGGTTTCGATAAAAATATAGATCAAAAAGAATATACAACAATTAAATAAATTTGTAAATAAATTAATTTGAATTAAATATCACTTAAATATAAATTAAATTAAATGAGCCCAGCTTTTAAAAGAACATGTTTAAATATCGTTAAGATATGAATATTATCTGTACTCTAAAAACAAAATTATTAAAAGTTCAGCTATAAATATTTTATGAAATTTTAAAAATCTTTAAGTTTCTCTAAGAACATTTAATAAAATGTAATTAAATAACGTAAAGAAAAACAAAATAAATTTATATATAATATTAATGTCAACTTATACGTTTAAGCATTATGAAAATTTCTTAGATTAATAAAGTTATGAATATCTTAAGGATATCTACTATACTACAATCGTATGCAAAAGAAAAGATAGGTCTTTAGATAGAAATATTTGATAATAAATTACAAATGATTTAAATAGAAATTCAATTAAGAGTGTCAGTCTCTAATAGAATATTCCATAATTTAATTGAATTGAATTAAGTTGTAATTTCTGATTGAGTTTTATTTATGTATCTGTGTATCTGTGTGTGTGTGTGTGTGTGTATGAATGTATGTGTGTGTGTGTGAATGACTCAATTGACTTCTGTCCGGTCACAGGAAATGGATCTTAGTCATAAGTAATGCTATCAATTGATGCAGTTCGTATTCTGGGATAGTTAGTTACTTGCTTGTGCTTACTTATTAATCTATATTTTAATTTATACGATACGAATTGCAGTGACAATTTGTTGCATATTTTTGGACAAGTACTCAATCAAATGGACACAACAACAACAGCAACAACAACAACAATAGCAATAATAAGATTCCTCTGCCCTGTGTAGTTTTTTATTCGTTTAAATTCAATTGACTTTGAATGCCTCCACAATAAAGGCAAACAAGCGACACACAGATACACACACACACACAGAGATATAAAGAATTGTTGTTGTTGCTGTTGTTGTTGTTATTGTTGTCTGGCATGAAGCGGAGCAACGGAAAACGAATGAGGGTCAATTAAGCCAATTTAAATTTAATAAACTTATGTATTATGTGCAAGAGGTTACTACCCATAGCAATATGCCATATATGACTTGCAATGATACATATACACACACACACACACACACATACTGCTCTCTTGTTGTCGGAGAAAAACGAACATCATTTTTCGAGGGTGACATGAAATATTTTAAAATTAAAAAATATATGGAAACAACTGCTTACATAAGGTTAAGTCTTAATAACTCAAAACTATTTGAATAAATGAATATTAACATGCCCTGTACTGTAGA
This sequence comes from Drosophila kuntzei, assembly GCA_035042165.1. Classification (NCBI taxonomy): domain Eukaryota; kingdom Metazoa; phylum Arthropoda; class Insecta; order Diptera; family Drosophilidae; genus Drosophila; species Drosophila kuntzei. The sequence goes on from JAWNLU010000300.1 coordinate 811,931, forward strand.
CACTCGTTAAATGGGATGCTTCAAACTGTCAGATGTCTGCACTGAATTCAACAGTTGCCGTGTGGATGCCAAGTAAATGAAGTCTTTAATGCATGCAATCCACACTGTGGATGACAAGAGAATACACAGATGCCAAATGCGGGTGGATGCCAAGTGGACACACAGCTGCCAAATGTGAGGATGCTAAGTGGACACAAGTGACTCCTAGCCGCACTACTAATTTAATTTATGGCATTATTTATATTATTTATTATTATTTATATTTAACGTATACTTACTAGTTACTTCAGCTGTGTGGATGCTGATTGAGTCTCAAGTCTCATCTGAGTGGATGTCAAATAAAACTATACGTATAAAGTGTGGATGCCATGTGTATACACTAAAGGCAGCTGCATGGATGTCATTTAGAAGAAACTCCACCCGTATGTAGTAAAATATCTCTTTGATAGTCTTAGCAAAAATTAAAATTTTAATTATATATGTAATTTATAAACCTTGAAACTTAATTATTTTATTAATTGCTTCAGCTGTCAGACTTCAATCTGATTGAAAGCCAACGCTCGATTTGTGGATGCCAAGTGTATCTGATGCCTGATCAGTGTGGATGCCAATTGATGTGTGGTTGCCCAGCTGAGAGGAACTTTAAGCGCAGTAAGCTATCGCTAAATACAGCATGTAAGGTAATTGTTTTGACAAGCTAAAAAGTGCACCTAATTTTTTTTTTAACTTAACAAAACAATAATATTAAAATTAATATTAATTTAAATTAAGTTCAGAAAATAACGCATTTTTTAACATTGCGAATTAATTTTTTTGGAGAGTAGCAAAGCTTCAATTATATTTATACTTATGTTATTTTATGAATATATTTTTTATATTATTTATTTAAATGAATATACCCGTACTTACCATATAAGAATGGAGCGTATTTCTTTCCTAAGTACTAGTGCCGCAGGAGTTAGGTTTGTGTCCGCAATGCCTCCTGCTGCCCAAGTGCTTATTAAAGCGACGATTTTAACAACAACAACCACAAATAAATGAACAAATTTTTTATATTTTTTTAAATTTTAATTATAATTTATTTAATAGTATTTTTCTTCTTCTTTCTTTTGAATAGTTACAAAAACTATTATATTTGTCGACAATTTATGCTAATCTTTGCAGTTTTTTTTTCGTTTGCTTTCAGCTTAAGTTTAACACACATACAAATACACATTTCTTGGCCTAGAAATATTGAGTCTAAAACGGAAATATATTCAAACACTTAACACACATTCAGTCACTCACTCATGCACATACTAATTGGCTAGACTGTGTCTCCAACAGGGTTCCTTCGAATACGAAGCATATATGTATATTCATATACTATATGTATAATTAGGAAGTCTGTATATAATGCCAATCCATTAATATTATTATTAACAAATATAAGTTTTGTTTGGTGAGGACACAGTTAGCCAGAACATAAGTATTATGGTTTTTAGCGGGGACTTCAATTGTTCTATATACTTAACATTAATATCTTATACTAATTATATTTTTGGGGAGCCTTTCTTGAGATAACAAACAATTTTGTTTTATTTACAAGTCATCATTATCGTTATCGTTGCGATTTAATTTAGGCAGTACAGAAATAAATTCCAGGAAAACATTCATGCTAATATGAAGACATTCGATTACCATTCAACTAATCGATAATTCAATTCTATCCATTTCTAAATATAATATAATCGATCTATATACAATTATTATGCTATGCCTTATAGTTAGATATGTCTAATTATACATAGGTATTCAACACATATTGTGGCTAGTAGTTAAACTCGTTTAAAAATCAATAGGTAATACTTTCATAGAGATTGATACATACATATGTATAATATGATATAGTACGATAGGGAGGGATATATCGTTACTCAGAAATGGGACTCCCGCAGAACTCTGTTAGGTCTGGAAGAGTGCAGGTCCTGTTTAGATTAAATTGGATATCAGGGTATAAATTAGTTGAAATCTTTCTCCAAATTTTCCAAATACTTTTCTTTCGATTTGTATTATTTTTTTCTGGTTAGGCTGACAACATTTACCACGACTTTTGGCCTAATAAGCATTATCTTTTGTTAAAGCAAAATTGATATTTGTTTTTCATTTTTTTTTAGATATGATCGCAGTTATCGCAGCTTATTGAATTCTGATCCGGGGATATGTATGCATAGAGTTGTGAATATGTATGTGAATAAATAAAAACAACAGATATTTGGATATGTTTATACTTTTTCGAGTATTACGAACAAGGCTGCAAGACTTCTGTTTCTGGTTCGTGTCGTAGCTAAAGTGGATACGTTCCACCGTTTGATTCGGTTTGTGGATCGCTGAACTCAAGGTTGAGAACTTCGCTTACTTTAAAAGTAACGTTTATTTAAATATAATTTTGAAGCTTTTTAAATTTTTAAATTAAATTAGAAATGATTTAAGCTTTGAATTAATTTTAGTGAAAGTGATTTTATTTAATGAATCAACTTGCAGCCTTGTTTTAGAGGAGTATTAGACTTAGTTACAACGAAATGACAACGAGTTAATTTTAATTATTTACAAAACGAGTCACACTTTTGGCATTGTTACCTGCTCGTCGATTAATGCAACAATTACACAGAAATGCTTACAATTTAGAAAAGTCTTGCCTCAAACCATGCAAATAAATATATGTATGTATGTATATATATATATATGTAAATAGTATCAATTTATATATATATATATATAGTATGTATTTATGTAAGTTGGTATGTTGATCTAGTTGTTGTTTTTGAGTTATTATTCGATACGATACGATATTCATGTATTATTACAAATTTGCTTCGCTTGCTCTATTATTCATTTTATACACTCACATATTCGTACTTTAGGCATATGGGATAAGTACATTGATTTATTTTGTTTGTTTTATTTGCATTTTAATGTAGTATGGAGAGTGATGCTTTTTTTTTGTTTTTCTTATATACAACTTTCCTGTATGCGATTCGATGTGGTGACAACCTCCGGTCGAAATCGGTATTCACTTAATGACGATGTCACCGATGACGATGCATTATTCGGACTGAGCAAACTGACCTCCATTGGCTGCGGTGTTAGATGATATGAGGATGAGGGCGTCGATGTACTTACATTATATGTCAACGATCCCAGTGGAGGACTACAGGTTGTTATGCCCTTCTTATTGAGAGTGGCATAGCTCTGTCAAATGAAATTAAAATTTAAGTGTCAATTTGTATACATTTAAATACGAAATCAATTATGTTTTACAGGCTCTAAAAGAACATTCTTTAAATTAATTACTTAATTCACTAATAAATATTTACTAATGAAAAATAAAACTAAATATATAGCTAGAAATTGCAATTAATTGCTTTATAGTGGAATTTTCATTAAATAAATTAAATTAATAAAAATAATAATGATTTTGACCAGGGATTAAAACCTTAACCGCAACCGTAACCTTTAACCGATTAAAATTTCAAACCGTAACCGAAAAGAATTTTTTCCGCTGTACCGAAACCCATAAACCGAAACTCTTTAAGCCGAAATAACCGTTCAGTAACCGATTCATATATAAGGGTTAATTTCGGTTCTGGCCGTCTCAGCTACTGATCAACTTTGAACTGCCATAACTTGGTCAAACCTCAATTAATTTCCATTCATCATGTGAATTTGAGCATGATTTTACCTCTTAATTCGTTTTGCATTTAAATTTTCCTCATTTTTAAAAATTTTTAAAAATCAAATTTTTTTGAAAATTTACAGTGTTACCCCTTTGTCTTTTTTGATTTTTTCGAAAATATTCGAAATCTGAAAATGAACAAAATTTAAATGCAGAATGAATTTAGAGGTAAAATTATTTACAAATTTACGTTGCGCATGATAATTGATTGAGTTTTGACAAAGTTATGTCAGTTCGAAGATATTAAAAATCAGTAATATCAAAATAATCGAATTTTTCATTATATTCCAGTAAAAAAAAGCATTAAGTCTTTTTTCATGTAAAACAATGTATAAAGCTTCTTATTTTGGTCAACCGAAAACCTTAATTTTTTTTTTAAACGAAACCATACCGGTATTTCTAAACCGAAACTTATAAAAAACCGATAAACGTTACGAAACCGATACTCCAAGAATTTGCATAACCGATAACTGAAAACCTTAATTCGAGCATAATCGAAAACGTATTTGAAACCGATATCCATGTAATTGATTAAAACATATTTTAAAATATTTTCTAATTAAATTACATATCGTAAAGAAACACGATTCGAAACTAATATCAATTTATTTTTAAATTTATTTATTTAAATATAAAATCGAATCGAATTAAGAAACAAGGTTGCCTTATTCCAAACCAAGGACTTAAATCTATTTAGTTACACTTACAATTTGTTTGCTTGGGCGGAAGGTATAATGCAGTACTTCATTGCCTGAATTGCTCAATAGGCCAATGGTACTGGCCTCTGGACCACCTCCCATACATTCGGGAGTACTCTTCAGATGCTCTGCATCTCGACTATTGCAGTAATCCCGTTGCATCAGTCGCGTCGAGGGACTGGCAAATCCAGGGGATACCACAAGTGCCTTCAAAGGCCTTTTTTCTAATAGACAATCGAAAAATATGTATCGAAAAAATTAATTATATGTATTAAGACCACTTTTTTTACTCCAAACGTATAGAAAATAATGTCAATCTCTAAAATATCTCTTAAAATTTATTTGAACTATGAAAAAACTATCTCTATAGATCAATTCCTCTCTGACTTAGCTAGTGATGGTACGAGTACAGACTTGCTTTAGGGTTGCATTTTTATGTTAGTTTTAAGCCGGTATTAATAACGAATCCGTTAATCGAAATAACTATTTATTTTCGCAATATTTTATAAATAAAAAACTACATGAAATTAAAGTAAAGTTTTTTCGCGAATATATACACTCGGAAAAAATTGTTGCAACTTTAAAAAATCAATAGCAAACGTACACAGAAAAAAGCGTAGACACGTTTTTTGTCGTACTTTATGGACGCTTGCTCATGAAATTTCGTGAGCATTTGGGACCTTATATTTTTGTTTGTTTGGTCAGGGGAAAATGCGAATGATTCGGTCATGAATCACATAAATTGCTCTTGATTTTTTCCGTTCGACATGGAAAAAATTCACATTTTACATTTTCAAAAATTAAATTCAGTTCAACTTTTTTGGAATAAAAAAATTGTTTGTATATTATAATTTTATTAAGAAAAAAATACTTGACTTGTCAGTATATTTGTATGTGTGTAAGTAAATTTTAAAAAGTTTATAATTTTCAAAAATGGAATTCTGCTCAACTTTTTTTAAAATAAAAAAAGTTTAAGTATATTTATGATAGAGTCCTTACGAGGATTAATAATTATATTTAAATTTGCTTACCATACTGATTGGGTATAACATCGGGATCCGTGTCATCTATATCGGCCTGATCCCCCAGCAGTTGTGGACTGGGCCGAGTACGCGCCGTGGAACGCAATGTATCGCTGCCCATTGACATGGTGAGAACATGACCGCTTGGAGATGTTCTCGTCCCACCACCGTCAATGCTCAATTCGTTGCCCAAGTTGCCGCACTCGACCGCATTTCGATTATCACAATTAATCGGCAACAGACTGTGGTGAGACTGTTCCTGTCCATGCCCCATTCCCACACCCATTCCCACACCCACTCCCATTCCCATTCCTATCCCTTGGCCCGGCCCATTTGCATGCTGATTGGGACGCAACGGATCCAGTTGGCAGTCTGATGGTATGGCTAATTGTGTGTGCTTAACGGCTTTGAGATTATTATCGTTGCGGCTGCAATTCAAATGCGAGCGAAATGTGAAATGCGGGTCTGCATTAGCAGAGGAAACGTGTCCATTACAACGTTCATTAAACATACCGATTGGAGAACCTTCTGTATATCGCAGCCAGGATGATGCAGAATATGGCGAACAGTAATCCACAGAAGAGCGTCAACCCGGCTAGGAATGGAGAAAGCGGCATGGAGAGACCCGTGGTGCTACCTGAAAATAAATAATATAATAATATATGTAAGACTTTGTCAATTGACGCTTAATTCGAAAGTTCTCAATAAGAAAAGGCGAAACAATTTAACATTACATTTTAATTAATTTCTACAGATATTTAGACTTTTCTTTATTATTTTAGTTTGAAATCAAATATAATATATTAATTTATTTGCCAATTTAAAACACTTTATTTTTAATGGTAAATAATTTAATCGACTTTAAATTAATAAATTTCTGATATGAGTATTTAATGTGGTCGTAAAAATAAAATACCTTCACATTGTTGGAGAAGAAAATATAAAGTAAGAAAAAAACAGTCCCACGCAGAAATATGGGAAAGTGATATTTGGTTAATCCAAAGTCTTCTTGGGCAAAAAATACTGCCTGGAGATTAGGCAAGAAAATTAGAAAATTAATAAATAAATTATAGTTTGATTTAAAAATTATACTACACACAATATCTAATTCGAAATGATTTGTATTCATCAAACAAGTGTTGATTTTTTACGGCAATAAAAAAATATCGGTCGATATTTCAAAATTAATTCTAGCTAAGGATGAACTAAATGGTTTTCAACAGCATTTTTCAATCAATTTTGTATTGTTATCTTTAACTTTAATTGTAGAAATTAAATTAAAAATGTTTAAGATATGATTAAGCTTATTATTATATGAATATATTTTTCTCAAAATATTCATTCATAGTTAAACTTTCAAATTCTAATAAAACAATAATTACTTTATTTTTTTTTAAATATTTTAAATTGTTTAAATATTAAAAATTATAAAATATTATATAATCGGATTAACAAAATGGTTTTAAGCGAATTGTTCATACAATTTTTGCACTGTTTGCTGGTTTTTAAAATGTTATCTTTTAATGTTTAAATCTCACCTGTTAATTTAGCCACGCCCTTGAAGTTGATGTCATCAATGATTATGGGCTCGGAGCGACCTTTGACATTGACTGCAAAGATGATCATGCGATATGTCGCCGCCTGATCCAGATTCTCAATGAGAAAAGTAACTGGCGTGTGCTATTTAAATGAAATAAAATAATATAAATAAAGAAATGAACACAGAAATTAACAGCTGTTACCACTTACAGTGACTGTAATATTTCTGGCCAAGCGCAGCGAATTCAACTCGACCAATTCGAGCATAAAACTCTGGGGTAATCCTCCATCGAATCCCTCGATGCAGTCAACTTGAAGTGAATCCACAGATTGATTGCTTACAGTGCAATTTTGCAAAGGAAATGGACGACCTGTGGGTGGATGGATTGTGGATTGTGTGAGGTTTCACTGTGGTTTGTCAGCTCAACTTGAAGTTGAAGTTGATGTTGATGGTGATGTTGATGTTTACCTGCAGCCACAATTTGAAAGACACAGGGACTCTTTTGTAGTCCAATTGAGTTCTTGCCCCAACAGGAAATTGTTCCATAGTCCAGATCCGAGCTGGGCGTATAATTCAACCTCGACATGCCCGTCTGCAATTGTTCAATAGCTCAATAGCTCAATAACTCAATATCTCAATGGTTCTACAAATCCCCTCCTCAAAATACCACACTTAAAGTTCAGCTTGAATCTCGTTAGATTATTTTGTAGAGGTACTTGAGAGCAACCCCATCTAGTAATTAGTGTTATATATTTTTCAATACCCTTTACTCGTAAGGCACAAGGGCATTTTATATTCCTTGTGATGTATGTAACGGGGAGAATTACGTTTTATATATATTTATTTAATTTTCTATTTAAAACTAAATAAAAATATATTTTTCTAAGGATTAATAATTTTATTTTGGTGAATAAAGTATTAAAATATTGCTTAGCAATTTATAGTTGTACAGACTCAAAAATTAGTTCAAGTTAGAACGAAAAACAAGGACTCCTCTGTTTAAGTTTGATAAAATAAAAATCTATAAAATAAAATCTTGAAACTCCAAACAACACATTTTTTAATGTTAAACAATTTCTATTAATATTTTCAATCATCCAACTAAATCGCTACAATATCGGTTAAATATAATAAAAGTTATGGCTGTTTTAAGTTTTTAAGGATTTTACAACGCATGTAAATATATAGAAATTGAGTAATGGGTATCTCTCTCATCAAATTCTTTAAGGTAGAACACACTTTTTAATGTTAAACATTTTCTAATAATATTTTCAATCATCCAACTTAATCGCAACAATATCGGTTGAATATAATAAAAGTTATGACTGTTTTAAGTTTTCAAGAATTTCAAAATGCATGTACATATATTTAAATTGAGTTACGGGTATTTCAACGTTGGGGATATAACTAATAGTTTAGTTGTTTTAGGACTCACCTCGCTGGAATGAAGACGGGCGGGTAGCTCCGTTTGTTCCCCCGATGAGTTGAAGGTCCAATGGAAGGAGTCGGCAGGTGGAGAGGCATCCACTTCGCACTTCAATGGCAGCGTCTCGTGCTTGAGGGCACCCAAGAGCTCCTCATGCTCGATGGCACAGATGGGAGCGTCTATGGGCCGAAATAAATAATTAAAGCATTTTTTGAAATATTTAATACCCTGTTAAGGTGGTCGAAATAGGAATTGGAGTTGGAGTCTCTTTAAAAGTTCTATGAATTCATTTCAAGTTTGGGCCAAATGCAGTTAACATTCGTTCGAGCCAAAGTCAGGCAATGCATTCATTGCGACATAATCTTGGTCATTAACGTGGCTTGGGAAATGGGCAATGGTAAATGGAAAATGGAAAAAGGGAAAAGGGATTGGGAAAAGGGATTGGTTGGACTTTGGCTCGGGTTGCTTTTGGACTGTGGCCAACTGTGGACTGTGGAATCTGTGGAGTCGCAAAACCCACAGGCAAATGCATTAGGAGCCAAGGCTCAAGGATTAAATTGTAAATTACATAGACGATAGTCAATGCCAAATTGTGGTTCACTTGAACATTTTCAACCATTTCTAGACCCTGTACTTAAAAAGTTAACTCAAGTATATACTCAGAGAATATATATTTACATATATAAAAAAAATGAAAATATCTTGCTTAAATTTTCAGCATTAATTAACAAATATTTGTTTAAATTTTATTTAAAAGATAATTTGATTTAAAATTTGTAATATGTATCGATCTCAGAGCTAGAGCCACTAAAAATTGAATTCCTGTAATTCCTATAAAAATCATATTTGCTTCAGAATTTTGACATGCCAGTTGAAATTAAAGAATGACTAGACAAATTAAAAAAATTAAAACAAAATAATATTTAATATTAATAATAAACTTGAAAGTTATTTAAAAATCAATTTTATGCTCGTTTCGGGTCGTCGTCGGGCCAAGGAATAAATAAGAGTGTATATGAAATTGTGTACAGAATATGTACAGAGTCTTTGGCGGTTGGGTTCACTCGACTGTAGGTATTTTCTGCTAGTACTTACAGCGTATGCGCAATGTGACAGGATTACTGAGGCCTTTGCCCTCCGAATTGACAGCCAGGCAGGTATAGTCCCCCGCCGAGGCCCTCGAAACACTCTGCAGGACCAGCGATTGATCCGACAATATGATGCCCACGGAGATATTATGCTGCAGCTCCTTGCCCTAATATAATGGTAATGGTTAATGGTTAAGGTAAAGTCAAAGGTAAATGAAACTGACGATTTAATCCAATAATTACACAGAGAGAAAATAATGTTTTTTCGGTTCTTATAATTTATATTTATAAGAAGAATTACTAAAAATGAGCATAAAAATTCCTTAGCCAATTACTAACAGTTTTGATATAAGAAAAAAGATTTTTTGAATCCAGTAAAAGTCTAAGATTACTAGAAATGAGTAGGAAAATGAGTTTAAATCTCAGATTCGACTCGGTTTTTTACAGTGAATACTCAAAGATCCAGTTTAAATCGAAACTTTCAGTTCTTTTATAATTTTTGCGTTTGCTAGCTTCGAATTCCCAAATAGTTTTTGCTTATCTACAATAGGGAGCGGTAATTAAGTAATTTAAATTTAAGCAATCAAGAAATCAAGTTAAAGTACGAAATACTTGACTTTTTCGCTCTGTGTAAATTGAAACTGAGGGTTTAATCCAATAGTTATTGCTTACATTGTGAAACCAGGACATTTTGTAGGGTTTCGGATTTGATTGCACAATGCATTCAAAGTAGGCATCGTCGCCTTCCTTAATGTCATCAGGATTCAAGGAGGAGCCCATCTTTAACACAGTTGTAGGTTGGTCTGCAATGGATTTCATTAGTTTATGCAGGGCAGCAGGTATAGAGAGATAAATTTTGGGGTAATTAGAATTTTCTTTGGGCCACTTACAGTGCACAATGAGACGCCATTTGTCCTCGATGGAGCTGCCATCGATGAATTGATTTTCAGCTCGACATGTTAAATATTTGCCATCGTCCTCCCGACTGGGTGTAAACGTCAGTATACTTAGGGATTGATTGTCTGGCTCATTAAACTACAAAAAACAAAAAAAAATAGAGAGAAGCGCAAACAGAGTCCATTAGGAAATGAATAATGAAGAACGCAAAAGGAATTGTCGATGGGTAAAGTGAAAGTGAAAATAGCAGCAATTATAAGGCACCGCACATCCTTTGCTTTCCTTCTCCCAAACATACTCGCTATACTTAATCTACGTGCGAGAGCTGATCAATAAGTAATGAGCTTATTCACAAAATAAACAACACAAATTGAGTAGTGAATATTGACTATTGACTGTTGAGCATTGAGTATTGAGCATTGTGTAGATTTGTTTCCTTAATTAACTGAAGGGTTGAGGAGTTGTAGGGCATGAAAACTTTAACCCCTAGAGCTTTCATTGAAATGGAAGAAATATGCTTAAAAGCAATAAGATTGGCTTGAATCTAAAGAGGGAAAATGTGGTGCGACTTACAAATATTAATATCGGAAGAAAGCTTTCCGATTTCAAGAAGGAACCCTAAATTATATGATATTATCTTTAATTTATTTTCAATATTGGGGATTAGGACGCAAATCTAGAAAGTTTAAATAAATATATATGTATATTTGTGAATAAATATTTAGTCAGAAAAATCTTAATTTTCCTAATTTTAATGAACTAAGTTATTTTTTTTTCCTAATTTTTGTACTCTGAATGTTTTTTCTTACATAAATATACTAGTTTTTTTTCCTCTTTTTAACATACAAATTTTTCCTTTTTTTTGAATTTATTATTATTATTTTTTTTAACACTTATTACTATTTTTTTTTTTGGCATTGTTTTAATAAAAGTAGTAATTCTTTTGCTTAAGTTACTAATTAATAAGAGTGGGATATCTGTACCAACAGCCTCAATTTGGATTTAAGAATTAAATTAAACAAAAATATTTTCTATTTCAAAAACTCCTCTTAAGTTTCTTTAGAATTATTAATTATAGAACCTTCCTATTTCTGCTACTTAACTATTGATATCAGGAGAAATATAGGGAGTGTTATTTGGTGTTGAGGAACTTACATTCTTGGTGAATTTTTTGAGCTGTTTGTTGGCCTTCCACCAGGAGATTAAAGCCGGCGGTTTCGAACCCGAACTTTTACACTCGATGTCATAGGTGCGATCCGCGGATACAAAACGATCCTTGGTCAGGATGTGCACGGCAACAGGTTTCACTAAAAGCAAAGATACAAAAGTTAATAATAATCACTTAATGATTTTCTCATTCTCCCTACAGTTGACATCCAGTATGACGACCTTGTTGTTGGGCGGCGTTAAATTCGTATTGCTGGCAACACAAACTAAACGTGCATTGAGATGTTGCCTGCCAATGTTGGGATAGGATAAATGATTAACGGTTTTGCCATCGGCACGCTGATCAAAGGACTCGTCGATGACGGTGTTGTCCAAGTACCAGGTGACATTTGGACGGGGTCGACCTGTGGTAAATAGACAGACAACAGCATAATTTCAATATTTGTTGACCTAATACCAAAGGGAACAAAACCAGGGAATGTAAATAATGATAATTGGTTTTTGTTTTGAATAAAAAATTCTTTAGTTATTGTAACTTTAACTTTGATTAATCTATAAATTTATATCATGATTTATAAATTCATGAATTTTATTGATCTACTCACAGAATAATAATAAAATTTTGAGTTATACTTTACAATTCGGAAAATTATTATCATTTGAGCAAAAAATAAATATAGATTATTCCTTGTGTTTTTTATTCCCTAAAAATATTCCATTTGATAAAGAAAATGAATCAAAAAGTCAAAATTAAAAAACTTGAAATAATCATTATTTTATAGGTTTCATTTATTTTGATAAAAAATAATGAATATTTTTTCAAGTTGTAAAATAATAAAATATTCTCAATAATCCATTTTTGGGTTAAAAAAATTTATGACATCGCCAAATTTACAACTTGAGTTTTATATTTAAACAAAAAATATACAATATATTTTTTTATATTTTTTTTATAACTCAGATTTAATCATATTTTTTTAAATAATTTTTTAAATTGGCAATATTTTTTAAATAAAACTAATACTGATTACAGTGCGTGAAGAAAGCACTCTCTCTTACCGCCGGAAACCTCGCAGGCAAGGACGATATCGTTGCCCTCGTTAAAGGACTCGACATTGCTGGTCTTGTCATGTCTGTTGGGCTCATAGATAATGGGTCTATCCGGGGGCACAATTACAGTTAGATTTATTTTCAGATTTCGCGTAGGTGAATTGCGAAAATCAACACGACATCGATAAACGCCCTCATCCTCAATTCGAACCGTGTCGATTTTCAGCTGGGCAGGATGCGATGTGCTGCTGAAATGCGCTCTTGGTCCAAAGGCCAATGGTGAGGACCATAAACGAGCCTGCCCAAATTGACGACCCCTCACATCGAAACTGGAAACACAAGACACGTTTTATTTTATTTCATTTATTTATTTAACGCCAACTAAGAGCAGTCGACAAAAGATCAAATTACAGCTAAAAATTGAATTAGAAAATATGATATAAAATATATATAAACTAAAATAAATTATAAAAAATTCGGATTTAAAACAAAAATGTTAAAATGTTTGTAATTACACTAGGTAACAGCGAGATTGTAACATTTAACAAAACCATATTATTTTTTACATGTAAAAAAAAACAAAAATAACTTTTTGATTATTAAATTAAATTAATTTAATTATTATTATTTTTTTTTTAACTGCTATATTTTTTTGCGGATTTCTGAGGTTTGCTTTCATTTGTTATCATTACTTGAGAATGCCACAACCAATTTTACAAAGCTTTCTGAATGCTAATGAATATACATGTATGATATTTATTGAGGCACAGTTTTGAAATTAAACCCATAGTTTTGGAGCGAGATATTTTTGAATAAGGAAAATGCTAAATATTTATTTTGGCCTTTTTTGTGATTTTGTGCCTTTAAAACTCTAGGAAAAATCAAATTGTGACATTCTCGAGTAGTGATGATGCAATCTAACATCTGAAAAAGCTAGAAAACAAAAAATTAAATTTTAAGAAATTTTTTAAAGACAGTTTCATCTTAGAACAACGTTTAATGATTATTTTTTGGTGATCTGGGGCCCCGGTTGTATCCGAAAAAATGGTTTTGGTATATGTTACAAGTATAAAAAGTTAAATTTGTTGCCTAGTGTTATAACTATTAGGTCAAGTCATTAATATTAATGTTTCCAACTCACTTGTAGATGGGCTCGCCGTCTCCCTCCCGAAACCAGAGAACCATATAGACGGCATCATCCCGTTCCATGGGCGTTATGTCACATGGGAGCATCGCCTGACGGCCGAGCACACCTTGAACCGATGTCAATGGCACCGGACGATCCAGTTCATGGATCAGCTCATCTGGTTCCAAATAGGAACATTCCGATTGCCTCCAATTGGCCAAAAGCAAACAGATTCCCAAACACCAGGAGAATTGTGTTCTCCTGACTTTTCTGTGATAACTTAACTGATACTGTTGGATTATGTGATGCTCCTCCTCCTCCCCCGCCTCCTCCTCCGCCTCCGTCTCCTTCAGCTGGTTTAAGCTTAACTCGGTATACATCTCTCTCTTTCACTCTCACTTTATCTGTCTCTCTCCCTCTCTCTCTCTCTGGTTGCTTGTTAAATTTGTTATTTTCTTTTTACTGTTACTGGAAGTTGATTTTTCTCATATTCTCATACGTATTAACTCTTTATTGCAGTCGCTTCCATTTGGCCAGATGCTTCTGTCAACTTGTTGGCCATCATTTGAGTTTACCGATGACTTTTCCGATGGGTTTCCCGGCTGTAGGCAAAGCAAAGTGCAAGTGCAATCAATGCATGAAAATGACATGTTTTAAATTACAGAAAGAATATAAATAGCTTCGGCTAACCGAATTTTAAATGCTCTTTTAGTTGAGAAATATTTTATACAGGGAAAGCAATAAATATGAAAAAATATATAATAACAATATAATCTTATAAATATGTATATGTACATATATCCTAGCTAACATCGATTTATTCTCAATTTAGTTACAATCTAAAATTTAAATTAATTTTTATTAATGAAATTTCCAATTAATATTTTCAGCACACAAAAAAAATAAATATTATTAAAGTTTAAAGTAGATACATATGTATGTACATCATCATATCTTAATAAATTATAAAGCATCCCATACTTAAACATATTATTAAATCGTTAGAACAGCCTCGGGGAAGAGTATAATATTAAAATTGTGTATAATTTAAAACCTGTCATAATAAATTTAAATCACAGAAAGCAACTGACAATTGGCAGTCATTGTATTTATTTGCATTCCGAAGCAGAAATCGAAAATGATATTAAAAATATTAAGTATATAGTAAGATAGAATTCAGTTTACAATTGATGTATTTAATAGGTTCAAAATGGTTTTTTAATGCTGTCCATTTTATATATATTAAATAATTATAACAGGTTTTACAATATTGTCTGAAAATTCAAATGTTTATTATTTTATTTAATATTGTTTTAAAATTATTAAATTATTATTATAAATGCACATTTGCGATGTACCTTTAAATTTCCTTTTTAAAAAAAACCATTTCATCCAAAAATTACTGGGTATACATTCACATAATAATTTATTAAAATAATTATGAGTTAGCTGAATTTAGCTTAAGGCAATTTAATTTTGTATTAATTTAAATTAAATGAAAATAAGTTAATTAAATATTAGTTTGTTGATAGTAGAGAATACAAAAAATGTAGACTGAAACAAATAATTAAATTAAAATTACAAAAACGTAGTTGACAATTGGTAATCACTGTAAAATATTTTCTACTTTCAATAGCTGAAAATTGGGTCAAAAGAGAAAACTTTCTTTTTGGTAATTGCGATTAGAAGTTATTGTGGGATCTTAATAAATGCCATATTTTATGATATTTTATGATAGACTCGTATATTCGAATATATTCAATTGAAATGCATTACGAAAATCTAATTAAATGATTTATTGTTGCAGGGTTTTTCAATATCCGTGGCACACGAGCGGATGTACAGTGGGCAAATTGATTAAATACGGGTATACAATGTATTGGGTGCTTTGTGATGAATGAGTTCATGGCCAGGAATGGAATCCATGACGTTATTGCGGTCAATAATATTGATGAAATGCTCGTTTCTCATTCCCACTTCCCGTTTCTCACTTCTCCACTCAATCTCAACTGTCAACAAAATCTCTTTAAAAATGTAGAATCATTTCGCATTGCCAAAACTGACAGCAAATAACTTTGTTATTGGATTATGAAAGTGAGTAGACCACACCCCTCATCTTTTTTGAACTTCCCATATAAATTGGTGTCTGAATAGAATGTGAACACATGAAAGGAAAAAGGCCAACCATATGGTCAACCCATATATGACTTAAGATTCGAGCTGATAACATATAATACTTGTAGAGTATGAGTTATGGGTTTCCACAAATATTTTCGAGATTCATCCATACACTGGCAATCAAAAGTTATAGCCATAATGCCCCTTTATGGACATTTAATATTATAACTTAATTAATTATTACGATATTCGGATACCTTCACAATTTGATTTCCAGTTCTCAAAACTAAGCACACAATCCATCCATCCATCTAAATAACTATCTACCTATCTGTCTGTCTGTCTGTCTGTCTGTCTGACTGTCTGTCTGTCTCTCTAATGACAAAGGGCATTTGGCTAGTTATTCAGCATTTCATATTAAATTTATTTATTATTATTAAATGGCAACGTGAACCGGTTTCGAATATACTCGTATTTCGAATGCAAATCATAGATGAATGAACTTGAATTCTTGCTCATTGAAAATTCATTAGGTTTTATCTGTTTTTTTATTTTACAGTCGCCACAAAGAGTGGAAAATACTAATAATAATGAAACAATAGCAGCGTTGATTTATTAATTATTTGTGTTTATTACAAACAATTTTAATAGCATAATGGCCTGATAACAATTCCCTTTTTCTTTTATGTATTTTAATTCGTTTGAATATTTATATTTTGAAATTTTCAATAAAGTAAAAGAGAATTTACGTTGTTTCATAATTGGCATCTTTTATAGTGTTAAATATTTTCTAATCACACTGAATATTTGAGCAAATTTGTGCAATTATTAACTAATTGTTAATATTTATTTCTTTTTATTATAAACAATTTTAATGGCATAATAGCCTAATAACAATTTTCCTCCACTTTTATATTTTTTTCCTATACGGAAAACAGATTTTTGAATTTTTTGGAATATTTGTAAATTCATGTGATTAAATAAATTGTTGCTTAACATTGGCATCTTAAATAGTGTTAAATGTTTTCTATTTACAGCAATTAAAAAATCTTTTTCCCTTACACTGCAAAAAATCAGCAAGTATGTGTATTTAGCATTATTTAATATTAATTTCTGTTTATTATAAGCAATTTTAATAGCATAATGAACTGAAAACAATTTTCTTCTTCTTTCATGTTTTTAATTAGTTTAAATATTTCCATAGAGGTATAGAGAATATATGTTAATTCATGTGATTGAATAAATTGCCATCTTTAATAGTGTTAAACGTTTTCTAATCGAAGCAATTAAAAACACTTTTCCCCTCACACTGCTAAAAATCAGTAAAAATGTACATTTATTGCCTCAGGTATTTTCTCTCGGATTCTTTTACATCAAGGTGAGAATTTGTCTCAGCTTGAAAGCAGATCAAAAGATACTCGTATTTGCATTTAAAAAATATAGCCAGAGGTGACAACAACAACAAAAACAACAACAACTACAGTCTGTCCTGCTTTGAGGAACATGATGCATACACTGAAAAAAAAGACCTACTTCTAAAATCAAGAACATTCATCTTAAATATTTTGTTCTTAAAATAAGACCATTTTAAGACCAAATTAATAAAACTAAGAATATTGATCTAAAAATTCGCAATTCTTAATATAAGAATTAAAAATCTTAAATTGTTAAGAAAATATAAATATGTCATATTTAATATGATGAGAATATTGACACCGTGGTTAGAGTCGCCGCTTCAGTTAGATAACAAGTCGAGGGATCGAGATCCGCTTCTGACCAAGGAAAAAACATATAATCAGAATATAAAAAAATTAATCCAAAAAAAGTATAAATATTAAAAAAAAAGATAAATTTAAAGTTTAAAACACCTGCCCTATTTTTTTATTTTTGTTTTGAGAATTTAAGACTGTTTGGTCTTAAATTAAGCACTTATTCTTATTTGAAATGATCTTAAAATCAAGATGTGTTTTCTAAATTTAAGAATTGTATGTTCTCGACGCATTTTTTAGACCGAAATTCTTAGTTCTGAGACCAAAATCTTGATTGTAGAACATTTTTTTTATCAGTGTAGGCATATTTAATATGCAATAGCTGTACACTCAAAACTCATATATGAGAGTCTTTTCAGCTCCTGCCTGATGTCTGATACCTGATGCCTGATGATGGGCAGCCAGTTGGCCAGGTTAAAAGCAGGCGTGTCGGCCGCTTTGACTTCGCTTTGTCCAAATCGTTGTTGTTTATTTGTTGGCCATTTTCAACAAAACACCCCAGCCTCACTTCAAAATGCTACAAACCGGTTCCAGTAATTTTTTGTCGTTATTTTTTCTGTTTTTCTGTTTTTTTTTATATTTGAGAAAATTATATACGACGCTTGAAATGCTAAAAGATGTTTAGGTTGAGTGCTGGCGCTGGGCCCAGTGACCAGTCACCAATTGTTCCCGCACCTCCCCTCAGTTCCCTCACTCCCCACAGTTCCCTCAGTGGCCAGTCAACTATTCCCTGTGCCCAATTCCCCCTCAGCTTCGGTTTCTCTCTGGTGTTGCTAATTAAGATTACAGACATCGATACTTTTCGGTACGCAGTGGCACGTACAGATACAGATACAGACCCAAAAGTATATAGATACAAGTATTTACGCATGTATCTGTATACATACAGATATATATATATATGTATATAACAGGAAAGAATAGTCATCTTAGCAATGCTAACAACTTAATACTCTTTAATATGACGCCAATAACAAGTATTTATTATAGCTGACCATCATTTGTATTTTACAGCCAATTTTATTCAGCCAACTTATTTTCACAGTGCCTTCTAGACCGCAACAATCTTTGTGGAGTTTTCAACTCAGAGTGCTCTTTTCCTATTATTAAGAATCTTATTTAAAACTTTTTAGCCCGTTGAAGACTTCTTATTTCTTATTTTCTACATTTTTCCTAATGCATTGCAACAAATTAAATTTCTTGCTTATCCTCAGATATTTAAAAAAATTTGTTTATCTTTTCGGTTGTAAAATTAAAACGTGATTAATAAATTAATAATTATTTGACACACTTTAGCATAGGTTGTTAGATTATATATATTTATGTAAATACATAAATATTTCTTATAAAAAAAGTAAAAGGGTATATTGCATTCGTTTTTTACTTTTATTAAAAAAAATAGAAAAATAAATATTTTTATATATCTTTTGCTTAGCTGAAAATTTGTCTTTCTTTTTTTTTTCTTTTTTAAAATAATGATTACGAAATATTTTCTTTCAAAATTTAATATGGGAATTTATATTTTTGTCAAAACCAGTAATTGACCAATTGTCTATGTTCATATGTACATATATTGTTAATATATTTTTATTATATTGCTATAAATCTGATTTAATTAAATTTATTGTAGATATGTGAAATATAATATTTCAGGCATTCAAACAATTTTAGCAGAATATACGAAAAATTCAAAAATAAGGTTTTCATATAAAAACTAAATTTTCAACCGATTGTTTCAATTTCATCTATAAGATATAGTTGTCTGATTTTATAAAAACTTTGTCAGATTAATTAACTTGGGTAATTACTAAGGTTTCTTGAGTTTCATTGAGATATGTTTAAAGATAAAGAAGTATTCCATGTTTTCCTTGTGAAAACTGAAAATCAGCTGCTGATAAAGATTGGTTGACAAAGTTGAAATACCTTCGTCAAGTGTATAGTATAAAAAGGTTTTATGTGCTGGCCAATCCACTTGATGGGCATCCCAAGGTGCTAAATCAACAGCTGACAGCATCCGAGGTTTTCTTGGCTTATTAATTATGTAGCTTAATTTGCGATTATGCAGATATGAGCATAAATTTTCAAGAGTAGCATAAGTTTTGGGTCTGATAACTCACCGAGTTCTACGAGTTGAGTTAATATATGTGCATACGTTGGATTCATTCAATATTCCATCATGTTGTTGTTGTTGTTGTTGCTCTTGTTGTTGTTGTTGTGGTTTTTATTATTGTTATTAGCTTGGCTTTAATGGATGAACTGTTTTGTTATGTTTTGTTTGACTTGAGATTTTTACGGCCAACAGTTGGTTGGCTTTAGTTTTAGTTTTAGTTATAGTTTAAGATCAAATACGCGACACGCCGTCTGAGTTGAAACTGAATCTCAATTCTGTATTCAAGAGAAAGATACATTTATATACATATATATTTTTATATATAATTTTTGGATATATTATATAATATATGAGCTGCCTTAATGAGACACTTCTTAACGAGCACACGCACTTAATTGGCCAAGATTTATGCTTTGCACTTTTGGCTCAAACTCATACTCATATTCACAATCACATTCACATTCACATTCACATTCCTATAATCATATTCATTTTGCACTATTCACTAGATTCGTTTCGTTTCGTTTCGTTGTTGTTGTTACTGTTGCCAAGTGTAATCAAGTGACATTAAAGATCTCTCGAACCTCTCGAATCTCTCGAATCTCACTGCTGTTTTGACAACTATTACCATATCAAATCAGCGACTGTCTCTGACAGGCCAATTGAACCAAACCGCACGGGCCAACAACGATAACAACAACGGCAACGGAGAAGGAAGAAAAAAATCAAGGAATATAGATTTTATTCGGCATGTCGAAGATTTGATGCCCTTGCAGAATTCTCTTTTCACTTTTTAACAAATTGTTCCTAAGGCAGCTAAATGATTTTAATAAAATTTGGTATCAGACAGTATAAAATGTATAATTTGTAAAACTGATTGGGATATTTAAAAAAATAAATAGGTTTTTTACACTAAAATTTTATTTTCTTCAGATCTTTACTAAGGCAGCTATATGATATCATAGATCGATTTAAAGCAAATTTGCTCAGGATGCTTAGGACACAATTAAAATCATAATTTGTGAAATTGGTAGAGATATGTATGTATCTCAAAAAATTAAATAAGTTCTTCTTACTAAAGTTTAATTTCCATTCTATCTTTTCTATGGCAGCTATATGATATAAGTAGTTGACCGATTTGAACCAATTTTGGCTAGGATAATTAAGACAGTATAAAATACAGATTTTGTGAGATTAGCTGAGATATCTCAAAAAAAAAACAGAGGTTTTCATTATTTTTCGATCATTTCTATGACAGCTATTTAATATAGCATTTAGATTTGAACCAAATCTGGTCAAGTTGCATATGATAATACGAAATGTCTAATTTGTAAAATTGGTACAGATAACTCAAAAAGGGTTCCTATGACAGCTATAAGAAATAAAGATCTGATCTGGTGGATACCTAGTTTGTAGAGAAACAGACGAATAGGCTGATTTACATGGTTGATTTCTCATCCTAATCAATCCTATATGTACCTTATGGTATATATAACTTGAATGCATTACACATTTCGGGTCAAAATTATAAAAGCCTTTGCAAGGGTATAAAAATATTTATACGGCAGAACTGTCGAAAAGCAGAGTGGGTGGGGGGAGAGGTGCAGAAAATGCTGGTACGGTGGAAGGGGTGAGGGGTACAAAGCCAAACAGTCACTGTTGCCGTAACCGTTACCGTCAACCGTCACCAAACAATTCGCGGAGCGCGAGGAAAGAGGCAGGAAAGCGGCAGGGAAAAGGTGATGGGAGGCAGGGAAAAGCAGCAGGAAAAAGGAGGTAGGTGACAAGGGGGAGTGACTGGGGGGGGGGGGTGACAGGAGCTGGAGCCACGTTTACGGGCCGTGCTTTGGGCTTATCCTTGTGTCTGTACACTCCGCTTTTTATGCCACAGTCGTAAATTCCAATTATCGACGAAGTCGAGACACGGCAGCAGCAAGCAGCAAGAAGCCTTTTAGCCTGGCCAAGACTACAGCTGGCTAAAAGCCGGCTTCGAGCCGCACTGAACTGAACCGATTTTCAAAGTCAAAACACGACAAAAGTTGCTGTTGTTGTTGCTGTTGTTGTTGCTGTTGTTGTTGTTTCATTAATTTATTTAAATTTTCTTGATTTTATTTTTTTGGTTGGTAATCCTTGGTTTGAATCCTTAATTGGACTTTGTTTAAACAATTCTCACAGGCACTGTATGAGCATAGTTTGCACTTTTAACACTCATTTCAAGCTCATACTCCACATATTATTAATATTAATATTTTATTAATATTTTTGATGCATTTCTTATGAATAAATCATGAAAATGTATTATTACATTTTTTGTTGTTAAGCACTTCAAAGTGACCAAAAACGGGAAGAAGTCACAAATATCTTTACAGTTGCCACAAATTTACGCACATACACACACACAAGCGCGTAAGTGTGTGTGTGTGTGTGTGTGTGAGTGTGAGTGTGTATTGGTGTGTGTGCGGTGTGCTTTAAACGGATAAACTAAAGCGAACGCATTGAGCTACATTTCAACGTTTCTTATTTTTTTTTTGAATATTTTCTCACTATTTCACGATTCACACGGAGTTCACAGTGTCCGTTAGCAGCATGTGTACCGTTATAGCTTCGCGTATCTACTAAAAACACGACTCAACTTCAACATCGCACTCGTTGTTTCATTCGTACATCGTTCGGTTCGTTCGTTCGTTCGCTTGTTTGCTGCGACAGTCGCGTTTTCTCCCCTCCCCTTCCCCTTCCCCTCCACACACTGCTTTGATTTTTCGAAATTCGAATTTATGCTCTCTCAGCCCCAAAGAGAGAGATTGAATGAAAGAGAGATTAATTCTGAATACTGAAAGTCAGCCGAAGAGAGTGTGTGAAATGTGTGTTAAATTTGTACATGATTTTTGGCGGGCAAAAGATACTTTGCCAAATCAAAGAACTTGAGCAAAAGATACTTTTTTTAACTTAAGAAAATATTTTAACACACAATATCTTGAGTTTTATTTAAATATAATTTTACATCTTACAAATAAATATATTACTCCAGTTCGTATCTAAGATACATTTGCACTTGACAATTATTCGAGAAGATACATAGCAATATCAAATAACTTATGGCAAAAGATACTGTAGTTAATAAATATAATAGTTAAGTTAAATACATTTTTTACTTACAACCGCTTGAGTTGCTTTTAAATAAAAGTCTTTGATATATAATTGTATGTCTTACATTGCCATATAATAGGACAATATAATAAAGATACTGGATTTCAGAAAGAAAAAATAGTTTAGATACAGTGGAAATTCACAAATGCTTAAGTTGCTTTTAAGTGCAGCTCTTTTAAAAAATAGTTTTATATCTCACAGATACACTTGTTACATACAGTTCGTATCTGAGATACATTAGCACTTGACAGCTACTTGAAATAAATTTGAATTAATCAATTTTATGATAATATAGATCACTTAAATACACTCTTAAATTTAATAATAAATTGAATTAAATTCAATTAAATTATACAAATTAATATGTAACTTAGTTATTTCCAAATTACAGTCATACTTACAATCATAAAATATTATTCTAATGCTTTTATTTCATAATAAATATTTTACATTTCTGTTTTAAATTTACAATTATGTATAATTTATTTATATCGTTAATACAAAATTTTAGAGCACAATTTTAATTAAGTAAATAAATAAAATTTAAAAAAATATTAAAAATATTTGCATTTGGATAAGAAAACTCTTGATCGAAATATCTTTTATAAATTTAGCTTATAATAATATTAACTATCTGATTCCCAAGTGCTCTCTTATGTTTAACATGCTTGAATGTTTTGATTTTTCGAACTTTGAAAATGAGCAAGAGAGAAAATTAAAAAGCAGCATCCATAACAGAGACAAAGAGAAAATTAAGTTGAAACTTGGCGATATTCGAATTGCTAACAGATGTTGAATATCGTAAGTAACATAACAGACTGTTAATGCGCTGTTAAAGATAATTACAGGTAGTAAAAAATGATTTGTAATTTATGTTGAGTTCGAATTAATGATATAGAAAAGTTCTGAATTAATTAGTAAACAATTTTAAACATTATTTAATTTAAAAGAATTTGTAATGCGATAATATAATACTATATTTGATGTATTTTATTAAATATTTTAGTTATCTATTATATTTAAATTAATAACATTTAATATATTTTAAATTTCATGTACATATAAATTTCTTTTTTCGAAGTTGAGAGTTTTCTGTTAAGAATTTGAGTGGCATCAATCAATAAATATCTAGATGTAAGTTTCTCTAAACGGACATAAATAAATGTGGAATTAATCAATGGATATTCAGCTATAAGATTCCATATCTAACAGATCCTATGAATGTGGCATCAATCAATAAAGTGTAAATACGAATAGATACTTCAACTTTTTGAAGTTGATATTCATATTTTTATTCGTATTGTATTTTGGTTTTCTTGTTGTTGTTGTTGTTTTTCGTGTTGGCCAAGAAAATAATTCTGTTTAATGCCAGAGAACAGATGGTATTCCTCATGTGTGGCTTTGTTGTGCCTTATAGAGTGATTGATGTGCCATATTCACATGATTTCGATATGAAAAGGAAGTACTAAAGAATGAATTTACGTATCTTTCTCTATGAACTGTCTGAAGATGAAGAAGAGAAGAAATGGGAGGCACTGTGGCCACCCATATATAATGTATAATATTGGAGTGCAATCACCTGGTCTCTACAATGCATTAAATTGTTATCGTAACATATACAAATTAATGCAAACAAATACCCGAGTGTTTCAGTAATTCTTCTTCTTCTTCTTCTTCTTCTTTTTTCTTCTTATTTGTTTCCCATTTCCCCCTGGTGCAATTGTTGTCAAAAGTTACGACTTTCTGATGTGCCACGGAATGCTAAACAGATCAAAAGCACGAGCTATAGACCTTATTCTCCCTGTAAGAGGAATGAGGTGTGAGAATTCTCAAGTGATTCTCGGACTGATTCACAGTGGAAAAAACCGATAGATTAAATAAATTAATTTCAAATTTGTGTATCTCGAATATGATTTATTATAATAGTACTAATATGAGTTTTGTTGAGATATCTTAAGTAACAATAAAGTTTTTCATAATAAAGGTTAATTTGCATCCGATTTTCCCTATGGCAGCTATATGATATAGTTTACCGACTTTGACTAAATTTGGTCAGAATGTAAGAGACAGTCCCAAACATATAATCTGTCAGTTTGGTTAAGATATCTTAAGAAATAAACATGTTTTTCATACAAAGCAATTCCATGACCCCTGACCTCAGGTAAACACACTTGCAGGTGAAATTTCGCAAAACGTAAAGAGTTTCATATATATAAATTACATTGGAATATTAATACTTTAAAAACCTTGTTTACAATATTTTTTCAATTTTAATATCGACATTTCCACATTTCTTGTGAGCTTTCAAAAGCAACAAATTTTCAAATTATATTTTTTTTATTTCCATGAAATGAATTCAAATAAATTTATTTTGTTAAAGATACGTTTTTAAAGATAAATATGTATATTTTTTTGATTCTCTATAGCGCATGATCAAAGTTATAATATCTACTATAGCTGTTTGTTCAAAGTGTAATGTCAATATACATAATTTTAAAGTAAACAATTTTTTTTAATAAATATTAATAAAATAAATTTTAAATAAATTTTAATCCATGGTTTACCTGAAACACTTAGAAAATAAGAACAGAAGATATTATTGATATTTTCAAAGATAATTATTAATTTATAGAAGCTTATCTAGCAGTTTTCCCCACTGTGTGATTTCACCAAATGCAGCTCGATTTTGGCTTTTAATTTTGGACGCAGCACTCGGGGATTTGTGGTTTATTTTTGGTGGGAGGCATCTCATAAAATAGCTGTGGTCATAGCATCATCAATAAATATTCTTCGACTTCTTTCAATAAAAATAAAAAGTGGAAGAAGTGCAAGAACAAGAGGAACGAACGCCAAGCAAATTAGCTAGAAAAAATACAAAATGTTTAGAATTGAAAGAAGTTACGGGAACGCGGCGGCTGCAATGTAAAAATAGCAAAGTCAATGGCATAAGTATGTAAACAAAATGCTCTAGCTGTAGCTGTAAATGTAAATGTATCTGCAACTGCAACTGCAACTCCAACTCCCTCTCCAACTTCAAATGTATCTGCATCTGCATCTGTTGTGAGGGAAACTTGAAACGTTCTGATCGCGTGCCCAGAAGAATAAGAAGAACAACAAAACAGAGCGTAAAGCAGCATTTTCCTAGAAACTCATTGTTATGCCCTCGCTGAGGGTATTATAAATCTGCGACTTAATATGTAACTCAAAAAAGGGAGGAGGAGTACATATATACAAACACTTAAACCTTACAAACTATTAATTTTTGTTTTTTAATAAGAACTCAATCAAACTAGATAGATCCCATTTAAAATTCGACCCATACATCTCAATAAAGTCTGAAAAACATGAAAAAATTTAAATCAATTAAAATAATTAATTTTAATATTTTTTTAAATAACTAATAATTATTAAATTAGATTTAAATAACCAATTTTAATATATAAATTGTCAAATATAATTTTATTAGCTGTTTGCAGTGATATTGTAAATACAAGACTTGTTATTATATTTGATTTTCTTATTAGAATTTTTAATCAATAACTATTATTATCAGTTTCTGAAAAAATCGGATGCCTATAAAATATATTTAGGAAGAATAGAAAAATCAGTCAAAAAATTAGATACTGTAAAAAATATGATTTTTTTTTTTTTAAATATCTCAATTTATCTTTCTATTTGGCATTGGTTTTTATATAAAAAAGGCTGATTAATACATGTTAATTAATTGTATTAATTAATATAGATGCCATTAGTTGGATAAAAAGAATTTTTTTTGTAACTTGATTATTTTTTAAAGATTTTTCAATCACATTAATTATTTTAAATATATTTAACATTTTTGAATCAAGTTTCGGATTAGATCCGATTTTTTTTGCGAAATTATCTTAGTTAAAGATTGTAGATCCCTTTTATAATATCGAATTACACATATGATTATATGTACATACAAATTGTTTGATTATTTGCTAAAACTGTTTCAGAAACATTAAATTGATTAATGGATTATTTAATGAATATCTTTTTATCGCCAATTTCCAGTTTCAGTCAAGTAAATTAATATGAAATCAGATATCAGATCAGCCATAAAATATAGGAATAACCTGTCAGAGTATTTGATATGCGATATACCGAAAAATAGTTATAATTTAATGATACTAATGAGATTCATTAGCATATCTTACACTACTTTGTATGAAGATACATATTATATATGTATCTAGATATCTGTGTGTGTTTGTATGTATCTATGCAAAATTGATGCTGCTGTTGGTTAAAAGCATTTAAAAGCTAATTTCAACATGCGTTACATGTGTTTCTTTCAGCCCAAACATTTATTATGGTCAACATCTAAAGGAGTGCCCCAAAGTCACAGTCAGACTGAAATGTATTTGGATTCAGTTTCAGTTTCGGATTGAAATTGGAATTGAATTTCGTATCTCAGTCTGAAGTGTGGACTGGACAATTTGCATACGGTTCATGTTTTTCGAGGGGTCTTTTTAACGAATTGCTTGTCAAACACACAAATTAATAGCACACTGACTGCCAAATTAGATGGAACATCATCATCATTATCATCATCATCAAGAAGATCATCATTATCGTTGTCATCGTCTGATGACTTAATGACAACTTCCTAATAAAAGCTGTTGAAGAATTTTGAACAAATTTATTAAATTTACAATGGCCTTTTGAGATATGCTCGATTATTTGGCTATAAAGATTTGCATATGAATGAGAGAATGTCGTTTATATTATAAATGCCGTGAGTTGGCCCATTAAGGTTCGTTTATTACAAATACGAATGATAAACAATGT
This sequence comes from Drosophila kuntzei, assembly GCA_035042165.1. Taxonomy (NCBI): domain Eukaryota; kingdom Metazoa; phylum Arthropoda; class Insecta; order Diptera; family Drosophilidae; genus Drosophila; species Drosophila kuntzei. The sequence continues at coordinate 839,619 of JAWNLU010000300.1, forward strand.
TCATATGTATGTTGGGCCATCTTTTTCGTGGGTGACTGTGCCAAATGTCTATAAATCGATGAATGTATCTCACAGATACATGCATGCTTACCAATATGATAGCCACGTGCTTAATACGTGCTTAAATGTTAACATTTCAATTTGCAATTTCGACTCACTGTCTATCTGTCTCTATGTCTGTCTGCACAGAGAGAAATCTGTCTTACTGAAATTAAGTTCAAATCAACTCGATTGAAGTATTTGCAATAATTGAAAAACCGATTGAAATTTGTAACCGTAACTGAATACCGAAACCCATTAGCCGAAACTCTTTAAACCGAAATAACCGTTTAGTAACCGATTCATTTATAAGGGTTAATTTCGGTTCTGGCCGGTTCTGAACTCCCATAACTTTGTCAAAAGTCAATCAATTTTCATGTGCAATGTAAATTTGATCATGATTTTACCTCCAAATTCGTTCTGCATTTCAATTTTGTTGATTTTAAAAATTCGAATTTTTTCGAAAAAATCAAAAAAGAGAAAGGGGTAACACTGTAAAATTTTGAAAAAATTCGATTTTCAAACATTTTTGAAAATGAACAAAATTGAAATGCAGAACGAATTAAGAGGAAAAATCATGAACAAATTTACATTGCGTATGGAAATTGATTGAGTTTTGACAAAGTTATGGCAGTTCGAAGTTATCAAAGTTGCTCAGTAGCTGCGACGGCCAGAACCGAAATTAACCCTTATAAATGAATCGGTTACTAAACGGTTATTTCGGTTTAAAGAGTTTCGGTTACGGTTTCAGTTACGGTTGCAAATTTCAATCGGTTTTTACCGGTTAAAGGTTACTGATTCGGTTAAGGTTTTAATCCCTGCTTTATACTATATTATTTCGCTCAGTGTGTGCCTTGGGACTGTCTCTGTCTCTGTCTCTGGGTCTGGTTCTGTCTGTTTGCCTTTGTATCTGATGGTCTGTCTGCACGTTACGCACTCGCCACGCCCAGCGTGCTAAAATGTTTTCCAAACATGCAAAGATCATTTGCACACACACACACACACACTGACCGAGAGCAAACCCTTTGACATGTTTCTGGCTCTACTTCTATGAAGTTCCCAACAGACAAACAGATACATTTGTATGCAGATACATAGATACATAGATACATAATACATATGTTTAATCAGAATTCAAAGGCACGCATTATTGAAAAAGCCCAAAAATAAAAAGAAAAAACAAAAATATACAAATTGGTCTCATATGTATGTGTATCCGTATCCATATCCGTATTCGTATTCGTATTCGTATCCGTAGTCATCGCCCCATTGAATGTGTGCCTTTCCAGATAAGATACTTTATTGACATTGCGTGTCTAAACACTTTACCGCTATGTTAGTTGTTGTTGCTGTTGTTGTCGTTGTTGTTGTTGTTTTTGATTGTGATTGTGCGCTTTAAGCTGATTTGCATACCCATAATTCTTAATTCAGTGAGGTGTGCGTGTGTATACGTATTATGTTCAGCACGAGCATCGCAGATACATTTGTATCTTTCTATTTCTATTTCCATCTGTATCTAAACGCACACAAAAAAATAACATAATTTTAATCAGAAAACACTAGTTATTTGGAATTGGAATTTTTGTGGCTGAGGCAATAACTCAATCAAGGCTGTCCCGAAATGTTGTCTTCAAATCAACGAAGAAAACTCCAATTCCTGATCTACAATCATTGTAGAATCGATTGGCTTATAAAGATTATCTGTAAAAATATTTAGAATTGAAAAGAATTTCTAAAGCGAAGAAAGTTACGATTTATATCAAGATCTCTTATTTTTGTTTTTATTTCTTAGTATTTTTGGAAATTTGTTCACTTTGTAATAAATATTGAAAATAATCAGAGATAATTCTATGATTTTCAAATTTAAAATTTATTATTATATAATTCTCTTTCTTAAATATATAGAAAATAAAAGTTTTTCATTGTAGAATCGACTTGGCTTATAAAGATTATCTGTAAAAATATTTAGAATTAAAAAAAATATCTAAAGAAACTTACGATCAATATCAAGATTTCTTTTTTTTATGTTTTCATTTCTTGGTATTTATTTAAATTTTTCATTTTGCAATAAATATTGAAAATAATAAGAGAATATTCTTTAATTTGAAATTCAAAATTTCTTTCTTAAATATATAAAAAATAAAAGTTTATACTAACTTTAATGATAAGCATTGAAAATATAAGTTTTTCCTATTTCCAAAATAGCACGAAAAAAAAATGTATATTTTGAATTTTCCCATTTTTTTAGATAATTCTATTCTGGCTTAATTTATTTATACTCTTAACACTTATTTATTATAACGTAAATTCTAGCAATATAAATACACAACAAAATTTAACTTTAATTTAAGAAATTCGTTATATTATAAATAGTCATAATAATTATAAATTATAAATATTATTCTTAGTTTAAAAACATAATTAGCCCAGTTAGTCGATTATTAGAAATATCATAAACAGCCTTGCTTAAATAATACGTATTCAAAGATATGCACACAAATCAAATTAGTTTGTTTAAAAGACTTGTATCTTTGAGATATATTTGTGTGTGACGTCTGCAAGAGACAAGTGGTTCAGATGATGATGATGATGAGAATGTGAATGTGGATGTGAATGTGAATGTGGATGTGAATGTGGATGAGGCCTTGTCACCTTGTTGCGGTCGCCCCAAATCATTAATTTCACAAAACGTGACTTTTTTGCCATATTTTGAATTCTAATTTCCACTCATTAGACGTGGCGTATTCTAAACATAACTTCAAAAAGGTGCAGACTGCACTTGTGACACGTTTCATAATCTCTTGCCTTTTTTTTTTTTCGCATTTTCCATAAGCAGGCGACGCACACACACATACATACACAAGGACACACAAGTACACACACAGATACAGATACAGATGTGAAGATGCCGCACAGCTAACAGATACAGATACAGATACAAATAGAGATGCTTACGCTAACTTGCAACTATAAAGAGAAAGGGGTTAGTGTAGAGAAGAGGGGAAGGGAAAGTGGAAGGGGTGGCAGATACAGGTACAGGTGTATTACAAGCTCAAGTACAAGCTATTTCCGCAGCGGAAGGCAACACATTTGAGTTTAGCTTTTGTGCCGAGCTCGAGTCTAATTAAAATAAGCAGCAGCGCTAGAAAAGGTCGACAGCAGATACAATTTGTACCCACTGTGTATGTGTATATGTGTACACACTGAGAGAAATTAACTGAAAATATAATATTTGAACACTCTGATTTAACTTTGATTTAAGTTTAAGTTACATATGGAATTACTCAACCTAGAATCAAAATTATAAATTAAATATAAATATAATTAAATTTAAAAAAATAAGCATTAAATTTAAAAATTTCAACACATTTGAATAACATAAAAAACTTAAAATTAAATAATAGAGTCATGGTGAAACATTAATCGTTACATATGGAATTACTCAATCTAAAATTAAAATTAAAAATCAAACAGAAATACAATTTAATTAAAAATAAAAAAGCATTACATTTTAAAATTTCAACACATTTTAATAAAATAATAAACTTAATATTAAATAATTAAATCATGGTGAAGCATTAATCGTTACATATTAAATTACTCAATCTAAAATGTGTTAACTTAAGATGATTAATGATTAATGACAAATATAAATATAGTTAAATTTAAAAAAATTAGTATTAAATATAAAAATTTCAACACATTTAAATAAAATAATAAACTACTTAATTTTAAATTTTTCATAGTTTATAAAAAATATTTTTATATTGCATTTTGAAAACTTGAATCACGAATCGTTAAAACTTAAAAATATTAAGTGTATGCAGCTTAATTAGTTAATTAATTAAATATGTATATTGTTAGGTCTAACATATTTCATTTTCAATATAAAATTAATACACTGTGAAATAAAATAATAAACCTGTCAAATATATTTATTTATTTAATTAACAAACAACAAAGAGCAGTTGAAAATAGATACTTTAAAATTTAAAATAATTTTAAAAAAAATTGATTTTATTAAACAATTAAAATTAAATATATATATGTAAATGAACATAAAAAAACAGAATGGATAAAAAATGAAATATTAAAAATGTAAAATTCTGCTTATGTAAATAAAATATTTTAATATTAATTTTAAAATATTTAAAACCAAATCGTGTTAACTTAATTGGTAACTAATAATAAATAAAATTATATGTAATGCAAATTTATTTTGAACACCATTTAGTTGAATTTTTTAAATTATGATATGATTTAAATATGATTTAACGTTAAATTGAATCTGGAATTTTAAACATTAAGTGCTTTTGACTTTGGTTTTATTATAAATCAAAGTTTTTAATATTTAATAATTTTAATAGGTTTTTCATTTCAATATTTATAATATGATAAAATTACATACATATATAACATATGACTGTATTAATTTATTTTACCATGTGTTTTTTCTCTGGGTGCATGTGCGTGTGTGTGTGTGTGTAAGTGGGTGTAAGTGGGTGGCACAGATTTGGCAGTGACTGTGCTGCAGGTTGCAAGTTGCAAACACGTTGCATAATTGGCCATTTTCAGTGTGCAGTTGCCGCACATCATCCTCAATCTTAATTAACAAATATACAAGAAATGAAAATGAAATAAAATGTAAAGTCCATGGCTGAGAAATGTGAGGAACCAACTTTGACTCTGATGGAGACTACGAGTCCAACTCCAACTGCGACTGCGACATAAAATGCAATTTACGACTTGTCATAAAGGGAAGAACAGAGAATCCCATTCATATAGTAAATCATTTTTTATTTTTTATGTAGACGCCGCTAAACGAGATGCGACTACGAGTAGCTCCAACTCTGCCAATAAGCCCTGCTTTTCGGCCACGCCACATAAAATCCTTTAGCACCTTTAAAATGGCCAAAGCCCAAAGTCAAAGCCAAAGCCAAAGCCAAAGCCAAAGCCTAAGGCCAAAGGGCCATTCGACATACAGACAGACGGACAGACAGACGAATTTGACTGCTAAACAGTGAAATTTACACAATCAACAAATGACATAAAATTGTTGCTGAACGTAAAAAAATAAGTAATAATGCTGCAGTCGGGTATGCTCGACTTTTAGATACCCTGTAAGCACTTTTGAGATACAGCCCAGTCACATTTGTAATTAGACTAGACATGTTTTAACCTATTTGCATAGAAACAACTATAAAAAATGTTTAAAACGTGTGTGCTCGACTTGTAGATACCCTGTAAGCACTTTTGAGTTACAGCCCAATCACATTTGTAAATAGACTCGATATGTATCAACATATTTGCATAGAAACAGAAAGAACAAATATTTAAAACGGGTGTGCTCGACTTGTAGATACCCTGTAAGCACTTTTGAGATACAGCCTAGATATGTTTTAATATATTTGCATAGAAAAAATATAACAAATGTTTAAAACGGGTGTGCTCGACTTGAAAATACCCTGTACGTAAATTTTAGATACTACTTAGAAGCAGCTCAGTAGTTGTTAACAGTCTGTATATAAGTGTTTCTTGTTACTTATAATGAAATCGGGTGTCCTCGACTTGAAGATACCCTGTATGAAGTTAAGAGCTGCAAAACAACAGGTTTACATAGAAACAAGCATGTTGCGGGTTATGCACGCTAGATGGCGCTAGTGCTGCTTTTATACTATGGGAATATGGAATATGTAAAATTATTTTCGTAATTAATATCTGTGTTTATTATCCGATTTTCCTGAAATTTGTGTAAGAGGTAAAGAATGTGGTTGGAATATTTGTATATAAAATTTCAGGAGAAAGAAGCATACAATTTAGAAAAGAAACTAAATTTACAATTCGGGCACAATTCAAATATAGATAGAAAAAATACAGATCTTTCCTTCTGCCTGTTACATACATTTTCAGATAGCTATAATACTCTAATTTGTAGGGTATAATACATGCAGTGAGAGTGCGCGACAAAAAAATATAAATTGCATGACAAATTCCTGACGGAGGAGGGTCGAAATCGATGTGGAAGTCGAAGAAATGATGGACGATGATTATATGAGACACACACACACACACATACGCACACACACAGGCTTATTCGCTTATATCCTTATGCAGGACCTCAGCGAGAGAACAATTTAAGTCCACAAATTCCAGCATGTGGAGCAATAATAATAATTTTATTGTTTTAACAAAGGTAACAAACAGAAAAGTTATTTCAGCCACAGCTGAGCGGCTTTTAAAAACAAATCGCAAGGTAACCCAGGATTCCAGGCTCCCAGGCTCCCTTCGAGGACGACGAGGACGACGAGGACATCGCCAATGCCAAACAAGGATAAGCGCCAGGCCAAGCGTAAAGATACAAAGATACAAAGATACATATACATATATATATATATGTATGTATATACATATAAAAAAGAGGTTTTTCGCCTTCCAAAAATGCGCCGTTGCAAAGGTGTACACGGTACGCAAACAAGCCCAATACTCCCCCCTTCATCTACCCCTCTGACACACACACACACACACACACACAGACACACACACTTATACACTCACATAAAACTTGAAGAAGAAACAAATAAAAATGGCGAAATAAAGCAGGAATAAGATCTGTAGCGAAAATATTTTTATTGCCTTTTTGGCAACACACAAAAGCTACGTGCGAGTGTGTGTGTGTGTATCTGTGTGTGTGTGTGTGTATCTGTGTGTGTGTGTGTGTGTGTGTGTGTGTGTTTCCTTGTTTGTTTGTTGTGCATTGGGGCAAAGTGAGGGGAAGTTGTACGTACGTATAAACCAACATAATTTACGCGCCCATAATTTGTCATAAAAATCTTCCAGTAATAATTTAATGTTGAAATGCAAATTTTTAATATATTTTTATACCCTGTTGGCAAATGTCAATAAAGTATATTGAATTTACAATATGCCAAGTCAATCTTTTGACATAAAAAATTCATATATTTGTTTTTATTTTTAAAAAATAATGCAACTCAATTGATCAAGTTTATTTTAATTTAAATTATAATAAATAAATAATAGACTAAGACTGTATATAACATATAGAGTATATATATTACTATATCGATAGAAAACATATTTTTATATAATATATAGATTTAATACTCAACTTTCGTTATAAAATGGTGAATTTAAAAAATCCCATCTGTTTGCTACAAAGGATACAAGGAAAAATTACAAAAAATCATGCTTTTTCCCACTCTTACAGATTTTTCCCTTTACATATTAAAAAATGCGTAGTTTTTTCTGCGTTTTAACAGATTTCTTTATAGTATTAATAAACGTTTAAATGCGCAGAAAAAGGAAGAAATTTTGTGCGGAAAAATATAAAATATAACTCTTATATGTATTTAAGATTAGCTTAGGAAGATTACTTTATGGGAATTGAAAGCAAAGGGTTGTTAAATATATTTTAGATTTAATTCATCCTAAAAAATAATAATATAAATACAAACTGCAAAAAATATTCAGAAAACTCTAAGTTAAAATATGCCTACTTGAATTATGTTTTTTAAAACTTAAATGTTTACAGAGTATTTATTAATCTTATATTTTTAAGGCTCACGATTTGCCTATAAATTAGTCCGAAGACATATTTTATATCTATTCTGTACAGGTGGGGAATATACGAATATTGCTTATGAGTATGAGTATGAATATGAGTGTGGGTATGAGTATGAGTATGAGTGTTACTCAGATGCACATCTTTAGTAGGATTGTTCTAAAGCCGAGGCAATTGAGTGTAAGCAGTTAAATCTGGAATCTTTCATTAGACTTTTTGGCAAATTTGCTGAATAATGTATGAGGAATGGTGATTAAAGAAAGCATAAAGAAATTATGATAATTTTGGGGTCAACATTTGAAATTGGGTTGATTTACATTACAGATGAAATAGTATCTTGTTGAACAAGAAATGCAGTAACTGCTGTCTTACCAATTTCCACACATGATTACGTTGTAAACATTTTTATGTACACGAAATGTAACAAATATTTAAAGAACTTTACGAATGATATGTGAGGCTGCATTCGGGTTTTATGACTTGAGTCGGCTCAACACAACTGACAGGCGCACAGTGGGTAAAATTGCAAGATTTCTATTAAATAATAATATCTTAGTTCGGGAAAACCGCTAAATATATGTACATCGAAGAAGTAATTTTATTTTTAAAAACGTTTTTTTAACATTAACAAACCCAATTTATTTGAATTAATTTCATGGAAATATAAAAGATAAGTTAACTTAAATATTTACAATCTATAGATAATCTATCTTTATAGAATTTCAACTACCATAACTTTATTAAAACTGAACCGATTTGTAAGCCGATTAGCATTTAAATCATGATTTAATCTAACAATTTATTCTACAATTAAATTCTATTCATTTGAAACAAAAAAAAATTAATATTTTTCTGAAACTTACAGTGTTACCCCTTATAATTTTTCGAAATTTCGAAAATTATTTTATTTTAATTTTTAACTTAATGATAAATGAATTCGATTCCTTTGTTCGTGCTGATTAAGAATATTTATACTTTATGGGTTCGGAAATGCAGCTTTCGGGCTGTTTTAGGCACTTGAATGGCAAAATATCCTTTAATAAAAAGAAAACAAATAATTTAATCTAAACATTTCCCGTGCACAAAAAATCTATCATTATAGACTTTCAATTTATAATTATATTTTATCAAATTTTATCACAAAGCTGTCTCTTTTTAATATAATAAATTAAATATAATATCTATAATAGTATATATAAATTATAAGAAATAATTTTATTTTTAAAAAACGTTTCTTTATCGTTAAACAACCCAATTTATTTGAATTTATTTCATGGAAATATAAAAGATATAATTTATTTTGCAGGTAGGATAAGTGAAAATATTTGTTGCTTTGAAAAGTTCTCAGCTGTTAGATTATCGATATTAAAATTAAACGAAAATTATCGATATGTCGCTTGAAGTATCGGTAATCGAATAGATTAGAAAAAAATAAATCAAACATTTTATATTAATATAAGTGGTTTTTTACCACTGTCCGACGGGTGCAAAAGTAGAAATTCTTACTTCACTCTGACTGTTTAATCTTTATGGCGCCCAACTTCAACTCCACCTCTAACTCCAACTCCACCTCCACCTCCACCTCCGTGTGGAATCGGCCGTAACTAAATCATAATCATGGCTAACAAATGCTGCGTGTCATTTGAGCGCACACATCATAAAGCAGCAATTAAGACAATGTTTAAATCGTAAGCGTCAAAAAGGCCATAGAAAACTCTCTTGACGCACAATAAAAAAGACAGAAAACTGTCATAAAACCGAAACAGAGCAATAGAAAGAGATACGTATAAGTATGATAGAAAGAGAGAGAGAGAGAGAAAAGTCTCGCAGTCATTGGCAACGCTGCTAATTGCCTGTCAAAAATTCTATGCGCCGTAAAAATGATGAGATAAATGCGTAGAAACCAAGTTAAAATACATGGATAGCATTCAATGTGATAGAATATCCATAACATGAGATGGGAGTAGGTAAGTCTCGCTACTGTTAGCCTATAATAAAAATAATATAAATCCAGGCTAAAATTATCTTAGCAGCTCGAAAATGTCTGCGATGTTTTCAGCGATTCAATCCAATTGAATTTAATCTTCTTGTGACTTCAGACATAATTGTTAATAGCCAAAATAAATATATTTCTGAAAAGATTCAAGAACTTTATCATATAGGATTATGTAATAAATTTTTTTAAATTGATACAATTTCAGCTTGCTGCTAACAACGGTTAACAGCATTTTAAAATATTAAAATATTTAGATAATTGTTGTAAATGTTTAAGGAATTTTTTACTTTTTCGCAATAATTTGTGGCTATTCCTGTAATAATAAAATTTTAACGTTAACAACAACAGAATGTATTTAAGAGTAGCTTAAAAGTTACTTCAAAGAATAACACAAAGTTCAGATTTATTTACATTTTAAATTTCAATTATTAGTTTTAAATCAATTTAACTTAGAAATATGAATATAGTTATATATTTTCAGAGTATACTTTATCATAAATAATTTATCATAATTTGGACAAATTTAGACTGAAGTTAAAAGTAGTTAAAGTTAAAAAAATATTTATATAAAGGAGCTTAAAAATGTGTTTTTAAATGCATAAAGAATACAACGTAAATTAACCTTACTCGTCAAACAAAAAAATAAAACAAAATAAATATAATTATATTTAACCTGCGGCACTTGAATAGGAAAATATGCTTAAATAAGTAACTAGAAAACAAATAAATTAACCTAAACATTTTCAATGCACAGAAAATCGATCTTTATAGACTTTAAACTACCATAACTTTATTAAAACTAAACCGATTTGTAAACGGAATAACATTTTAATTTTTATTAACGAAATACATTTTTTTTAAAATTACAGTGTTACCCCTTATAGTTTTTATGTGATATTGTTTACGAAAAAATATAATTTAAAAAATTACTTTAACTGGTTTTTAACAGCTGTTAAGGATTTCTGCCCATTTAAGCCGAAAAACTACTTAGCATCGATACAAATCAGATACAAGATTCGCAGTTGAAGTAAATTTCTGTTTGGATTGCAAGTAAATGAAGGAAAATTGCGGAAAATCTCAACAGTTGGCAGAGCAAGAAAACCGCACACATCAAACGGACTTATGGAAAAGCGGAAACAGACGGCTGTCACCTTGAATGAGGATGTGAGTACATGCGATAACGATAACGATAACGATAGGGGTGGGGGAGTAAAAGGGATCTAGGGGAACCGGAAATGACTCTTAGAAGCAGTTGTAGTTGTATTTGTATTTGTCGTTGCCGGAATTGAAGCCAAACCATTCACTGAACTAATGCCGACCTAAGGCAAATATAATTGCGTGTATGGGCCAGGGAGGGGAGAGGGGAAAGGGCAGCAAGAGGAGGGGGGGGGGGGTAGTCCTTGTTTTCTGGACAATGTTACGAGACATTTGCATGCAGGCGTCATCTGGTTTGGGGACTGGTTTTTGTGGTAAGCATGTGGTAAGAGCAGAAAGACAACGGCCAAAATGTTCGACAATTGTGCTGAGTCCGAGTGTTCTTCCCCCTTATCCCCTTACACCCCACTGTACCCCCCTATCCCCACGTCTCTGTTATTGCTGCTTGCATACGTGCCCAACAAAAATATTGATTTAAATGAGTTTCAGTTTCGGTTTTCATTTCCTATCGCAAATTTCCAACAATCAGCAAATTGTGCTGCTCAATGGACTAGTTTTTGTTTTCTTTTTCCTTTTTCCTATTTTCTTTTTTCTTTTTTTGGTAGTCCAGTTGAAGCACTTTTAGTGCTTGAACCATCGTTAGATGATTTCCCAGCCCAGAATGCATGATAAGCAAAATATTGCACATTGATGATGAGCTCCTTTCCCCCCCTCCCCCCGTCCCCCCTGAAACTTCCCCATCAAAGTTGAGACAAAACTATCTGAAAGTCTGATTTATGTGGAATGCCAAGCCAAAAATATGCTCAACTACTTTTGAATCTGCACTTGAATGTCTTCTCTGGTTATTTTGGCCTGGCTTTGTTTGCCTGTCTAATTATGAGAGTGGAAAAACACATCAATAATATAAACTACAGTTTAAAGTTGATAGTTTTATTGTTTGCCGCATCCCAAGGGTCGAATTTTCCTCAAAATTCTGTTCTTTCTTTCTCTTTATGTTTACATATGTATGTTACACCTAGAGAAAACTTTACTTATTTATTTCATTTAATATTTAGTGTTAAATAACATTAGAAAAATTTAGTTGAGTTCGAAATGAAATAGAAAAGATAAAAAAACATGAGAATAAATATTTTAAAGTTTCAAAGTCAATTAAAACTCAACTAAAATTATTAATTCTTTGATTTATTTTAAAATTTACAATTTGTGTGCACTCTTATTAGAAAATAAATATGATTAAAATATCCTTTAATAAGTTGAAAATAAATAAGTTTACATAAATATTTACAATCTATAGAAAATCGATCTTTATAGACTTTCAACTACCATAACTTTATTAAAACTGAACCGATTTGTAAGCGGAATAGCATTTAAATCATGATTAAAGCTAACAATTCATTCTACAATTAAATTCTATTCATTTGAAACAAAAAAAAAATTTTTATTTTTCTGAAATTTACAGTGTTACCCCTTATAATTTTTCGAAATTTCGAAATAATTCTTTTTTTAATTTTTAACTTTATGATTATTGAATTCGATTCCTTAGTTTGTGCTGATTAAGAATATATACACTTTATGGGGTCAGAAATGCAGCTTTCGGGCTGTTTGAGGAACTTTAATGGGAAAATATCCTTTAATGAGTAGAAAACAAATAATTTAACCTAAACATTTCCAATGCACAGAAAATTGATCTTTATAGACTCAAATTCGAAGTATTAAGACAAAAATCTTAATTTAAAATATTCAGTAAATTTAAATATGAATTAATTATAATAAAAAAAATTTTTAAGATGAATATTCTTGATATTAGAAGTTGATATTATTAGTAGTTAATAGTAAACTTTCATAGTTATTTAAATATATTTTTAAATTTCATTATATTTAATATTTTCAATTCATATCGAACTTTTATACATTTATTTTAATACGTTTTTCACATGGAATAAAATGTGGTAAAATCAAAAAATATATTATTATTGTAACTATGCCTTATTTCTCTGTGTGCACACATGTATCTATGGGCTTTGATGTGTGTGTAAATAGCCTTAGAATCTTTTCAACTTTCTTCACTTGTCCCACAAAGTCATTTGAAGTCATTTGAAGTCATTTGAAGTCATTTCTGAGTCGCAGTCACCCGAAAAAAGCCGCAGACCGTCAAGCAAAACGAAGCTAAAATGAAACGAAATCGTTGCGAAAAGTTTGCGACTTTAGTTTTCTACCTACTGGCATAGAAAAGTAGCAAAAAACGAATAAGAAAATATATGTATACATATATAACCATTTGAATATAATTCTCATTTGCATATTGTTTTGGCCAAGCATCCACCAAAACTGTCCTTAAAGTGAACAGGCAACAACTTTTGGCCTCTTCTCCTGTAAATGTAAATGTATCTGTATCTGTGTCTGTATCTTGGACTTGGAGTCTAAGTTGGACTTCATTCTTTGCACTCGTATTATGTTAAGATTGCAGCTGGAAAGCTCTTAAAGTAATTAGTGGCATTAATTAAATCTCCTGGCCAACATAACAATGGCCAATTGTTTCAATGACCCTTGTGCCACATTTTAATTGTTGCCAGCACTGTGAAAGTTTTTGACCGCACCTGCCTCCTGCCCCCTTGCCCCCTGCTCCTTGCCCCTTGCCCCTTGCCTCTTGTTCCTGCCCGCCGTCTTTCCCTCCGGTTCACTGTCAAAATAGGCGGAAAAAAGACCGCTAGATTTTAGCTTCTTTTTTTATTATTCTTCTACTCTGACACCATTGTGACAAGGCGTGGCAGGGGGCGGTTAGGGGCGTGGCAACATCCCCAAAACTGGCGTTGCAACAAAAGCTGCCCCCGGGGCATAAATAACTTTTTTATACTAACATTTCATATGGTTTTTTATGAAAAGGCCGCAAAAAGTTGACAGTTTCTATTTTTAACAATTCTTATATGAAATAAAATAAATTGTGCTTAATTTTAAATAATATATATATATGTGTGGAGATTATGTCCATAGTCTGCTTAAATTAATTTATATTTATTATTAATTTTCAATCGATTTTGGCGCTTTTTTGTCGACTTGTTTTTTCACAGCTCCTTTTTTTAAATTCTTATAATGAAATCAAATGAATTGTGCTGAATTTTAAATAATATGTAATTCGTCTATTTTTTTATAGTTATTTCTGCTGCTTAAATTAATTATTTTCGGCAGTGCAACATTTTTTTAAATTTATTTGGACGTCTTTTTGTCACCTTGTTGTTGAGAGCTATTTTATTCTATTTTACACTTGTCAAAGTGAAAAATTAAACTGTGCTGAATTTGAAATAATATAGATACTATTTTTAATTTATTGCTGCTGCTTTAACTTATAATTTTTGTCATTTGTTAATTGATTTGTTTATTTTATAATATTTACAATATAATTTTAAAGATTTGGCTTTATTAAACAAAATAAATAAGTAGTATATAGAGATTATTTAATTAGTTGATGTTGCCAATTAATTTGTCGACATGTTATTGAAAATAAAAATAAAATTTATTAAATTCGGTTGAATTTTAAATAATATAAATAGAGATTATTTCATTTATTGCTGTTGCTGATTATTTTTGGGCAGTCCGACATTAATTTCCAATTGATTTGGATACCTTTTGAAATTTTACTTTTAAAATTCTGAAAATAATTGTAACGGAAATTTGGATTGACTTTATAAAATAAATATATAGAGATTATTTAGTTAAATAATTAATGAATTAATTTGTCGACTTTTCGTAATTTGTAAAAATAAAATAAATGAAATTCAGTTGAATTTAAAATAATATATATAGAGGGCTATTTTATTTTAACAATTTTGGAAATAATTATAATGGAAATTTAGCTTGATTTTAAATAATAAATATGTAGAAATTATTTAATTAGTTAGTTAGATAATTAACTTGTGGACATGCTATTAATACACATTTTTTCTTGTAATTTTTTCAAATTAAATAAATTAAACTCGGTTGAATTTAAATTAATATAAATAGAGATTATTTCGTTAGTTGCTGTTGCTAATTATTTTTGGGCAGTGCGACATTGATTTCCAATTGATTTGGATACCTTTTTGTCGCCTGACGTCATAAAAATACTCATCGAAAATTACACGGCCGGAATAAAACAAGCTGTTGACTTGCCAAATAGCCGTGAATTATTCCCCAAGGGCGTAGGTTGAGCAGGTAACGGCAATCGCTTCGTTTCGTTTTGGCCGTAGAATTTCGCTGAGACAACAAATGTATCTTCACTTCTCCGGCTGTTCCACTTTTGCCTTGTCTCTTGGCCAACAATAACGAGCCAAGTGGGGGATGAAAATGGAAGAGATGGGGAGAGATGGGGAGAGGGGAGATGGGGAGAGATGGGACGTAGCATCGTCAGGATATCGTAAAGCGACACACAATCACACATAAAATTTTACAACACGAGGATGTTTTTTATTGCAATGCCTGGTCCACGTCCAATCGAGGAACTTAAGTAGCCAATTACTGGAAACTTTGACTCAGAGCTCCATGAAGGAGGTGATATTACGATATTACCAACATTCCTTTCCTCCCTTCCCTCCCGATCGATTGAAGTTCCTGGGAAACAAGGTCGAAAATATTCTTCTATTTAATTAAAATGAATTTACCTTTTTCGACTGATTTATGGATGAATACCAATAAATTTTCTCAAGCAATTTAAATCACGGTTGCTGCGGTTTTAATTAAAAGGCATTTATTTAGCACTGGACTGCAGATAAATGCACACAGCACTGTACAGTGCGACACAAATATTTACTTACCTGTGTCATTATCATTATCACAGAATAAATCCCTTTTTGGCTTACACGCAAGTCTATTTCTGGCCAATTGTTAATTGAGTCTGAAAGGAAAGAGAGGAGAGCAGAGGAGGGAGAAGTGGGGAATATAGGTATCATTTTCCTGCCTGTCATAATTATGGCCTACGCAGATTCCATGGCCAACTCGAGTTGCCGGTTTTGCAAGCTGTTAACGGATCGAGTTTCCTTATTAGCCAGCAATTAATCATGCCATGTCATTTATACATACATATAATTATGCTGTCTAATAACAAATGCATTTCATGCAAAATGTGTAAATGCATAGAGTGAAAATTGATAGCCAAATAAGCTTAGATTAATCATGAACAGTTTACGCTTTTAGCAAACGCATAAAAAAAGAATCGCAGACAACAACAACAACAACAACAACACGAACATCTCAAGAGCCCACTAAAAGCTCGATATAAACATGGCCAACAGCAGCTAAAGAAGTCAGAATCCACTACACACACACTCACTCACACACACACACGCGGAAATTGTTGGCTATAAATCTAGCATTTACCTTTAAACTCAAATACAGCTACCAACGCACAGTGGCTCATTTCAGCAAATTCGGTGGCAAATATCTGTAACTTTTGAACTGGGTGGGGTTTGAAATTTGAAATATTTATTCTAAACACTCTACATCAAATTCAGAACTCAGCATAAAAGTGGGCATGGCATGAGAAAGGGCGTAAATTAACGGTCAAATCAATTTCATAAAATTATAGCATTCAAAATACGATAGTAAGGAGAATATTAAATATTAATAAAATCTATTAATTGTTCTTATTTTTTAAGTTTCTGAAAACAAATATATATTTGCCAACATAAATTTTAGCCACTTACCTTTGAGAAGTGAGCCACTGTGCAATGGTAGAAGGTGGTAATCGAAGGCTGGGAGACTTTTGTAGTTGACTCTCTCGGTTACAGTTACACTTCCAGCTACAGCCCTAAATCCACTAACAAATAAAGAAATAAATTGCCCATAAAAAGGATTTTACAAATGCCGGCTTCGACTACAAAACCTTCACGTACTTCGTACTTACAATTGTGCCACAAGTATTGCAGTTTATACCTAACAGATACTTTACTTTCGGGTGCAGAATAAACTCGCATATAACACAAATAACACAATTATGTGTAGTGAGTAGTCAGTTGTCAATTTGAATTATACTTTGTTAACATTTTATTTGCCAGCCAATAATACATGTAAAAATTCAAATCAAATTGTTTAGGCGCCACAACTTATAATATATATTATCGATATATAAGCAATCGATAGCATGCTTACATATTGCTAGTGTTGGTAAATGCCAAATGAAGTGTGACCACATTCGTGTGGTACACCGATAATTATCGATGACGCGCTGGCATTTGTGCACTTTCACGCTGCGGTCACACTGTCGTGTAAAACCATCATCGCGTTAAAGTTTTGTTTTATGTACAGCAAATGTATCAATTTTACAGCAGCACAACAAATAATGTTATACAATTACATTTACAATACATTGCTGCTAATGCTGTGCAAAGAATAAGCGTGTAAAAATTAAGCTGTATATAAAAAAAAGTGTAAAGATTGTCGTGTGTTCTGCGTGAAAGGAACGAAAGGAACGGAACGTGTTTGGGGCGGACTTGTTTTTGAGTGTGTCTAGACTCTAGTGTGCAAAAAAAAAAAAAGGGGACGCCGCTGCAACTAACTGTGTGTGTTTTTTGGGGAAAAATAGCCGCCACAGGAGCGCCCCAACTCAACCCGATTCGTTAGTATAGGCCAAGTTAAAAGGGGGGCCTCTGCGTGTGTTCGTGTTGTGTGTGTGTGTTGTGTATACGTGTGCGCTACAAGAACAAGTTGTGTGCGTTAGTATTGGTGCGTGTTCGTGTGCGCCGTATGCGTGTGTGTGTGTGCTGCGGTCTTGATGTCTGCGCTTTTTCCCAGCCGACGCAGACGTGAGCACACAGGTGAATTATCGGTGCAATACGCTGCTGCTGCGCTGCCTTGACGCTGCTGCTGTCATTGCTACCACTTCTGCTGTTGCTGCTGCTGCTAAAACAAAAACCAAAAGCCAACATAAAGACAAAACGGTGAAAAATGCTGCGTTTTCTAAGTCGTCGCAAGGTGCGCAACAACTATGCGGATAATTCCAGCAACCTAAGGGGTGGAGTGGGAGGCGCTGCTGGCGTCGGCGGCGCTGTCACTGCCGGCAGCAGCAGCGGCGTCGGGTCACAGATTAAACCCCAACGCATCGTGGTAAACAAAAACAAAATCGACTGCCGTGTCATACTGCTCGACAATACTGACCTTTCCATCGAATTATCGGTGAGTATATCGAATTACAAACATTTCCAACTTATCGCCAGGGACACACTGCAAAGGGGGTTGGAATTAGAGGGGGAATTGTTTTTGTGTAAATTGTGATAAACAAAACGAAACAAGAATGAAAGTTTATTTTCGGCACACCGAAGCGGTGATACTCTGTAGATTTTTACAAAATCATTTCTTGTTAAAATGAGTAGATATTTTCATAAGAAAAACTAAAAATATGTTACTTAATTTAGTTAACATACCTTGAAAAAGAAATAAGATTTAACATTTTATACAATAAGAAGTTTTTTCTAAAAAAAAAACAAACCGATTTTATTTTATTTAATTTAAGTAATATTTTAAATCACAATATATGTGCACAGTAGATATTAATTCATTATTTTTCTTAGATAAAAGATAAATAAGAGTTATTCATATAAGTTACATATTTCGTAACATAATTAGAATACCCTTTGCAAGAGTATATTGAACTGCTGATCGGATAACGCATTATATCAGAGGCAAAAGCAAATGTGATTAGTTCAGGGTCAATTCGAATATTCACATAATACTAATTTGCTTTGTTTTTCGCTTCGATTGCAGAAAAAAGCGCTGGGAAGCTTTCTCTATGAGCAGGTCTTCTATGCCCTGGACATCATCGAGAAGGATTACTTTGGACTGCAGTTTATGGACGCCAATCATGTGAAGCATTGGCTCGATCCCACCAAGCCCATCAAGAAGCAGGTCAAAAGTGAGTATAACAATTCACAATTATTTATCATTAACATTTCATTAATTTGCTTATCTATTTGATTTTAGTTGGACCACCGTATACATTCCGACTGAAGGTTAAATTCTATTCCTCGGAGCCAAATACACTGCGTGAGGAATTGACGCGTTATTTGTTCTTCTTGCAATTGAAACAAGATTTGCTGGAAGGGCGTCTCGACTGTCCAGATGACAAATCCGCCGAACTCTGCGCGCTGGCCTTGCAATGTACGTGATTCTTAGCGAATTGGCACTTGCGAAAGAGTATAAATTTATTTAAACAATGCACACTGTAGAAGATGAATAGCCAACACTGTTGTGACCTCAGCTATGTGAGACAATAGCTGTGTCGAATTCGAATTCTCATCCGAAATAGAGAGAGACCACTTCTTTTTAATGGTCTCTTCATATCATTGTATTTAGACCCGGTACGCAAAGCATTCAAGAGTCTATTCAGTTTGTGACTGGTTTCTGACCCTATCAAATATATATTCTTGATCTGCATCAACAGTCGAGTCCGTCTGTATAAACTTGATGATCTCATGTTCTCTCAAAGTCGAGTTCTCTGTAGGTTTTTATACTAGTTACAGGGTCTCTCACAGTCGGGTTTTTGAATAAAATAAAATAATTTTTGATATTTTCGTTAAACTTTAGAAAAACTCTTAAAATTTAACCAACAAGAAAATAGAACAATTTGCTGTATCTTTATTTAAAATTAGCTAGAATCAAGGAGTGTCTATGTACATACATATAAATATCTTGTTTGCAAGTCCAATAAAATCTTTATCGGTTTCTGCCTCATACAGTTTTAATAGACACAAAAGACGGTTGTTAACTGATTGTATTTTGATTGCATTTATTGTCATGTTTGCAACCGGCAATAAAAATCTGCAGAAAATTCAACCAATGACAGACAAATTAAAGCAACTTTATTAATATTAATTAAATAGAGTTTTCCGAAAGTCTGAATATTTTTCTTAGTTATTTACAATTCTTTTTCTCCATTCACATTTTATTATGCATTTAAATTTCTTATAAAAATATTAATTATTCGTTAGACATTCAATTTTTTATCTATGTATTTATTCAAATCTCTTAACTTGCATTCACAGCTGAACTTGGCGACTACGATGATCAGATTCATTCGGCAGCTACAGTTTCCGAGTTTCGTTTTGTGCCCGAGCAGACGGAGGATCTTGAGATTGCCATATTGGAGGAGTACAAGACATGTCGCGGATTAACGCCAGCACAGGCGGAAACGGCATTCCTCAACAAGGCCAAGTGGCTGGACATGTATGGAGTGGACATGCACACGGTGCTCGGCAAAGATAGCTGCGAATATCATCTGGGATTGACGCCCACGGGCATTCTTGTGTTTGAGCGTGATCAGAAGATTGGCCTCTTCTTTTGGCCAAAGATTAGTAAATTGGATTTCAAGAAGAAGAAGCTAACGCTGATTGTCATCGAGGACGATGACGAGGGACGTGAACAGGAGCACACCTTTGTCTTTCGACTGTACAATGAAAAGGCCTGCAAACATTTGTGGAAATGCGCCGTGGAGCATCACACGTTCTTCCGCCTGCGAGCACCTGTTAAAGGTCCTTCCGCTCGCCAGAACTTCTTCCGCATGGGATCACGGTTCCGTTACTCCGGCAGGACTGAGTTCCAGACCACGCAACAGAGTCGCGCACGTCGCACGGTTCAATTCGAGCGTCGTCCCTCGCAGAGATTCGCCAGTCGTCAGTCGCATCTGTTGAGGGAGCGTCAAAAGGCTTCCCAGGAATCGGCAGCTGCTGCCGTGGCAACTGTCAATGCTCGTGCCGCAGCTGCTGCTGCTGCTGCCGCCTCTGCCGCTGCCGCTGCTGCTGCTGCAGCTGCCTCATCTCATCAAGTGGCAGCTGAGAATAATAATGAAGCATTCGACTCGCTCATTTCGGTTGATCAATTTATGACCGTAACTCCTTCACCCTCCGTTCTCACTGTAATACAAAACTCGGCCATCATTGAACCGGATGCTGCGTGCAGTGGCTCCATCAGCTCATCCAGCCAGGCGGCGGCAGCTTGTGCCTCCCTGGGTCGCAATTCCCTCAAGTCCAACTTTAGCAACGATGATCCCGCATACAGCAAAATAGGCTCCATTGGCAAGGCGGCGGGACTCTCCGTCAAGTAAGTGTAAAGAGATCTAAAAGTATCTCAAGATTCCCTATATGAATTTTAATAATAAATAACAAGAATACCAAAAACCTAAGATTACAAAACAAGGAAACATTTAATTAGGAAATATAAATTAGAGAAAGCAATATTTAAAAAAAAATTTAATTCGAAATTAGATTTTAAT
This sequence comes from Drosophila kuntzei, assembly GCA_035042165.1. Lineage (NCBI taxonomy): Eukaryota > Metazoa > Arthropoda > Insecta > Diptera > Drosophilidae > Drosophila > Drosophila kuntzei. The sequence continues at coordinate 860,622 of JAWNLU010000300.1, forward strand.
TGGATTGAAATTAGATTAGGGATGAAATTAGGAAACTTGCGGATATAAAGGAAAAGGTAAATTAGAAACCCAAATCGTATTTAGAAAACTAATATATTGGGACAAATGATTCTGAGAATACTTAAATATTCTAATAGAAAAATAATAAAAAATAAAAACTTTTATATAGGAACAAAATTGGAAGAAGCCAAATTCAAAAAAGAAAAATGAATAAAGAATATTGTATATATAGTATTTAATAGATATTGTTTGAAAAGATTAGTCAGTTTAAGTCGAAAAGATCAAAGCTGCTTATTCCTAATATTAATGAATGAGATTTTTACAAATTATACTCTAAATTTTTTTGTTTTTGCTATCTTATATTCTATTCATACCTATTTTAGTTTTATTAAATTTGCCAATAATTGAAATTTACTTATATTTGTTTTATATTCTTTTCTTTTAGATTGGAGCCGGAGTACACGCCGCCTTATTCACCGAATGCCACCAAGAACTTTGATGAAACGAATCCATTCCGTAGTGCGGCAACTTCGCATCATGGCAGCTTTGGGAAGGCATCGATTAGCTCCGGCCAGCTCAGGTGAGATTGCGAACTTGGCTTAAATTAATTGCTCTGTTTTGTATTGCTTTTGTTTACGCATTGTATTTGTATTTCTCACGCATCTGTGTTTCTTTTATTGTTTTCGTATTCTGTGTTATATCATTGTGCAGTGTTAGGAGCGGCTTATCGGATAAAGATAGAGAGCTAGATTCATTACTTAAGTCCATTGTTAAAGATCCATCCCCATCAGTGCTTGCAAACGAAGCCATTAATGATGCTAACAGTATCAGGTAGCGTAAATCAAATACTACAAATATCCAAATATTCAAATATTCAATTGATTGTGAATAAATCATTTTTAATTCGTTTTAATCTCTTTTTACAGGGTAACTATAAACAAGACCTTTGACATGGACCACAACACGGAGACACTGAAGCGACTCTCGAATAACAATGAGAAGCCCAACAATCAAGTGAAACTGGCCAATGTGGGAAACACAGCGTTGCCCCCCGGCAACATCAAGTGCAATATACTAAAGGGTACGTTTTTTATAATTAACATTATACCCATTATGCGTAGAATAATGGGATTAAAACCTTTAACCGTAACCTAAAATAATTTTTTCCTTTGTACCGAAACTCATAAACCGAAACTCTTTAAGCTGAAATAACCGTTTAGTAACCGATTTATTTATAAGGGTTAATTTCGGATCTGGACTTCGCAGCTACTGAGCAACTTTGATAACTTTGAACTACCATAACTCTGTCAAAAGTCAATTAATTTCCATATGCAATGTAAATTTGATCATGATTTTACCTCTAAATTCGTTCTGCATTTAAATTTGGTTCATTTTGAAAAGTCGAAATTTTCGAAATTTTTCGAAAAATGATAAGGGGTAACACTGTAAAATTTCTAAAAAAATTTGAAATTTTCGAATTTTGGAAATCAACAAAAATTTAAATGCAGAACGAATTTATAGGAAAAATCATGAAAAAATGTTCAATGCGCTTGAAAATTGATTGAGTTTTGACAAAGTTACGGCAGTTCAAAGATATCAAAGTTGCCTTTTTTATTTTATCTTCAATAATAGTTCAATTAAATCTTTTAATAATAATTTTCTCAAAATTAATATATACATTTTAATAATTTATATTTTACAATTTCTTATAAAAACCAAATCAACATATTTTAATCTTACTATTTCTATTTGAAAAATTAGTTATTGTCGTTACTGTTCCCGGTTTCTATTATTTAATATGGAAATAAAAATGGATATCTTAGAATTTTTAATATTTATAAAAGAAACTACCAATATAAGCGATAAAATTAACTTTCATAATAAAAATCAATATTTAGTTGTTATTTTGAGAATAATTATGATGGTTAAGTAGTTGATAAAAATATGTATTTAAAGTAATTATCGAGTTCTCTTAAATGTCTTATCTTGAATATGTTTTATTATATTTTAAACAGCTCGCGTGGAGGAAGAACTGGGAGCAAGTGGCAATGCGAAGTTGACCAATCAAATGTTTGTGCCCGCCGCCCACTCGAGCAGCAACAATAGCAACAGCAACAATAGCAACAACAGCAGCAACAGCAACAACAACATGCATGCCAACAACCACAACAACAACACCAATAATAATCTTAATCATACACACAGCGATGGACCGGATTCCCTGAATGCCACCTACATATCTGTGGTGAGTTGAAATTGAAATTGAAATTCAAATTGAAAATTGGAGAGACCAAAAACGAGTTATATCCAAATGCCTTGCACTTATTTCATGCTTTCTGTACATTTACATTTACATTATTTGTTTTGTTTACTTACATTTTGTGTTGTGTGTGCACTTTATATTTGTTGTGTGTGTGTGTGTGTGCGTGTGTGGTTGCTGTTTAATGGAATAGGGCGGCGATAAGTTGACGCTCAGCATACCGGAACAAAAGCCGAGCAGCGGCAGCAGCGGCAACAGCAGCAGCTCAAGCACTTTAAATGCTCGAGCAGGAAGCAGCAGCAATTCACCGAACTCACCTTTTAGCAATGCGACCTTTGTATCCGGTTACAGTGGGCCACCAACGCCGCCATCATCGCTGCCAGCTACAATAAATAATACAAGCAATAGCAGCACGAGTGTAACCACAATAAGCACACCCAGCATTAATGTAAATGCGGCAACTGGAACTGCAACATCGACAGGAATCGATTCAACTCCCATGCTGAGTAATGCCTCGGCAGCTGAAATACTCATTAATGAAATATTCATTAACAATATTATCAACAACAACACAACGACGAGTGCAAGTGGTGCAGTGGACACAAAGTCCACAACAACATCCACAACATCCACATCGACGCCCAGCGCTGGCACTTTGCTCTTCTCCACGCTCAGCGAGCAGGAGCGTTTGGAGTCTCAGAAGTCGCAGCAGCAGCAACAAACGAATCAATCCGAAGTTGATTCGGCGCAATGTGAAAAGGTTTGGCCAACTTAACAGTCAGTGTTGCCAGTGTTTTGACAGTGCAAATAAATGTAGATTAAAACACATTTCTAATATGAAAAAGAATAGATAAATATTACAAAATAAATGTGTTAAAAGAAAGTTATGTGAATATATAGTTTATTTTTAAATACAAATTTTTAAAAAGAGAAAAAAGAAGTTAACAAAGTAATTTTGTTAAACAAAAAGATTAAGCTTATGGCTATATATAATTCATTATCAATTAAAATTTTTTTTTAAATATTTTAAAAAATTATAAAAAAAGATAAAGAAAAAGTATAATTTTTTTTAAATATTTCCAAATATTAAACAAAAATATAAAGAAAAATAATTAAGTGCACGCAAATAATAAACACTAAAAATTGTGTGTTTATACAGTTTGTCTTTAATTTAAAATGGTTTTGTAAATATTTTTAAATATGAAAAAAGAAAATGATAAAAAGTATTAAAAATAAATATGCTAAAGTAAAGACTGAGCTTTCTTTTTCTTAAATGATAAAAAGTATTGAAGAAAAGACTGAGCTTTCTTTTCTGTAGCATATTTATCATTAATACTTTTTATCAATTAAGAAAAAGAAAGCTCAGACTTATCTTTAGCATATTTATTTGTAATACTTTAATTCAGTCATTTCTTAAGCATATTTATTTTTAATTCTTTTTATCATTTTAACAAGTGCAACTAAAAATCAAAAAAAAAGTATATGATTATAAAATTTAAATCATATTTAAAACAATTTTAAAGTGCAAGTGTTTAAATATTAAAAAATATGCTGGCAACACTGTAACGAAATTAGAAATTTGCTGGGTGAAAGCTGTCTTCTATCTGTTCTATCAACTTGTACTGCAAACTAACATTAAAAATCATTTCAATATGCACGCACAATTAACCGAATTGAATAATGAAGTTACCACCTGAATCATTGACTAATTGGATGAATTACTTTCTACAGAAGAACAGTCTTCAGCATCAGCAGCAGCAGGAGAATAGACGTATTGCAGCCAACAATAGCAAGGATATGGTCTCCCCCTGGTTGGTCTCATCCGAAGTTGTTTCAGCACCCAAAGGACGCGAGCCGACCATAATACGCAAATCCGTTATTACAACACAGTTGTAATTATTATTATTATATATATTATTATTATTATGATTATGATTATGATTATGATTATCATTATTATTATGTGTAAGCGTAAATGTTCGTATTTATATTGTGTAAGCTGATATTAACTAACATATGACAAACTTAGAGAACTTTCTTTTTAAGCATTCCATTCGAAAGACAAGAGAGCAGGTCCAATCAAAAATGAACAAGATGTTTTAACTGTCCATTAAATGTGCCTTAAATTATACTTAATATAATAATTGTGCTTAAACGAAATCGGAAACGGAAACTGATATGGAAACAATGTACTTAAATAATACAATACATACCCCGTAATGTATTTTAATTAATAATATTAAGTGTATAGACTGGATTTCTTTTTAAAACAAACAAATAACGATAAAGCAAAAGTGATTTCTGTCTTTCTGCTTGATATATACAACGATCTATATTATAGCTTAGAAAATGATGACGATAATGACGATGCTTTTTTAATCAAATTGCAGTATTCAAATTCTAAACCGACCGATCGATTAATGAACAACGAATATCACATCAAGATTTTTTCAATATACATACATACATATATATCAAATGTGATTAATAATAACACTCATTTATATACATACATACATATGGCATTTCAATATTTTTTGTATACAAAATGCATTTCTATAATTAAATGTATCAAAAACAAAACATGATGAAAATATATACTTATATATATATATCTACAATAAATATGCATGTACGTAAATAGTTTCTAGTTTTTAGGGTAGTTTTTAGTTCCTGGAAGCCACCAGCTGCCTTGTGACCTGCCAATGTTCAAGTACAACAGAACAGAAGGAGAACAAGATGAAGATGAAGATGGAATTGGAAATGGAATTGGAAATGGAAATGGAAGCAAAACACACATATGTACTTGAAATTCCAAGATATTTTCGCAGACCCGCGAGGGTCGAGTCAAGTCATGGCACTGCAATTAAAGAACGAGACTCGAGTGTTGATTCCAAATGTCTGCACGGAATGTGTGTGTGTGTGTGTGTGTGTGTGTTTGTTGTGTGTGTGTGTGTGTGTTCATACATGGCAATCTCAGAGTTGCGAGAATATACACATTTCTTGATGCTCCTCTCGCTCCTGATGTTATTTTCTTAATGCTTTATTTTTAGACAGCCCACAACGATGACGATCAGGGGGGTAAATATTAAGTTGAAGACGTCTCTGTTTTGTTGGCTGTGAATAGATAGATTTTTGGAAAAACAACGCAAGTACATATACAGTTCGACAAGTAAATATTTTGACAAAGAACAACATTTTTGTACATATCTTATTTAGCCAAAAATTAAACTTTAATTCCTTAAACACAAGTTCAAAAATATAATGTGATATTTCGGGTTTAAATATTTTTAAAAAAATAATGGAAGTAATAAGATTGTTTTCAAGTTCAAATAAAAGCATATATTATGAGGTTTGGAAATTAAAAATTTACTTAGTCAAGTTATTTAAAAAAAACCAATTCCATTTCATGGTTTTTTATATTCCTTCTCAATCTATAATAGTTTTTTATGTTCTAATTTCATTCACTGAGTTTAATCATTTTTAAAAATAAAAAGCAAATAATATACATGATCTAAAAACAATTATTTTATTTTGTCCAAAAGAAAAAATATATTTTCTTGGCTTTTAATATTTTTGCTTGTTAAAAATAAATGAATAAATAATTCCTTTTCATGATTTCTTATATTTTTCTTTAATCTATAATAGTTTTGTATGTTCTAATTAGATTCATTGAGTTTAATAATTTTTTTTAAATAAAAAACAAATAATATACATGCTCTAAAAATCAATTATTTTATTTTTTCGAAAAAAAAATATTTTTTCTTGGCTTTTAATATTTTTTTTTGTTAAAAATAATTGAATAAAAATTCCTTTTCATTGTTTTTAATATTCCTTCTCAATCTATAATATATTTTCTTGGCTTTTAATATTTTTTCTTGTTAAAAATAATTGAATAATGAAAATCATTGGGTTTAAAAATATATAAAAGCAAATATGTAAATAAGTATCTTTGTCAAAAGAATTACTTGATTAGCTGTGTGTGTAGTTGAGTACATACGAGTAGATACATAGTTGGAGCATTAGGATCTCATCTCATCTCATCTTGTTCCATCCTCACCTCAATTTTCATCTTGTGGGTGTGTGCGAAATTTTCGCCATTTCCTGCATGTGGAAAATGTGCTAAAAATAATTGCAATCGCAATTGCAGCAAATGAAAAAATGGAAATGGAAATTGAAAAAAGAATTGTAGGTTTTTTTTTTTAATTAAAATGGATGCTATTTATTTGTAAGACTGTAAAATTTAGACTCATTTCTTTTTTTTTTTGTTTTGTTTGGTTTGTTACAGTGTTTAAATCTCATATTAAGTTCTCCTTTCGTCATTTGTGACACTTCCAATAAATATTAATATATATATATATAATACATTTCGTTGCTGACTGATTGATTGATTGATGCATTAATTGACTGATTGATTGTTCTTGTTTTTGGCAGGGCAGCAAGAGGTTTCACTTAAAATTAATCATCATAAAGCTCAATTAGTGCTTTGTATTCATGTTGTTGTTGTTGTGTGTGATTGTTGTGTATTTGTTGTGTGTGTGTGTTGTGTGTGTGTGTGTTGGCTTAGAAGCACTTGCGATGTACAATGCCAGGGCCGGATTCATCGTATTCCTGCTTGGAGATCCACATCTGCTGGAAGGTGGAGAGGGAGGCCAAAATGGAGCCACCGATCCAGACGGAATATTTACGCTCTGGTGGTGCAATGATCTTAATCTTGATGGTCGATGGCGCCAGGGCGGTGATCTCCTTCTGCATGCGATCGGCAATACCAGGATACATGGTGGTGCCGCCGGACATGACAATGTTGGCATACAGATCCTTGCGGATGTCCACATCGCACTTCATGATCGAATTGTAGACCGTCTCATGGATACCGCACGATTCCATGCCCAAGAACGAGGGCTGGAACAGAGATTCGGGGCAGCGGAAACGCTCGTTGCCAATGGTGATCACTTGGCCATCGGGCAACTCGTAGGATTTCTCCAGAGATGTGGATGCCGCCGCCGTGGCCATCTCCTGCTCAAAGTCCAGGGCAACATAGCACAGTTTCTCCTTGATGTCACGCACAATTTCACGCTCCGCCGTTGTGGTGAATGAATAACCACGCTCGGTGAGGATCTTCATGAGGTAATCGGTGAGATCGCGACCAGCCAAATCGAGACGGAGGATGGCATGGGGCAGGGCATAACCTTCATAGATGGGCACCGTGTGGGAGACACCATCGCCGGAGTCCAGCACAATGCCGGTGGTACGGCCAGAGGCATAAAGGGACAGCACCGCCTGGATGGCCACATACATGGCGGGGGCATTGAATGTCTCAAACATGATCTGGGTCATCTTCTCGCGATTGGCCTTGGGATTCAAGGGGGCCTCGGTGAGGAGGACGGGATGCTCCTCGGGTGCGACACGCAATTCATTGTAGAAAGTGTGATGCCAGATCTTCTCCATGTCATCCCAGTTGGTAATGATGCCGTGCTCAATGGGATATTTGAGTGTGAGGATACCTCTCTTAGACTGCGCCTCATCGCCCACATAGGAATCCTTTTGGCCCATGCCAACCATCACGCCCTGATGCCTCGGACGACCCACAATCGATGGGAAGACGGCACGGGGTGCATCGTCTCCGGCAAAGCCAGCTTTGCACATTCCGGATCCGTTGTCCACGACTAATGCGGCGACCTCATCATCACACATCTTGGCGACTTTTTACACTACAAAAGAGTACAGCGAATTTTGGAAATTTTTTTAAATGATTTTTGGAAAACAATTCGCCGACTTTCGACGAATTTAATTTTAATGAGATTTTTAAGAATTTTTTAAATTTTTCAACAGCATCTACAAAACAAAACTGACAGACAACTAAATGTTGTCCTTCGAATTTTGTCAACTTATTTTGATTTGAAAACTAACCGTTTGTCGGCGAAGGAAAAGGAAAAATTTATAAATTGTATAGCAACACTTTCGCTGTAGAACTGCGAGTGTCTGCTGGATTGTAATGAGCTAATATTTATACCATTTGGACGACCCTCAGTCGAGCTGATTTTCCAACAACTACAACTACAAATACGGATACAAACACAGATACAGATACATCTACAGCCTGAGATACATCTCAAGAGATAGAGAGATAGAAAGATAGAGATAGAGACAGCAGACGACAAGACGCAGACATTTGCAGCACATGGATGCACATTTCGCTTAAAGGGGAACATTTTTTTGAATATCTTTTAAAAATAATTTTTTTTCTTCTCGCTTTATTTTGTTTTTTTTTTTGCTTTGCTTTTCTCATAATTTCCGAGTGGGGCCGTCGCCGATCTGAGCGCAGGGTAAACAAAAATTGCTCAAACACACACAAATATTATCTTATACCCTTTGCAAAAGAGTATTTTGAATATATCGACAAGTGTGTAGCGTTTAAAAAAAGTATAGCTCTCGTAGTTTTCACGGTTTTGATAATTTTGAACTGCCGTAACTTTGTCAAAACTCAATCAATTTCCATACGCAATGTAAATTTGTGCATCATTTTTCCTCAAAATTCGTTCTGCATTTATATTTTGTTAATTTTAATAATTCGAAATTTTCGTAATTTTTCGAAAAATGATAAGGGGTAAAATTTCTAAAAAATTCGAAATTTTTCGAATTTTGAAAATGAAGAAAATTTAAACAAAAATTTAAATGCAGAACGAATTTAGATTTAAAATCATGCTCAAATTTACATTGCGCATGATAATTGATTGAGTTTTGACAAAGTTATGACAGTTCAAAGTTTTTAAAAACAGTAATATATAAATATTCGAAATTATCAAACCAAATGAACCAAATTTATATAAGTTCAAATTATAATAAAATCGACATTACACTGGACGATTCCAGTAACCAGTTAACATTATTTTCCAGCCTTATAAAAGCATTAAGTCTTTTTTTTACGTAAAACAATGAATAAAGCTTCTTAATTTGGGCAACTAAAAACCTTAATTTTTATTTTTTTTGTGAACCGAAACCATACCGGTATTTTTAAACCGAAACTTATAAAAAACCTATAACCATTACGAAACCGATACTCCAAGATTTTGCATAACCGATAACCGAAAAACTTTATTCGATCATAACCGAAACCGTAACCGAAACCGATATTCGTTTCGGTTTTAATCCCTGTATAGATGCCATATAATGAATGAATCAAATTTTTTGTCTTTATTTATTTATGTTTTTATTTATTTTATATCAAAATATATCGTGACCAACTTGAAAATCCTGAAGTAACTTCAATATCAGAAGACTAGAATTTATATGATATCAGAATAATTGATTGAATGAGAAACTCTTCTTAATTAATATTCAAGTTTTACTTAGTATAAGATATTTTAAAAGAGTATTTAATTATCGGCCTTCCAATTATCAATGAACGAATTTTCATGTTGTTCTTTTTTGTATACAGTCGATTTTCCGTGGAGGCGTCGTAGGCGTCTCCCGATGTGTGTGTGTGTTTGTGTGTGTGTGTGTGTGTGTTTGTGTGTGTGTGTTTGTGGATATATTTTTTGTTTTGTCTAATTTTTAATCAACATTTGCACGTTGGTCCAATCCATACATGGGGATGGATGGAACACTCTCATCATTTTAGCAGAGAGCGCACTCGTAATTAGAAAAAAGAATTTCAAAACAAAACAAGAAAAATTAAATATATCGAAAATACGCAATGTGTGTGTGTTTGTGTGTGTGTGTGTGTGTGTTGTGTGTTGAGGTGTAGATGGGGGTGGGGTAGGGCCAGGGCCATTTCGACACCATAATTATAAGTCGAAATTTGTTAATAGATCGCATATTGCACTTATAAGTAGATCGATCTTATAAGCAAAGTATCAACAATAATTATGTAAATATGGCCAGGAAATCAAGTGAATTATTTCTGCTTATTATTTTATGTTTAATTAGCTCTTAACAAAACAACAAAAAATATGTTTGTTGTTTACACAATTCGTTTATTGTGTGAATGAGAAGGAGAGAAAAATAAAAACAAATATTTATCATCCGTTCTCACGTTTTTTGCATAAGATTCTTTAGCTCTGACTCGCAGATGGGAATGGAAATCTATTTTTAAGATCAGATTTTTCAATTGTATATCATTTATATATATAAGTGTTTGTTTGGTCAGATAAGGCAGGTGCAAATACAGGGCATTTCTGACTGGCAAATACCCTCGAATATAATTAAATATATTTAATTAATTAATTTTACATATTATTGTTGATCGGAAATATAAATATGTCTATTTTCAATATCATTTATTTGTATACTCAAGTTCATTTGTTTGCATATTTATTTGTAAACATAATTTTTAATGTCTTTGTGTACATGAAGGGCATCTTGAAGTCGAGCAGAACCGACTTGAAGGCTTCTTTTAACTTATTTATGGTATTATCAAATTCTTTAATCATTGTTATACCACATAGTCAGTGGTTTATACCATAGGGTATACTATAAGAATAATACAACAAAGAAATAGGTTTAATTTCCTATAGATCATTTAAAAAGCTAGTTTACCAAATAAGGAAAAATAGCTAATGCAAAGAAATTCATTATTTTATTTTCTAAAAATTTCATAAAATTAAAATATTAAATAGGGTAACTCATAGTCGTATAAGATCGAAATTTCATTAGGCTAATTTGTTAATTACCTATGTACTTATACTCAATCAACTCGAAAACTTTAATTGGTTCACTGACAACAAGGAATTTAGGAAATTAATTAAATGTATTTAGACTTCGTTCTCCCAAGGCCCTTTTTAGTTGTATTTGGTAGCAAGTAATAGTATTGGTATTACAAATATACATACACATGTATGTGATTCATTCGAAATCAAAAAATAATATTCAATGAAAATCTCATTCAGTCAAGCAGATCGTATCGTTTTGGCTAAAAGCGAGCAGCTGATTGAATTGTGTTGGCCAGCAACAACAAAATTATGCCAATTTGATGATACCACAACAAATGTGTAAATCTAAAAATATTTTTTATAAAATCTTTAGAATATATACATATGTACATATAGACATTGTACATACATATGTATATATTTTATATTTTTGTGTACGGAGCTGTCGGCGCAGTAGGCCAGCACCTTTTAAGGATGCACCAGCAAACGGAGGTGGCGACGACCACACGGCACAGTGGGTCAAGTGTGCACAATTTCGGTGTGAAAATCGGTTGGGTGTTAGCCAATTAAATGAGCATAACCGATTATAGGATAACGATTATAGGCACTCTATAAATCTATTTACACAATTTTTAAAATATACATATATTTAATTAAAATAGAAAAAATTTTGAGCATACTGCCTTATTTATACAGCATAATATTTGTATACTAATTTTAAGTCAGATGCGAAATCAAAAGTTGCAGAAAAGACAAAAAATCAATTTTTTTTAAATATAGTTAGTACGTTTCAACTTATTTTTTTAACATCCACTAAATTGACAATTCTTAGTTTGATGAGCAAATATTTAATTTTACAATTAAGATGTTTTTTATAATATTTAGAATTTTGGTTTTTCGACAAATTATTAAGACAATTGGTCTTACGTCTTAATAATTAGTCGAAAAACAAATATTCTTCAAATTATAAAAACATCTTAATTGTAAAATTTGGTTCTTTTGTATTTTTCTCTTTAAAAAAATCTCATTATAAATTTAGTCGAAAAATAATCAAATAATATTAGGAAAAAGAATTTTTAGCTTAATAATTTAACTTTAAAAGGATAAACAAATTTAAATTTTAAATATGTATTTCTTATTACATATTTCCACAGTTAAATATACTAATTATAATTTCAGAATTATTTAAAGAAATTTATGATATAATATTAGGAAATGGGAATTTAAAATAAATAATTGAACTATATAACACAAATTTTGGTATTCGACTGAAGGGATACAAAAATTTATATTTAAAATCTGTACTTAAATTGCGAAGTATCAGAAAATTTTTAAGAGAGACTTCAATCTAATGGATCTAAATCTAGTTTCAAATTTCCACAGTTAAACATACTGATTATAAATCAGAATTATTTAAAGAAATTAACGATATAAAACAAATAATGTAGTGACACTATGGTGTAACATTTTTGTATAGCGAGGTGTCACTGTGGCACGTCGACAACTGCTTGGATTATGACAAGCAGCCGCAACGGCAACGCTGCCGTGCATTCCACGGCATATTGCAATTTTGTATTTTTAAATTGAATAATGTGCCAAGAAAATATGAAATATTTATATGAATATATGTACATATATATACTACTTGTATATATTTATTTAGAATAGGAACTATGTATATATTTTTTATTTGCCATATAGAATATTTCAATGTTGACTTGGCGTATCCGTAATGTGCAGGACTAGCGAAATCGCCGGTGCAAACAACGAAGTGGCCGAAGACGAGTGCCTCTCTTGATCACCGACCAGTAGACGAGAGATTCCAGGACAAAGACACCGCTGGCCAGGAGCAGAAGAACGCCGGCAAAGGCAAAGGCGCCATGGAACTGCGACAGATTTAGGGACTTGAAGGCATCCTCTTGGGCGCGTGCAATCTTCTCGTGAATCAGACGCACCATATCCAGATCCCTTGCCCATTTCTGCATGTGACCCGACTCAATGACACTCTGTATCATCGCATTTATATGCTGCAACAACTGGAACTTCTTGGGCAGCAACATGGCCACAGGATAAACATACAACGACTCCCGACGATCGAAACAATAGAGTTTATCCCGCTGTATCCGGGCATTGTAGAAGGCGTGCTGTCGGGATACGGCCACGGCAATGTGTTCGTTATCCGCCGCATGATTCAGGCAATCCACAATATTGTAGCATATTTGGAACTTTTCGCGAATATATTTAAAAGTCTGCAGGGGAAGAATTAGAGTTAAAAGTTCTTTTGGGAGGTAGAATGAAGAGAGTGAGATATAGGAACAAATATTGAAATTTAGCGAAATGTAAATTTGAGCATGATTTTTTCTCTAAATTCGTTCTGCATTTAAATTTTCTTCATTTTCAAAATTCGAAAAATTTCTAATATTTTAGAAATTTTACAGTGTTACCCCTTATCATTTTTCGAAAAATTTCGAAAATTTGAAATTTGAAAAATGATAAAAATTTAAATGCAGAACGAATTTAGAGGTAAAATCATGATCAAATTTACATTTCATATGGAAATTGATTGAGTTTTGACAAAGTTATGGCAGTTCAAAGTTATCAAAGTTGCTAAATAGCTGCGGCGGTCAGAATTTAAATTAACCCTCATAAATGAATCGGATACTAAACGGTTATTTCGGCTTAAAGAGTTTCGGTTTATGGGTTTCGGTACAGCGTAACATTTTTTTTTCAGTTTCAGTTTCAAACGGTTTTCACCGGTTAAAGGTTACGGTTTCGGTTTCGGTTAAGGTTTTAATCCCTGATGGGGAAGTGAAATTAACTAATATGCAAAAATAATAATTACAAATATTATTGATATTAAATAAATTAATTGAAACAGAGAGAAGAGAGACTTTGAAAGGGAAAAGGGAAATGATAAGGATTCAATTAAACTCACCTCACCCTCCTTGTCCAGATGTCTCACATGCTCCGAGCTGACCAAAATGGTCATGCGATTGCCGTAGATCTCCTCCAGGTGACTGATTTGAGTCTGAGTCGTTGGGGTTGTTAGTGTGGTAATGAGGAAACTCTGATAAGTATTGCTAAAGAAGAAGGCCATGTAGAAGGCGAGACCAAAGAGCATTCGTAATACCAAAGGCATCGTTTGGGCATCAACATTGATTGCTTGGGTTAAAAGAATGCCCAACATTCTAATGGAGATGGAAAAGAAGTTGGGCAAACTATTGAGACGAAAGCCAGAGACTTTCTGAGCCGCCAGCACAGCCAATGAACTGGAGATGATGAAGATCAATAATAGGAACCAGGCATATCTATTGAATCCTGCCAGAAAGTTGAAGAAACTGTGCTTCCTCTTCGCTCTGGCCACGCACCAGGTGAGCTCATCCTGGTGATAGGAAGTGGAGCTGGACACAACCCGACTGATGCTCGGATCCTCATCGATGCCCCCAACGATCACATCGATTTTTCTGTTGAGTATACAAATTAAATTAAAAAATATATCATGCGAATTTCAAATATCTTACTAAAGAATATAAAATAAATAATACAAATATTTTTGAAAACCAAGTTTCCTAATTTTTGCCATCCCAATTTTTGCCCTTAAACTGTTTTTAAGATGTTTTTAATTTTAAGATACTGTGTTTTGGGTTGCTTATTTTTTCTACTAAATTTTGTCCCTAAAAATCATTAATCAGTATATATTCGTAGATGATTCTATAAAGAAATTTATCTAATTACAGAGTTGTAGAAAAATGTGAAATACTGAAATCAAAAATATTTTCATTAATTATCGTGTGAGTTTTAATAAAAGGTTTTTGATTTACATTTTTCATAATTTTTGGCTTCCCAATTTCATTCCTAATTTCAATAAAAAAAAAAGTATGAAAAACTAGCACTGATTTTTTATTAAATCTGTTATATCATTTATATTATGAATTATAGATATTACAGATTTTCATAATTTAGACAGTATACATTTTTTTCCTAATTATTAAAAATTATCGAATTATTCCTATTTTTATTTCTATCTCAATTTTGTTAGTTTTAGTTACAATTATTTTTGGGACTGATTTATCATAGATACCATATATTTGAGTTGCATTAATCTTACCCCTCGATCAGTTGTTGGAACAGATGGAACACATTGCTGCTCTGCATGGTAAACTCGATGGTCACATGCAGTCTCTGGGCAATGGTGTCCAACAGTTGATACTCTAAGCCTGTTAGCTTGACCTGGCCAATTGGTTCATCCACATGTCCATTGTTTGAATCCCCTGTCTCCCCATAGTGATATTCCTCCACATCGATGTAGCTGTCGTCATATTGTGTGGCGGTTTCGTTAGTCGTTTCTTCAGTGTTGGGTTCCTGGTAGGACTCGGATTCCGTCTCGCTGCTGATCGTGAAGATGTAGGGTTCCCAGGAGCCGCGATAGGCGGCTCGGATGGGACAACCGCTGAGATCGTGGGGGAATTTATCCTCAAATCTTGCACGTATATATTCCTCAACTTCGGCTGAAGCTTGATTCCGATTAGAGTCCAAGTCGATGCTTCTTTCCTTAGGGAAATCTTCAGTAGGAGTAATGGACTCACTTTCCCTATCAGTATCATCATTCTGCAAGTTCTCTGCACTCTCCGCTTCATCATTATCCTCTTCCTCGTCGTCCTCGTCCTCCTCATAGCTACAGGCATCTAGAAGATCGATGGCTATAACACGATTGCCACAATTGTTATCCGGATGATAGGGAAACGATGTCTTGGCATAGTAGAAATTGTTCTCCTCGCTCTGTCCAATCACATTCACATTGTATAATTTGTTTTTCATGAATGACAAGAGCAATTCCACCATTAGATCCGTCATATCCACATCCGTTTCCTCCACCGCCGCCAAATAGACCACGAACTGGGCAAAGGGATTCCAGTTAACCATACGCTTCCAATGATCAAAGGTCTCCTGCAGATCCTCATCCTCCAATTCACCCACAACGAGGAAATAACACTGAGGCTTCTCAGGCATCCCCTTCACCTCCGATTGTGACTTTCCCTTATCCTTATCCTGTGGCTTCGTTGTCAACAGTGTCCAGGGGAAATCCTTATGTTGGTTCAGTGCATGCAGCAATCTCTCCTGCAAGTCCCGATTATATGGAGTGATGCTCACACAGAGCACAGATCCGGAGAGGGCATCACTATAATCAAAGTATTTGCGGAGCAGGGCCAAAGTGCATGCCACCTGTGACTTGTCCTCGCTGGGCAACTGCATCAGGTTGATGCCGAAGCCACTGATGACAACTAGACGCATTGCCAGCTGGAGCAGCACAAGCAACATCCCTGAAACACCCAGGGAAAAAATCACTTTCATTTTAATACTTACACTTCAATTCAACTATTTAATTTGTCAATCTTAAGTGAGTGCAATTTAATTTCCATATACCCTTCAACTTAATTTTTAAGTAACGGGTATAGTTATATAATATAGAGTCGCTTCGCTTGCGGAAATGAAAATTAGTTAACCTCCAGTAGGTATATGAGTTTGGTTGAGATATCTTAAGAAACAAAAAAGTTTTTCATACTAAAGATTAATTCGCTTCCGATTGTTCCTATGGCAGCTATATGATAAAGTAATCCGACTTTGACTAAATTTGATCAGAATGTAAGAAACAGTTCCAAACATATAATCTGTATGTTTTCTTAAGATATCTTAAGAAACATAAAAGTTGTTTATACAAAGCAATTACATGACCTCTGACCTCATATTGAGGCACTTGCAGGTAAAATTTCGCCGTCTTATTGCACGATGAAATTGTCTCAGCTCTGTTGTGTGAAAATTTCAGCTTTTTACCTTTAGCCGTCAGTCAGGACAAAGAATTTTATTTATATAGATATGAACGTACTTAATTTAAATAATCTTTAATACATTATTTATTATTACGAGTGCTACCTAAAGTGTTAATTTTCAGTGTCATCTCAGGATTTTTACAAGACAGCAACATTACAGATGTTTACGTGCCAATGTGGGAATCGAACCCAGTTATTTTTCAAACTAAAACTCAATTGAAATATAAATTAAATTCTGTTAAAATACCTGTTTTTTTTTGGGCACACATAAAAAATTAACGAAATTTCTGTTGTCATTTCTCAAGCAATACACATTTTTGATCTATTTATTTTTATTAATTAATTTTTATCAACTATAACTATCTAACGACTGAACCCTTACGTATTCCACTTAACAATACTTTTCTTTTTGCAGCTTGTACAAAAATGTGTTATGCTAAATTGTCATAGCTCAGGCACTTCTCAAATCAAATTTCCTCGATCAAATATTTTTCTGTTTTTGAGTTGAGCTGTGAAAATAATTGCTGACTTGCGACTTCAGCTAAAATCAAAATGCGCAGCTTAAAATGTGAGTAAAAAATATTTTTAAAATAAAAAATCAATTCTAATATATTTTAATTAAAAATGTACATCAATTTTTTAAATAAGCTATAAGAATCTTTGATTTAAAATTGAATCAAATATTAAAAAAAAAATAGGAAACCCTTTTAATTTGAGTGCTATTCAATCATAAGTTAAAAATAATATGAAAACTTTTTAATTTGAATACTATTTAATGAACTTATTCAAATAAATTTTGAATAAATCTGTTATTTTCTATTTGAAGTGTTTTTCACTATGGTTTTACAATATTTATATTGACTTTGACATTAAAGTTAGTTTAAAGTTAAATTAATGTATTTTATATTTAATTTTAATACGATTTATTTATAAATTTAATATGGTAAAATCAAATATGAGTTTATATATTTTGATTATACCTTTTAATTTATGGGTAAAATATTGGCTGTTGTTCAAGAGTTGACGTGCAAACGGAAACTGAATGCGACACGCCTAGAATAAAAGTATCTACAGACAGTATCTAAACTACCTTGGCCAGTTGGGCACTCTGGAATCTCAAGGGAGCCTGGGGGAGGCCTCTGTTATTATTATCTAATTACCTATGCTAATTTTCAATTCATGATTTGACCCAAAGGCAAAGGTTTGTTCTCCCGGTCACAATCCATTATTATTATCATAAATACTTGTTGTTTCCATATTGTTTGTTTAGTTATGGAGTTGGTAACAAACTTAACCAAGTAAGTGCTTATTTACTGTATCACAGATCTGCCAAATGTATCTGTATACAATGTACAGTGTGTCAAAAAAGTGAGCGTACCTGTCATGATTTATAGCTCTTCTATCATGCCGGATTTTATATGTAACTTTGTATTCATGCCCCACCCAGACTTGAACTATCTATCTATTGAAAATAGGAACCAGTGTGGACAACCAAACTGGATATTATAAAGTAAAAGAAAAAAGAAAACCACGAAAATTTCAATTGCGTGTGCTGAAAAACTGATCTCAAATAATTGACAACTTTGTGGGCTTGAAAAATATTCAGCATTTACGCAAAATCTATTTCAACATCTCGCACAAGTTATAATTTTCTTTTTTTTTCCATTAGCATAAAAGTATGAATTCATTAAATGTTAATTGCTGTAGTCAAGAGTTTACCACGGCAAAATACCCTGTACTTGATCTAAGAACTAGTTTCTGAATCTATTGAATTAATTTAAAAAATATTTCATCGAGTGCATTATTTAAATATTGGAGTCTACAATTAAAAGGAATTCTTTTATATAATATGTATAAAGAAAATTGAAACCATTAAGAATCGCTGAACCACTCAGTATAGTCTATATATCATCCGGATATAATTGGCCAAGATTTAGCATACTCGTATGGAAGTATAATGGTATCTAGTATAGTATTAGGAACCACTTAAGAAGTTGTCATTACTTGTGGTGGACTTGGATACATTGAGTTAAATCTGCAACTGCAAATATATAAGTTGATATCATGACTATAAAAATGTCAAAAAATGCTTAGAAATCAGAATTGTGTTTTTATGATTCTGTTTATTGGGTTAATCAACGCACAATTCAAATGCAATGCAATAATTTATTAAAAAAACGGCTCACTTTTGAGTTTTTGATCAGTTCTCAATTTGTGTTTTCGTTTGACAAATAAATAGTTTGGCTTGGTAAAAGTGCAGCCGGTTTGCAATGTGTTCATGAGCTACAAAATATGTTAAATATTACCTTATACACTAACCAATCGGGTATATCAGTACACTCAAATTGTTGGTAACATACTAAGCAACACTCACTGTAAGAACAACAAGCATTAAATGCAATTTTAATACATTTGTGATTGATATATTATGAAAATGACTTTCACATTTTTGTAGGTTAATGCCTTAACTTTGTATCTGAGTATAATACCAGTTTTCTATATAGAAGTATCTTAAACATACTTTTGTTTTAGTGTTAAACAATTAATTAATTACGTATTGAATTAACTGATTTTTTGTAACTGAACTTTTAGCAGTTGTAGATGCAAATATATCTTTAAGATCTTTAAGATAAATTTGTTAAGATATTTAAATACAATAATCTTAAGTTTTCTTTTGAGTCTAGTAAAGTATTTCAGCTTGTTAATAGTAGTAGATATGTATGTAACTTAAAGATATGTTCATAAGCAAAAATTATTATTGTTACACTATTAACCAGGGATTAAAACCTTAACCGAAACCGCAACCTTTAACCGGTGAAACCCGATTGAAATTTGTAATCTTAACTGAAACCGTAACCGAAAAAAATTTTTCCGTTGCACCGAAACCCATATACCGAAATAACCGTTTAGTAACCGATTCATTTATAAAGGTTAATTTCGGTTCTGGCCATCGCAGCTACTAAGCAACTTTGATAACTTCGAACTGCCATAACTTTGTTAAAAGTCAATCAATTTCCGTGCGCAATGTAAATTTGTTCATGATTTTTCCTCTAAATTCGTCCTGCGTTTAAATTTTGTTCATTTTGAAAAATCGAAATTTGTGAAATTTTTCGAAAAATGATAAGGGGTAACACTGTAAAATTTCCAAAAAATTCAAAATTTTCGAGTTTTCCAAATTAGAAAAATTTAAATGCAGAACGAATTTAAAGGAAAAATCGTGAACAAACTTACATTGCGCACGGAAATTGATTGACTTTTAACAAAGTTATGGCAGTTCAAAGATATTAAATACCAAATTTATATGAGATCAAATTATAATAAAATCGACATTATGCTGGACCATTCCAGTAATCAGATATCAATATTTTTCCGGCTTATGAAAGCATTCAGTCTTTTTTCATGGAAAGCAATGATTAACGTTTCTTATTTTGGTCAACCGAAAACTTTAATTTTTTATATTTTCTAAACCGAAGCTATACCGGTATTTTAAAACCGAAACTTACAAAAAACCGATAAACGTTACGAAACCGATACTCCAAGATTTTGCATAACCGATAACCGAAAATCTTAATTCCAGCATAACCGAAACCGTAACCGAAACCGATATTCGTTTCGGTTTTAATCCCTGATTATTACCCTATTAACACTTATGTATACTAAAGTATCTTAAAGATACATTTTTTAAGTTGTAGTAACTGAACTTATATGAATTTTATTATAGCAGCTGTACACCAAAAGTATCTAAAAGTCAACTTTAAGATACATTGTTAATGTTATAGTTCAGTTACTTAAATGCCATTGACTTTTATATGAAGTTGTTATTAAAATGTCACCATAACAGTTGTATCTTTAAGATGCTTAGTTTAAGGTGTCTAAGTGCTATTTATTTATTTATTTTATTATCAAGGTATACAAATTGATTGCTTAGATAAGATAGTGTATGCAGAGTTTTCTTAATTCGATGTTATACATTTTTGAATAGAAAAATGCAACTATGTAGAAACTTGCACAGCACACTTTGCACCACCTCCTTGTGTGGGCCAGTACAGTGGTGAAGTGGTGAAGTGGTGCAGTAGTGAAGTGGTGCAGTGTCAGTGGTGATGGCCTTCATTCCAAGAGAATAGAAATCAACTCGTATCTATATATGTATGTGTATAAAAGTATATACACTGAAAAAAAGAACTACTTCTAAAATCAGGAACATTCATCTTAAATATTTTGTTCTTAAAAAAAGATAATTTTAACACTAAATTAATAAAACTAAAAATATTAATCTAAAAATTCGCAGTTCTTAACATAAGAATTAGAAATCTTAAATTGATAACTAAATATAAATATTTCATATTTAATATGATGAGAATAATGACACCGTGGTGCTCTGGTTAGAGTCGCCGCTTCAGTTTTTGGTAACAGGTCGAGGGATCGAGACCCGTTCTAGCCGAGGAATAAACATATAATCGGAATATTTATAAAAAAAAATAAATCCAAAATAAGTATAAATATTAAAAAAAAAATAAGTTTTAAGTTTAAGACACCTGCCCTATTTTTTAATTTTTGGTTTGAGAATTTAAGACTGTTTGGTCTTAAATAAAGAACTTAATCTTATTTGAAATGTTCTTAAAATCAAGATGTGTTTTCTAAATTTAAGAATTTTATGTTCTCGACACATTTTTTAGACCAAAATTCTTAGTTCTGAGACCAAAATCATTGTTTTAGAACATTTTTTTTATCAGTGTAGATATCGAGTGATTTATGTTGGCCAAAAGGAGTGCACACAACTCACACAACAATACTGACCACAGACTTGTATTGTTTGCATCGATAACTGCGACTTGAGTCTGGAAATCTCTGCTGAAATTGAAAGTAAGTTCGAGTACAATGCAAGTGTTGAAAAACCGGCTGTTAACTGTTTGTTGTCTTGGCACACCTTCTGCGGAGGTGGAGCCTTCGAGCCACGTTGATCTAATTGGTAAAAATTGGCTTAATGGCTAAATGGCGCTCTTTTTGTTGCCATTGCGATCTTGGGGGCCAAAAACACTTTTAAAGCCACATTAGGGGCGTTCTAAGCGATGCTTATTAGTTAATTGACTTTTTAGCCCAATTTGGCATTTGAGATTTAAGCCACTAAAGTGCTACTCGAAGTGCTGCTCGACCTTGCCAACACTTTTTGATTCCGTCAATGAAACTGTCAACAACACGACTCCAACTTTGATTCCATTAACATCTGTTTCTTGCGTGCAGAATGCAGAATGAAATCCCAAATAACAAATCCCAAATCACAAATGAGGCAATGGCAACATGATGAAGCGATAATGAAGACAAGCTACGAGCATGTGGAGAATTCAGACGGACGGAAAAAGAAACAAAAATAAGTGTGTGTGCTGCAGTTGAGTGGAATAGACTGAGAGTTACCCTGTACACAAGCTTGAGATACTTTAAAATGTATTGAAATTTATATACATATAATTTTATATGTATAATTTTAATAATGTATAATATATAAGTATTTATTATCACAATTTCTGAAATAATATTAATTTCAAAGAAATTTCCGTATTAATTAAGCCGATTTTAGTTGCCTTGAAATTATTTATTTTATGTCAACTGAGAGTAATTTAAAATAAAATTACGAAAAATGACTTTAAATTGGAAACTAAAATAAAATTTAAAAATTTAAAACTGAGACGATAAAAAAACAAATTAAATCTTGAAAATGATTAAAGTCTGGGGATATTCAAAAAATTAAAATGATTCAACATTTGTTGCAAGAATGACAATATGACAAATTTCAGAATTTATTTTATTGACTTAAATTTTTTATTACACTTAAACCTAAGCATAAAATACATTACAAATTAACATATTTTTTATGTCTAAATTAAATTGCATAAAAGCATTTATAATATTATTAAAGTTTATTAATTTATACAATGTATGCAATATTCCAATAATTCAAATTGATAATTAAATTTCAGTGACTTCGAAAATGTTGTAAGTCTGAAAAAAAACAATTCTCAGAAATTTCCGAAATTTAATTGGTTTTTAAAGCAATTATCATTAACATTTTTAAAAAATATAAAGAAATAAACTTAATATAATACAATATATAATATTATATATGCTCTAGTCCTACTATCCGTGACAAACGCTTACATATAATTATACTACCCATACTGAATGTGTAATGGGTATCAGAAAACGATAGAGAAATAAGTAAAAACAGTCGCATATTTAAAGTTCATTTCGCAAGAGAAGAAGGGGGAAATAC
Source organism: Drosophila kuntzei (assembly GCA_035042165.1). NCBI lineage: Eukaryota > Metazoa > Arthropoda > Insecta > Diptera > Drosophilidae > Drosophila > Drosophila kuntzei. The sequence goes on from JAWNLU010000300.1 coordinate 883,629, forward strand.
GATAGGTGGAGTTGTGAGTATACAAAGTGAGTATACTCATATACTCATGCCACAAGTATGAGTAGTAAGTGAGTGTTAACGGCTATTAATCTTCAAGTGCCGTGGAGTCCAGACATATAGAGAGCATATTGAGTTGCACAGATTTGGATTGGATTGGATTGCGCTATAAATTGGTTACTTTCGAAATACAAAACAGCTAATGAGCTACATTTGAGGGCATTTCTGTTGTCGTTGTCGTTGTTGTCGTTGTGAAAGGAAAACGGATCCAACTATGGACAATACATGCCTCGAGGTGATTCCACCTACACAAATGTCACAACATCTCATCATAAGTATTGAATGTCTTTGGATCGAGTGTTGTAATCGTATTCATAATCGTATTCATAATATATAATATTATATACAATGGTCAAGTGCAGAGAGCATGTGACATAAGTTTACTCATTGGATTTCATGCATCTTGGATTGCGGATTATATAAATAGTATCATTTGAAAGCCAACCTTCACTTTTGCCAGGGTGTGTTAGAACCGGCATCATTAAGTACCTCACATCATGGCATAATTATATAGTCTATCTATCGTAGCACCCGCCAAAAAGTATCTTAATTAAGTCTAAAGGCGTGCTTCTAACCATATTAAATGTGTCTGCCAAAGTCTCAAGACTTATACAGTACGTCAAGTAAATGTTTTGACAATGTTTTCAAATTATATATTCTTTTATTTTATTTATTTATTGATTTTATTTATTTATTTATTTAACGTCAACTAAATTAAGAAATTAAATTTTAAATACAATTATATAATAAATATGTAAAATTAAAAATTAAATAATAACTGAAAGAATATTATAGTTTATATAATTATATAATAATATTATATATTATATAATTAAAGTTCCATTTATTTAATTTTTATTCATTTATAAATCTACTTTTAAATTGATATTATTTGGGCTTAGCTATTTTAAAAAATAATTTCTAATTAGCAATCTTTTAATTATGAGACTAACTGTATTTGCTTTTTCTTAATCTATTTTTAAAAATAGTTAATCCCAATGAATATTATTTTTTTTAATTTGTTATATTGAAATAAAAAATGTTAATTTTGTTCTTTGTCAAAGCAATTACTTGACATACTGTAGATCCATGAGTATGTATATAATATAACTAAAAAAGAGAATGCCTCTTTTGGCCGAAATGAAAACATTTAAAAGATCATAAAAATGTGTCTGTCCAATTAAAGCATCGCGCGTTGAACTTTTGAGGAATCCAAGTACAAGTATATCGAAAATACTAAATGGTTGCCATGCTTGTGATTCATTCCAACTACAGTGAACACTCCACACACCACAAGTCCTACAAATGTTTAAAAGAGCTGCTTGCGACTTGGCTAATTCTGTCGGCAAACCAGTTTAAATGTCGTTGTTTGTTGTTGTTGTTGCTGTGACGGCTGCAATTGCTTTTTGCATAACCCCTTTTTGGCCAAGACTTTTCACATATATGGCTTGGCCAATTGTGTTTTCCGCAGAACCGAAACAAGAGTTTTTAAATAATTAAAAGAGTAAAAATATTCGGCAATTGGACTTTTACTTTTTTTAAGTTTGTTATCATCGCTTTTGGGCCAAGAAACAAGTTGTCTAGAGGCACAGCCTGGTCTTAGTTAGTGGCTCTAACTGGGCTTTCACTGCCTGCATAGAAATACTCAAAGTCCAATTTAAAGTCGAACTCGATCTCGATCGCGTAAATATATCCGTAAGTCGGAGTATTATGAAATCCAGTTGCAGTTCAGCTGTCGGCCTCGAATGAGCTTAACTCTTGCACCTGCTTTCCAGTTAGTTAGTTGGTAGTTGAGACATTAAATGTGTCACATAATCAAAGGGTATTAAGCTGTCAGTTCTCACATTAATATGTTAAACTCCTAGCTAAATCTTGGTATTGAATATCAAAGTGTTGATGGGTGAATCCGATTAGAATTCAATTTATTAAAGCTCAAATCTTAATTGACAGAATACACAGCAACAAAGTGTTTCATTAAATACCTTATCGGTAGTTTAATTAATAATAACTTCATTAATTATATCTGCGACACTTTCAAGATACAAAGTAAAGCCATAAATATGCATAAAGCTAGTTTTATTACATTTTGATTATATGCAGTCGTAAATTACAAAATTTACATGGCTCGAGTTAATAATTATTACTAATTATAGTCCCAACGATTTACTCAAATCTCTTTCTCTCACTCTCTCAATTTTATTCTAGACTCTAGACTGAAATTTGCATTAAGAATTTCAATTTTAATTTGAGCTAAACTGGTTTATCAGTTCAACACCAAATTAAATTAAAGGTGCCCTCACTCTAGACAGCTAGTGTTCAGACCAAAGATACCCTAGAAAAAACTACTCAAATATATTCAATTAATTTTATTTAAATATAATTATTATCTGCTTGTTTTGTGCCTCTTTATACATTTTTATAATTATAAGGTTTACAGAATAAACGATCTATATTTGATGAACTTGTTTGTCTTGTTTACCACATTATCAAATTTAAATGTATTTAATTAAATTGCTTAATTTTTATTAAGAATTTCTATCAACTCGGTTCAATGCAACATTTAATTTCAGAATATTAATTTTTTATTTCTTCGAACCAAAACAAATACTTAATAAGTTGCCAACCCCAAATATGCAGATTAAATGCGTTAATGAACTTGTAAAAAACGAATTGCATGCCACAAAACAATCTGTTGTTAACTGTTGTCGACAAACACACACACACACAATACACACACTCTACACACACACACACACTACACGGAAGATGTGCCGTCAACAAGACGTTGAGTTGAAGTAAAAGCCACTGTGATGATTTTTCACGCTGGCCAACAGAGCGTATGAGTAATCGCCGTGTCAGCAGCTCACAGTATAAGATCAGTATAAGAGTGCCAAATTGCAACTGCAGTTCGGCAACTAAAGCTGCTTTTCTGGCGCCAGACGTTTTCCGCCGTTTATCATAATATACCCTGTACGGAGCTAAGACAATGGGTATAACAACTTAACAATCAAAACTGCCTTTACTCGAAAATTTAAAATTAAAAGTAGTTTGTGATAATCAGGCAAAATCAAAGAAACTTTGTTTGCTTTTAAATGTCAAACTATTTGTTCAGAGAATTAATTAAATTTTAAAATTCAATGAATTTAATTAAATTAATTAAAATAACATGTTATATGACTCCGAAATAATATATCTCTCACTTTCAGGAACATAAACATTTCTATCAGTTGTTTTAAAAAGAAATTGACATCCAAATCTCTAGCGATTTGTTAGTGTATTTTAAATTATGATTTCAAAATATGCAGTTAGTTAAAGCGACCTACTATTTGGTAAACTCAAATTTGGCATATTCAAGGTCGTAGTCGGTTAAATAGATAAATTGTGTCACAGCATAAAACCGACAGTCTATGTTATGAGGTTTGTCAGTTTAAGCATGTCAGATTTGAATAATTTATTGTTATTATTCATGCGGTATTCATGAGCTTGACATGGCAGATAATGAAAGTATCTTATACTGCAACCTTTTATCCTAATTCATAAAGTCAGTAACTTATTTGTTACGAGTGTTTATAGAGTAGTCATTTATGTATATATTTATTTATATTTGAATTTAAGATCACATATTCCAGAGCTGGGAATTATGATTCAAATTTGTCTTGATTAAATTATGTCATATAGTTGAATCTTTCAGCAGTACACAATTTATTTATTGACAAACTTTTAGCAGCCAATAAAACAATATTTATTAAATTTATTTAAAATCAAAATAAATTAAAGTTACTGCAAATTGTTTGATTAAGTTAGTCAATCATATAGAATTTGTTAAAATTTCATCTCCACTATATTTCAAATCTTTTTTATATATTTAGTTTTGATTTTAACTTATTTTTATTTAAGAATTAAGACTACAATTCAATATTTGTTTGCACTCGAATTTGCACTCAATTGCGTATTTATTGTGAATAACAAAATCTGCTGATTAATCTGATTAAAATCCAAGTTTAATTCCATGAAATCAGAAAATTTCACTCAATTGCGAATTTATTGTCAATAACAAACTCTGTTGTTTATAAAATGTTTTTCATTCACCTTTGACACTTTCCTCATTCAGCTATGATTAAAATCTATTTTTAATTCCATCAAATCTGTAAATCCCCTTTAGAATCAAACAATGGATTTATTCATTAGAATTGATAAGAATCTGTGTGTAGACTGTACAGGGTATCCCTGCATCTATCAAATTAGCATGACGCATTCCAACTGAATATTATCTTCAACTCTTATAAAATTCGGTGCGATTGTGATACGAGCGCAGTCGGAAAGCGGCAACCGCAACGATTGGACGTGTCGCGAGTAGCAACAAACAAACTAGAAACAAACAATAGAAAATAAAAACGAATATCAAAGTGAATAAAAAAACGAATAGGAGTACGAATAGCAGTATTTGCATTGCAGGCAACAGAAGTAAGCTACTAATGTTAGAGTAACACCTCAAACCGCTAACAAATTGAGTGAGCAAAACAAAAGACTTAGGCAACGAACGTGAAATAAACGTGAATGCAGCTCATTCGCGTTTCTTTGGCACGGGCCATGACATGACGACTGTGATTTTCAACGGTTTAAAGTGGCAATTGCTATGCAGTTTGCAGTTTGTTTAAGTATAACATAGTTATACAGCGGATACACTGCAACTTGAACTCCGATTTGAATTAAATTGGGATTCGTTTGTCGATTTATATCGCGTGTTTAAAACAAATGTTCCAGCAATCGATTGCAACAAGAATCCATAATTAAGTTAGCCATAACCAAGGGTAAACATCAAGACACACTACAGTTGGCCAACAACACGGCAACAAGTTAAATTGGCCAAAAAAGAACGCACACCTGTGACTCTTGCGTGTCCAAATGAAGAACTGTGTTAATTACGTTAACTTGCGCTTTTTGGCATCAGTTTGCAACGATAAAAAAGTGTAACATATTTGCAGACATATGCATATGTGTGTCGAGTGTGTGTGTGTGTGTTGTCTCTCTGTGTGTGTGTGTGTACCTGTGTGTCTTTTGTATAAGGAAGCACAGCATCTGAACATCACGTTCGCATTGCAAATTCGATTTCATTTCTTGAGATTGGTAAACAATTTGCAACAATGTGTTAATCATGCAACTGCGTTGCTTCCTAATGCTCTAAGTATAATTAAAACTGGATCTAATTAATATATCTATGCACCCACATACACACACACACACACACACACACCTAATGTACAGTGGCACAAGCACTTAGCACACTGCTCCAGTTGAGGGGGCAATTAAAACCTTTGTTGACTGTCAGTTATTGTGCAACGCGTGAGAACACGTAACAGACTCAAAATGTGGCAGATAAGGTGAATGCGACCCCTTCCCCCCCCCCCCTGCCTGCCTGTCAGTTGTGTGTTGTCTCGTTGTACAGTGGAAAAAGCTGCTAGTTTAGCTTAAATTAATTAACATCTTTGAAAGTAGCAAAGATCTCATCTGTCCATTTTTCCTATATGCTTAAGTTAAATTATATAATATAATTTTTTGAGTACGTAATTTCCATTTTTGTGAAGTTTATTTTTTCTTTTTTAAGAAAACAAAACTTGTTTATATTGCAATCAATTTGAACTATTTTATCATCAGAAACAAGATTAAGACTGAACGCTTTTGAACATCAAAAGAGACACACCACGAAAAATCAGTTAAAAAGAAATATTAAATCTTATTTCTGAAAAAAACACAAAGTAAACATGCAACATTTTTAAATACTTTAGCAGAAGCAATTAACTTGAAATAATTTCTAGGAAATATTATCTATATATATAAAACTCTTTGTCCTTAAAATATAATTTGTTTAGCTCGTTGCGTAAATTGTCGCCAAATTTGTGGTTGTTAAAGTTGAAACATTTGTTGCTTCTGAAAACCCGCAGTTATATAAATATCGTTCTTACAATTTAAGAAAAATTTTCAGGAATGTGTTTGAAGCAGGGATTAAAACCGAAACGAATATCGGTTTCAGTTCCTGCTTCGGTTATGCTCGAATTGAGGTTTTCGGTTATCGATTATGCAAAATCTTGGAGTATCGGTTTCGTAACGGTTATCGATTTTTTGTAAGTTTCGGCTTAAAAATACCAGTATAGTTTCGGTTCACAAAAAAAAAAATTAAGGTTTTCGGTTGACCAAAATAAGAAGCGTTATTCATTGCTTAACATGAAAATAAATTAATGCTTTTATTAGCCTGGAAAATAATGTTATCTGGTTACTGGAATGGAATGAAAATTTCGATTATTTTGATTTTACTGATTTTTAATAACTTTGAACTGCCATAACTTTGTCAAAAATCAATCAATTTTTATGCGCAATGTAAATTTGAGCATGATTTTTTCTCTAGATTCGTTCTGCATTTAAATTTTGCAAATTTTTGAAAATTCGAAATTTTTAGAAATTTTACAGTGTTACCCCTTATCATTTTTCGAAAAATTTCGAAAATTTCGAATTTTTAAATTGAACAAAATTTAAATGCAGAACGATTTTAGAAGAAAAATCATTAACAAATTTACATCGCGCGTGGAAATTGATTGAGTTTTGACAAAGTAATGGCAGTTCGAAGTTATCAAAGTTGCTCAGTAGCTGCGATGGCCAGAACCGAAATTAACCCTTATAAATGAATCGGTTACTCAACGGTTATTTCGGTTTAAAGAGTTACGGTTTATGCGTTTCGGTACAGCGAAAAACATTTTTTCAATTATGGTATCAGTTACGGTTACAAATTTCAATCGGTTTTTATAGGTTAAAGGTTACGGTTTCGGTTAAGTATTTGTCTTGGAATAGATTAAAGAAAATCATATTTGAGATTCGACAATTGGAATTAATTTATGCTAATCTAGCGGTTTTTCCCACTGTGCTGTGAACAACACAAAAAAATAGTTGAACTCAATTTTGGACTCTTGACTGCAAAGTAATTCAATTGGCAACACGCTCTCCAGGGAGCCTGTCGCATAGAGTGTGAGTGTGAGTGTGAGTATAAAACTTGATCCCACACATGGACAAGTTCCGGCTGCAAACTGAATAGTATTCAAAGTCTGCATTATTTCAATGCAATATTTTGTGACACTTTGTGGATTATACAAGCTAAAAAACACATGTCATTTTCTGCTTACAAACAAGTTAACAATATTTTATTCGAAGCCATCAACCAATTTAATGTTAATAACAATAATAATAATAATGCCAAGTTATTGCGTATACGCTCGACAATGAAAGAAACCACAACATAAAATGTTTAATTCGAAAAACCAACGTTTATTGTAATAGAAAAAAACAGAGAGAAAGAAATATAAAAATAAAAAGGAAAATATTGTCAGAGTTTCGCTTTTGTGGCATTATCTTTGGCTTATAGACTGACAGACAGACAGACAGACTGTCATCAAAAGGCGGTGGCACATCGTCAACTTGTTAAGGTTGCGGCTCATAAATTATCTGGCAACAGGCCTAATTCGTTTATTCGTTGGCCAATGTCAGCTCTTGGCAGTTAACAATTTGGGCGCCGTTGTTACAAATTGTTCGAATTTCCGCTTTGCATTGCACAAAAATCTTATATAAATTATTTGTGATGACTCTGGCAAGCCTTGACATTACACCAATTATATAATTTACAAATGCAATTAACTTGGCCAACTATCTGAAGATCATGTGTTGCAATCACCAAAAGAAAGTGTTGAAAATTCAAGTCAACTGCAAGTCTGTGTGGGCTGGATAATTATTCATTTGCGACTCGTTAAACAGCCGAAATATTAATCAAGTTGTCAATTCGATTAAGTTGACCATTTATTCAATTAACAAGTCAAAGAGCCAAAAGCAAATCGAAGTGTCAATACTCGATTGAAACGCAATTCTTGATTAGTCTTTAAGCAAATCAAAATCAAATCAAATCACAAAATGTATTTCGATATTGAAATGCAGTTCGTGCATTCGTGACCAACTGCATGTGCTGTGAAATCGAAGCACACACACCTTTTTGTATCTCACAGATACTTCACAGCTCACTCACAACTTGGAAATGAGAGCTGTGAGCTGGTGACAATGCCAGATGGAGTATTAACTTGGCTCAAATCAACAACAACTTGGCAACAACAGCCTCATTTGAATACAATGCCAACACAAATTGCAGCTGTTTCATGCAATCGCAATTGCAACTGCAATCATATCAAACTCGTATCTATCTATCTCTGTATCTGTATCTGTATCTATACCTATATTTATATAGGAAAAGGGCTGTAATCTTGAATAGTTCTTACAGAATATAATTAATTCAATCTCCTTTCCCAGCTTAACAACTCCACGTGGCATTCTTAAGTGATTTAATTGCATTTATTTAAATAATTCATTATTGCATTTACTATAGTATAATTTATTTAATGTATGGATCTATATTTCAATTTATATAACTAATATATTCTATATATTTCTTTGTATTTTCCTTTCAAATTTTAACAGCTCCACGTGGCATTGTTAAGTGATTTAATTGCATTTATTTAAATAATTTATTATTGCATTTATTATAGTATAATTTATTTAATTCATATAATTATTATTTTTTAACTTTTTCACTATTCATTATATTTAATTTGAAGACAAATAATAGATGTTATAACGGTCGCAAATTTGAATACTTATTACAGAATATTAATAATTCTTTGTATTTCCTTTTTAAGTTTAACAATTTCACGTGGAATTAATTTGTTTGCATTGATTTAAATGTTTTATTGCTGCATTTATTATTCTGAGACAATTGAAAATTTATTAAAATACAAATTATTTAACTATTTTCTTTTCATCAAAATTATACATATTCAAATCAGGGATTAAAACCGAAACGAATATCGGTTTTAGTTACGTATTCGGTTATGCTGGAATTAAGGTTTTCGGTTATCGGTTTTGCAAAATCTTGGAGTAATCGGTTTTTTAATAAGTTTCGGTTAAAAAATACCAATATGCTTTCGGTTCACAAAAAAAAAATAAAAATTAAGGTTTTCGGTTGACCAAAATAAGAAGCTTTGATCATTCATTTACATAAACAGACTTAATGCTCTTATTAGCCTGGAAAATAATGTTATCTGGTTACTGGAATCGTCCAGCGTAATGTTGATTTTATTATAATTTGATCTCATATAAATTATTTTGATTTTACTGATTTTTAATAACTTTGAACTGCCATAACTTTGTCAAAACTCAATCCATTTCCATGCGCAATGTAAATTTGTTCATGATTTTTCCTATAAATTCGTTCTGCATTTAAATTTTGTTCAAACTAAAAATTTTTAAAATTTCGAATTTTTTAGAAATTTTACAGTGTTACCCCTTATCATTTTTTTAAAAATTTTCGAAAATTTCGAATTTTTAAAATTAACAAAATTTAAATGCAGAACGAATTTAAAGACAAAATCATGCACAAATTTACATTGCATATGGAATTTAATTGACTTTTGACAGAGTTATGGCAGTTCAAAGTTATCAAAGTTGCTCAGTAGCTGCGATGGCCAGAACCGAAATTATCCCTTATAAACGAATCGGTTACTAAACGGTTATTTCGGTTTAAAGAGTTTCGGCTTATGGGTTTCGGTACGGCGGAAAAACATTTTTTCGGTTACGGTTTCATTCACGGTTACAAATTTCAATCGGTTTTCACCGGGTAAAGGTAACGGTTTCGGTTAAGGTTTTAATCCCTGATTTAAATTTAATGGTTTTAACTGATTAATAACTGATTTTAAAGTAAATAATAGAACTAATTACGTCGCCAGACACACAAATAAATTTCCCTAAACTTGTTGATGTTGTTATTAACAATAATTGCCATTTAATTTTTCATTTGTTTGTTATTAGCTATTGTTATTAGTTATTGTCTATATTTCTAGGGAAAGTGCCGCATTCCTGAATAGTTTAATTTTATTTCCCTTCCAAGTCTAACTACTATTTATGGGGAATCATCAAGTCATTTAATTACATTTTTTTAAAATGATTTATAGTTGCAATTATTTTTATTTGATTATATTTATATATCTTGCCCTTTGGATATTTGCATTGCCCTTAATTTATATTTTTATTGATATTAATATATTTTTTCTATCTATTTCTAGTCATGGAACACATTCTTGGCACAGTTATTGGACTGCTTCTATGCAGTCAGCTTCCTGTCGAGGCTCAGTCACCTGGTCTTCAGGTGATGAAGCATTGGAAACTCCTGTCCTACAATTTTCCTTCCGCTTCTCGTGCCAGCGATACGAACTTTTATAATCCGAGCAATGTTTTGATCACGGGACTTGCCGTGTCGAACGATCGCATTTTTATTGCCACTCCGAAATTGTTTTCCGGGGTTTCCTCGACTGTCAGCTGGGTTCCCAAGGGTCCCATGGGGGATTCCCCCGTGCTGCAGGCCTATCCGGATTGGTCATTCTCAAATACAGCTCGATCGAATTATAATTGCAGCGATCTGATTCTCACTTCGGTTTATCGATTGCGCATCGATTCCTGTAATCGATTGTGGCTGCTCGATGCGGGCGTCTCTCGCTCCCTGGAGGATTACGAGATCACCTGTCCACCCAAGATTCTTGTCGTGGATCTCAACACGGATCGTGTCGTACGTCGCATCGATTTTCCACGCGAGGTGCTTCGTGGGGAAACTCTCTTCACCAACATGGTTATCGATGAGACGACGGCCAAGACCTGTGACGATGTCTTTGTTTACATTACGGATACAGTAGAGCCTGGCATCATTGTCTATGACAGCAGCAAGGATGTCACCTGGCGTCTCTCTCATCCAGGTAAGTGTAAAAATATTAAAATTGATTTATTTATTAGTCTCTCAGTGCCACTACTATAAAGATTACTTATAATTTATCTGACAAGTCGCTTAGTTTTTTAAATTTTATTTCCGAAGTTTATATAATTTCCAATTTTATCTGAATTAATTTTTCTCAACTAAAGATAGTCGAAAAAGAAAAATATGTGTGCTATATTTTCTAATTTATTTAACATTGAAGGTTACATTCAAAATATTTCCTTTAAATTAAAAAGCTTTAAATGAATATCTGACTTAGATAAAGTACGTAGAAAGTGGATAGTGATCGGAAAAAAATAAGAGAATCAAATAAGAGAATAAATAATGAAATCGGAAAAAGTTTTGACAAAGTTATGTCAAGGAAAACGTACGGAAAAAGTGGACAATGTTGGAAAAAAAAATAAAATTTTCAAATTGGATGCAGATTTAAATTAGATGTCAAATGATGATAAAATTGACTTTTCGCAAAAAAACCGGTTAAGTTTTTATAAAGCTTAAAGTATTTGAAAATGTGTCAAGGAGAATGTTTGGAAAAAATGGACAGTGATGCATACAAAAAATAAAATGTTCCAATTTGTATGCAGAATGAAATTAGATATTATATAATGATAAAATTCCGCGAGGAAATCGGTTGAGTTATTACAAATTAATGAGAGTTTAAAGTTTTTGGACATGTATCAAGGAGAAGGTACGGAAAAAATGGACAGTGATGGAAAAAAATATAATTTTTAGTTACTCAATTAGAGTTCAAATATTGATAAAATTAGCTTTTCGCAAAAAAATCGGTTACGTTTTATAAAGTTATGAAAGTTTGAAGAGCTTGAAAATGTGTCAAGGAAAAGGTACGGAAAAATGAACAGTGAAAGGAAAAAATGTAAAATTATCCGATTTCCTCTGTCCCGTCTCTGCTCTTTCCATAGCCATGTACCCTGATCCTGACTTTGCGCAGTCCGAGATTCACAACGATCAATTTGTGCTGATGGATGGCGTTGTTGGATTGACCTTTGATGATCGCAGTGGCGTCGTTTACTTCCAACCATTGGCCACCGATCGGTGAGTAAACTTCAGTTGAAGTATCCTATATCTAAGGCGCTAATTCTCTACTGAAATCTCCTTTATAGTGTGTTCTCAGTGCACAAGAATGTTTTGAGGGCAGGTCCATTGGCCAGAGGACAGATGCTGGATGTTAAACTGGTGGGCAAGAAGTCATCCCAGGGCATTGGATTGGCAGTCTCACCATTCGATGGCAGCCTGATCTTCAGTCCACTGAGCGAGACGGCAATTGCCTCATGGAATCCAACGAACAATCAGCAATCTGTGCTGGCCCAGGATCGGGATAGACTGCAGTTTGTGGCGGATATAACGAGGACGACATCGGAGCCAGGTGTTATCTATGCCATTGCCTCCAAGTTCCATCGATTCTTTCTTAAGAATCTCAATCCCAATGAGTTCAACAATCGCATTCTGCGCCTGGAGTTGCCCCAAACCCGTTCCCTTTCCCTTTCCAGCGGAATTAAGAGTCCTCTGCTGACGCATCCACTGACACTTCCACTTCCCACAGGACCTTCCCACAACAGTCTCCTCCATTATGGTGTTTATAATACCCACCAGGCCCAATCCCAATCCCAATCCCATGTGCACACCACACAAACCACGTCCAATGCATTGCAGACATATTTCACCAGTCCGGCGCTAACGACGCCTCTGACCACCAAGACACCCTATAAATTCGAGAGTGCGGGCATCGTCAACTATGGACTCCGTAATCCCTTCACAGCCCTCAATCAGGGCGAGGCATTCCCGCCCAGCAAGGCCACCAGGGACAACTATCAACGCTCGTATCTGGACACTCTTGTGCCGGGGAATCTTCCAACTGCCACAGCAGCTGTGACAGCTCCAGCGGCGTACACAAACCGCCACAGTGGTTATTACTATCATTAACACTTGACGAAATCTTTAAATTCAATTTATGTTACCCCTCAAATTTCTTTGTAAATATATTTTTATTTATTTTATTTTTTTTTTGTTTTTTCTCCACATTTCAAGCAGTTTTGCCAGAATTTGAACAGTTTTGAGTAGATTTGAAATAATAGTGTAATAGAAAACAATAGAAAAAAATTAAAATAAGTGTTGTTTAAAAAAAGCTAAGCTTAAATGATCCTAAAAAATCATATTTTTGTGTTGGTCATGCTATAGTTTTTCTTGAATTTAAGTTAAGTGTGCTCGAAATTTCTTTGTATATAAATCAGGGATTAAAACCGAAACAAATATCGATTTCAGTTACGGTTTCGGTCGAATTAAGGTTTTGGGTTATCGAATGCAAAATCTTGGAGTATCGGTTTCGTAACGGTTACCGGTTTTTTAATAAGTTTCGGTTAAAAAATACCGGTATAGCTTCGGTTCAGAAAAAAAAATAAAAATTAAGGTTTTCGGTTGACCAAAATAAGAAGCTTTGATCATTCATTTACATAAAAAGACTTAATGCTCTTATTAGCCTGGAAAATAATGTTATTAAATTATTTCAATTTTCCTGATTTTTAATAACTTTGAACTGCCATAACTCTGTCTAAACTCTATCAATTTCCATGCGCAATGTAAATTTGTTCATAATTTTTCCTCTAAATTCGTTCTGCATTTAAATTTTGTTCATATTAAACATTTTTAAAATTTTGAATTTTTTAGAAATTTTACAGTGTTACCCCTTATCATTTTTCGAAAAATTTCGAAAATTTCGAATTTTCAAATTGAACAAAATTTAAATGCAGAACGAATTTAGAGGAAAAATCAGGAACAAATTTACATTGCATATGGAAATTGATTGACTTTTGATAGAGTTATGGCAGTTCAAAGTTATCAAAGTTGCTCAGTTGCGACGGCCAGAACCGAAATTAACCTTTATAAATGAATCGGTTACTATACGGTTATTTCGGTTTAAAGAGTTACGGTTTATGGGTTTCGGTACAGCGGAAAAATTTATTTTAGGTTACGGTTAAAAGTTTTAATCCCTGATATAAATTTAATATATTAAATTATTCTATTATTCTCTACACTCTACAGAGCTCTGTCAGAATTTTGACATTTAAAATAGGATAGATTTGAAAAATAAAATGGAATAAAGAGATGCAAGTCAAGAGAAAAAAATGGTTAAGCTTAAATGCACACTTAAAAAATTTCGGTTCGATTAGATTGAAGTAAAACCGAAAAGTGAAATATTAGCATGTAAATTGATTAAACAAGAATATGACTTAATTGCTTAATTAAACTATAAAGCAAGACAAGTTCAACTCGTGCTGCACTCAAAACTGACATTAATGAGCCATGAAATGTCTGCTTAACCAGTTCTCATATCAAATTTGTTTACTTGTATTATTTTACACTTTTTTGCCAACAATCTTGGTACTTGGATTTTTCATCTGTTTTATTTTTGCTGTTGACTTGTGGTTTTAAGGGCATTTTTACGGTTGAGCTTCTAATTAATTTCGAATTATTTCATAAATGTTGATCGTGGCAAATTAGAGTGCAAGCTTCAAGGTACTTAAAGAGATATCTTAACTCTATAATGTGAATAATAATTTCGCTAGTTTCGATCGTTTTGAAATTGTTGCTATTTTAAAGTGAACATTAGCGTGCAGCAAAATTATAATTGCTAACTAATTACTTAATAGTAACAAATTGAAATGAAAAGTTGTTTAACATGAAGAGGTAAATGAGGAGATATCTGAACTCAATTTTTGATTTTAAATCATGCATAGAAATTTCAGTTTTCCTTATGGTTACTTGGAGTATTAACTAATTATTGGTTTGCTGCTTTAAGCCAATTAAATACATAGTTTAGTTTCACATTGAGCTCGAATATAAAATATAATTTGCATGTTTGCAGGCAAGTACATTTAACAAATTTCTTGACATATTCTACTAAATTTTATACAATTTTTAATTCTTATTTTTAACATAAAAATTCGTAAAAATTTATTTAAAGTACTTATTAATTGTGCATGAAAATTACAGAATTAGAGTTAATTTAAAAGTAAAATATACAAGTTTATTTATAATAGATCATAGAAAAGAATGGAATTCAAGTAGCTATCACATTTATTTATTTAGATAAAGTTTGTTATCATTATTGTTATTTTCGGTCTATTCAAAAATTTATAAAATTAGCACAAATGATCATAATTATTTTTATTGAATTTTAAAGTCTCTGGTTGACATTGAAAGTGGGTTGCCAAAAAACTTCTCTCACGGCAAGCAGCTGAATAAATATGAAATAAATTAATTGATTCATAGATAGTACGAATAAGTTGAACTATTCATATAGTTAAATATAAAAGTATTCGCTTGAACTCTAATAACTTTCAACATTGAAGCACATTCTATGTGTACAGCCGGAAGTGAGCAGAATAAACAAAAGTATTATTAAACTTTTACCATTTACCATTTAACATTGTTGAGACAGCTGCAAAGTTGTCTAATTGAGCAATTTACTATATAAAGAACAAGTTTAGTAGTGGTTAATCATATCAAGCAATCGATTCATATCATATCATATCATATCATATGATAATATGAGAATTCAAACAATAATTCTGTGCTGTGCCATTTTGGGGATTTGTTTAATCCGAGGCAGCGATGGGGAAGCGTGTACTTCACTTAATCCAAATTTGCCAGCCGATTGCACGGATTGCTCACAATTAGAGAATGAGGATGAGGATGATTGCACCACAATTCCAACAACAACCAGTGAAGAGGTCACTGAGTCATCCACAACAACCACATCCTCCTCCAGTTCCAGTTCCGGTTCCGGTTCCAACTCCAGTTCCAATGCTGATGCCGCTGCCTTGGCCCAATTGAGAAACAGGATCAGGCAGAGGAGGAGGACACAACAATTGAGGGCCGCCAGGAGGAGGAGAATGAATACGAGGAGACAGAATGCCACCAGGAGGAGATCTGCTCTCATGGGCAGAAGGAATCGTCGATCTGGTTAAACTAACCTCTATTTATCTCCAATTTCAATGCCAAAACTATTTCAAAGTCATCAAACACATTTCTAAATTTACATAAATCCTGAAAATTTATATATTTCACAAGGAAAATTAGTTTAAAACAAGGCTGCAAATTTCCAAAATTTTGAAGCAGGTTGGGTTTGGTTCAATTCGTTATAAAAAAGAATCAAATCAATCCAATTGTTTTTTAATGAATTTAACTTAAGATTGTCATTTAATTATGATTTTTTATATAAAGTCTCAAATAAGAAGGAATGTTTTGCAGCCTGGTTTTAAAATAATTCAAATAAAATGATAAATCAAAATGCAAATTTGATGACTTTCATTTATAATTTTTAGTGCACAAAATTTCATTTCCGTGTATAAATATTGTGACGTAGACAAATTCCATTTAATGTCGATAAAATCAAAAAATAAAAGAAGCAAAAAAAAGCGATAAAAAATGCCGTGAATTTAAGCCATTAAACAAAAGACACACACATAAGCATAAATATAAACATTAAATTTCTACCACAAATTGCGGGGCGTGAAAAGCAAGTTTACGATCCCGAAACATCAGTTGGATCAGTTGGAAGAAAAAGCCTGAGCATCGTCTATCACTTGGTTGGAGTCGTGTTCAGTCTTTGCCTGCCCACGAATCTTGGTAACAAACCTGAAGACAGCATTTTCCGACACAAACATAAAGAGAGATCAATTATCGCGTGCAACGTTTGTGAGTTTGGTAAGACGATAGAAACGAGGGGGGGGGGGGGGACAAGAGGTGTGGCGGCAGGGGGTTGGGTTGGGTTCTTAGACTATGTAAATAAGCTTGAAGCATCGCTTAAAAAGGTGCCTATAAATCTTCAAGTATTAAACGGCACTAAACTCTGACATGTCCAACAGAAGAGGGACACAACCAACGCACAGTGGTCATCTTGATCATTTCATTAGATTAATTCAAATTTTAAAATTTATCAATATATTTTTTATTTGATCGATAACTAATACAACACTGCATTTTTTGCGATTTTTTCATATTTTTTAAGTATTATTTTTAAACAGCTGTAAGCTTTGAAAGTTTATATATTATATTTGTGCAAGTGCAATTAAAATTAAATGAATGTGAGGAGTAACTTCCTCTGTTAGATAAAAGAAATATACAGAATTTAAATAAATTTAAATCAGGGATTAAAACCATAACCGAAACCGTAACCTTTAACCGGTAAAAACCGAAGAAACTTTTTGCCGCTGTACCGAAATCCACAAACCGAAACTCTTTAAAACAAATAACCGTTTAGTAACCGATTCATTTATAAAGGTTATTTTCGGTTCTGGTCGTCGCAGCTATTGAGCAACTTAGATAACTTCGAACTGCCACAACTTTGTCAAAACTCAATCCATTTCAATGCGCAATGTAAATTTGAGCATAATTTTGCTATTAAATTCATTCTGCATTTAAATTTTGTTCATTTTCAAAAATTTTTGAAAATCGAATTTTTATGAAAATTTACAGTGTTACCCCTTTGTCTTTTTTGATTTTTCCGAAAAAATTCGAATTTTCAAAATCAAGAAAATTTAAATGCCAAACGAATTTAGAGGTAAAATCATGCTCAAATTTACGTGGCGCATGATAATTGATTGACTTTTGACAAAGTTATGGCAATTTGAAATTATTAAAAATCAGTAAAATCAAAATAATCGAAATTTTCATTCCATTCAAAAATATCTCTCTGATGAGAATTAAGTGGACCATGAAAAAGCTGATCTAAGTAGGGTATTGCATTCATCTAATTCAGTTTTTTTTATGATAAGTCAGTAGTTCATTAATTTATAAAGATAAGCTGAATGAAATTTGGGCAATAACAATTCAAATTGATGAAAAAATTTATAAAAAGTATTTAAATATACAAAATAAATTACAAAAAAATCAAAGCTAAGTACTTTGATATTTTTGCAGCACAAATTAGATTTCCGACATAATTTGAGAAAGACATGTGAGCTAATGGACCACTGTGCGAGGTTTACCTGTACCGGCGTCCTTTGTTTGCCTGTCGACATCGAGGCGTCGACCATTTGGTCAATTAGGGTCTGTTAGCAGTGGACAGGCAACACCTTACCTTACCTTACCTTACCATAGCATACCTTACCTTACTTTACCTTACCATAATGTTACTCAGAAGTCGCCTACCTGTTCATCAGTGCACCTGTAATATCAGTGTTCACGCGTCATTCGAACGGTTTAGACGGTTTAGACGGTTTAGAAATTCAGTGCAGTCGGGATGCAGTTTAAAGTGTATCGGGCTCAGTTCATTGGCATTCTGCTAACTGTTTGCCAACTGTCAGGTGCTCAGCAGTTACAGGTGAAGCAGCTGCACACGCTCCACAAATGGAGCGATCTCAGTCTGGGCAGCGATCAATTCAAAAACAATCTCTTTCTGCCCGTGGACATTGACGTTGAGTACGGCGACGAGGGACGACATCGCACCTTTCTGACAATTCCACGTCTCAGTGCTGGAACACCCTATACTCTGGCCACAGTTGCCAGCACCGATAATGATGTGGTGGATAATCCTCGCCTGGAAGCCTATCCCAACCTGGAATGGCATCTGCCTTCCAATAACTGTTCTGGCATAACGTCTGCTATCAGAACTTATGTGAGTGTTGAGATTTTTAATTAAGGGCACCCAAGAGCAGTCTAATAAAATTATTCGAAAATTCAAATAAAGTTCGATTAAATTCATTTAAGTTTATAATTCAATTGTGTGTTCAAATTGAATTTAAATGCACAACAGCTGGTCACATTTTCTTTTAGCGCCACCTGTGGCATACACTTTGAGCTTTCAAAATTTAAATCAATAATCTGTGAGTGAATCCTATATTTAGTTCGTTCAAGTCGTTCAGTCGATCGCTAGAGTTATCGGTCATCGATAAATTAGATCCTTGTGAAATTTAACTAATTACTAATTTCATTTTCTTTGCAGATTGATGATTGCTGGCGTCTTTGGGTGGTGGACTCGGGTCAGGTGAATTCCGTGCAACTCTGTGCGCCACATATCCTCATATTTGATCTGGTCAAGGATGAGCTTGTTCAGCGTTCTGCAATTCCCTCCCATATGTACACGCCCAGCATATCGATTTTTACTGCCATGATAGTCGACCTATCGGAAAGTGATGCACCCACAAAGTGTTTGGGCGGCAAAGCCTATATTGCAGATGCCTGGGGCTATGGATTAATTGTCTTCGACGCGTTGACGGGCAAATCGTGGCGCATAGAACACGAGTCCATGCAACCATCGCTGGGAGTGCGACGATCTGGCAGCGCCTATGCGGGTATATTTACTGTTAGCTTGAGTCCCAGTAGCGAATCGGGTATGTCAATAAGATAAACAAACAATTTGTTTTTTAAGAATAATTTATTTCGACTTCGCTTTTAATTACAGATCGCTTTCTGTACTTTCATACCCTGAATAGTTTC
The DNA here is from genome assembly GCA_035042165.1 of Drosophila kuntzei. Taxonomy (NCBI): domain Eukaryota; kingdom Metazoa; phylum Arthropoda; class Insecta; order Diptera; family Drosophilidae; genus Drosophila; species Drosophila kuntzei. Next base: position 902,992 of record JAWNLU010000300.1, read on the forward strand.
TTGGAGATGGCCATTCCACTTGGCCTGGTCAACAATGCTAGCATCTGGCAATCATCATCGAGTGTGGACACGGTCAGTAAACACTTTCGAATTGTAGGCACACGCGGCATACAGTGCGAATCGGAGGTAATGGACAATGGAGGCAATCTCTACTGCAGTCTAATCAGTCTGGGAGCTTTGGTTAGTTGGCAAGAGCAGACAAACTACACGGCTAATGACATACGTGCCATGGCTTACAATCCACATCAGTTGAAATTCGTCACTGGCCTCAAAATCAATCAGAACTCAAAGGGAGAAAACGAACTTTGGGCTCTGAGTAGCGATCCAAAATTGTTTGTTGGCGGATCGTTAAAAGATGACGAGGTTAAATTTCAAATCATTGGCTGTCGCACAGCGGATCTCTTGGCCAATACGCCCTGCGCAGTAGGCGTCACGGATGCCACGCCTACAGTGAAATAATTTAGTTTTAACTAAAGTTTCTAGTTTACAAGTTTAGTAAGTGACGTTTAAAATGTAACCGCTTTCGCTTAACCGCGCGCAAGCTGCTTGCTATGACACTCGCAATCGACTTAAACAGCTGTGCGGTTGAAACGAGTAATCGAATAATAAAAAATAAGTGAAGTTTGTATGATATTAGTAATTTCAATTGGTGCAGTTTGGTTGAGTTTTATTTTATTAAAAGTAATTAATCACTAAATAATTAGCAGCTGGTCGTCGGGCAATATCAATGTAGTTCCTTCGTTCAGTTTAGTGAGCCGTTCAAACGAACTAAATCCAAACGACTCGATATAAAGTTCGTTTATCGACTATCGGCAGAGCGGCGGATTTGAATTTAATTTAATGAAGCATGTTAATGGAATTCATAATTTCAATGTTTCAAAAAGTGATTGTCATTTATAATTTGATAAAAATTACCTTTAATTTAAAAAAAATAGAATTATTAACATTATAAATGTGTTATTATTATAAAATCAAGTTTCCAAACTCAGAAATAAGGTAAGAAAACCAGTAGCGATAAAAGAACTGAATCGGCAACACTGGTCATGCGTGACTGCAATTAGTAGTGAGTACTCGTAATAGAATATTATGTGTAAAAATATGCCCAAGTGGCATGTGCTTTAGAGTCAATCAATGCATGGTTACAGTGGATCTCAAATCTCTAATTGCATGGAACCCGTCAGTAGAAGAACCAGAAATAGGCCTATGTATGTATGTATGTATGTATGTATGTATGTATGTATGTAACTGGCCACAATTCTTCATTCTCGATTCTCGATTCTGTTGAAAACCGAGAGGAGATAGCTAAAGAATAGGGGAAATGATGTCAATTAGAAGAGTCAACGGACAGAAGCGGAAAAATCAACGTTCAAATTGTATGCTGGCCAACAAAGGGTAAGACAATAATAAAAAATAAATAAACGCTAATGTGAACATATTGCGTTTGAGGTAGCAGACTTGCAATTTTAATTTTAATTTAAGAAACCTATTGCAAAAATGTAATAGATGAAAGGAATGTTAAATGTTGATTTGCTGAAATGCGGAATTAATGATTTGTTGATTTGTTTTTGATAGACACGCAAAAGCTGCTTGATATGCTTAGCGGTTGTATACTAATCCAAATATAATACATAGTACTTAGTAATTTGGTAAGAGGCATTAACTATGTATATGTTATAACTATCATATCAGAATGATAGTACATTCATATATATAAAGGTCTAGATGACGAAAGAATACATAAACAAAATTTCCAAATTAAAATATTAATTTTTTAAAACTGAATAATATTTAAATGTTTCTTAGAGTTGCAATCTTATGTTTGATCCAGGGACTAAAACCGATACGATACAGTTACGGTTTCGGTTATGCTCGAATTAAGGTTTTCGGTTATCGGTTATGCATAATCTTGGAGTATTGGTTTCGGTGATAACCTTTTTTTTTTGTAAGTTTCGGTTCACAAAAAAAAAGAAATTAAAGTCTTCGGTTGACCAAAATAAGAAGCGATATTCATTGCTTTACATGAAAAAAGACTTAATGCTCTTATTAGGCTGGAAAATAATGTTATCTGGTTACTGGAATGGAATGAAAATTTCGATTATTTTGATTTTAATGATTTTTAATAACTTCGAACTGCCATAACTTTGTCAAAAGTCAATCAATTTCCATGCGCAATGTAAATTTGAGCATAATTTTGCCATTAAATTCGTTCTGCATTTAAATTTTCTTAAATTTTCAAAATTCGAATTTTTTCGGAAAAATCAAAAAAGACAAAGGGGTAACACTGTAAATTTTCATAAAAATTCGATTTTCAAAAATTTGTAAAAATGAACAAAATTTAAATGCAGAACGAATTTAAAGGTAAAATCATGAACAAATTTACATTCCGCATGGAATTTGATTGAGTTTTAACAGAGTTATGGCAATTCAAAGTTATCTAAGTTGCTCAGTAGCTGCGATGGCCAAAACCGCAATTAACCTTTATAGATGAATCGGTTACTAAACGGTTATTTCGGCTTAAAGAGTTTCGGCTTATTGGTTTCGGTACAGCGAAAAAACATTTTTTTCGGTTACGGTTTCAGTTACGGTTACAAATTTCAATCGGTTTTCACCGGTTAAAGGTTACGGTTTCGGTTAAGGTTTTAATCCCTGGTTTGATCATAAATTGAAAATGTCATCAACGAAATTAAAAAGTATTACATGGTCTAAAAGTTGATCTATTAATCATTACAAATTTTTTTTTAATTATGCTTTTTCTTTACTTGAAAGTTCCGTGAAAATTCGACAAAATTAAAAAAGACAATACCCAATTGTTAAAGATAATAATTAATAAGGTGTATAAACAATTGCGAATTGAATTATTAATTAAATGTTAGCTACTTTTTGTTCAAGAACAAATATTTAATTGTTGTTTATAGAAAATAATAGGCAACTCAAATAATCTGATATACTTAATAAAAACAAAATACAAGAAGTTATATAATAAATTTAAAATTCAGTCGAAAAAAGGTACGTGAAGTAACAAAATGTTATGTAGATGTTGCGATTATTGTATAATATTATCAAACAAATTATGAACTCGTCTGATGAGTTTCGGCAGGTAGACAGAACTAGTTTATAAGACTCGTAAAACAGAAGAACAGAAAAAAGTTGTGGTCATGAGTAATGGATACATATAATAATCATATTCAATTATATTAAAGCCTGTATACATATAATATAATAATAATTGGGGTCCATCGAGTTGTTGTTTACGGGCGAAATGTAATAAGATTTATGATCATGGCATTAAGATGCACTAATGAGGAGTGCACGAGATATATTTACTATTAAATGAGTTAGTGCAAATGACTATGATAGTTAGTTGGATGATAGTTAGTCATATGCCAGCCGTAACGGCAACTTCTCTCATCTCTCTCTCTCTCAATCTCTATCTGTATCTCAATCTGTATCTCTAGAGACTTGAATCAATCGCTGTTGGGCAGGAAATGCAAGTAAAGAATTTTATAATTGGAGCTCGTCTTATTGAATTAGCATTATAAAACAGAGAGTGCAAAAGATAGATAGAGAGAGAGAGAGAGAGAGAGAGAGGCAGAGATAATAAACAGTTTAGGCCATAAAATTTGAAAACTACTTAACTTTAATAATTCTTTGACTACTTGTATCATCTGGAATGAATTCTTAAAGATAATTATAATGAATCATAAAAGTTCAACATTCGCACACATTTCTTTTGATTGTGACTCGAAACTCTATATACATATATTATTTAAATAAAAGCCGTATCAAAGACCGCCAATAATAAAAAATAAAGTGAGCAGTTATGCAGTCGAATACCGTATCATTTTGTGTTGTCTGTGATGAGAATAGAAATAGTTCTAGAATCTAGATTCATTTGCATTTGAGTTGACCCATAAATTTGGGAATCAAACACCGTTTGCTACGTTTCATGATTTGCATACTTGACACACTTAATTCAAAATTCAAAAACGGTTTTATTATCGAAATCGTCACAGGCAAATGTTATCGAGAGGGAGAGAGAGAGAGAGAGGGAGTGTGTCAGGATAACGACTGCAAATGTTATCGACACCTATCGATTGTAGACTTATCACATTAAGAGAGCGATAGCGAGAGAGGGAGAGAGAGAGTGTGTCAGATAATGTAGAAAGGTGTATTTATTTAATTTTAATTTATTCACCCAAAACAATAACATTTAAATCCGATCAAGTTAAATGGGTTTACGATCAAAATACGGGCAATCCAGCTTAAGATCACACTATAAGTGAAACTGGTTAAATATGCTAATTTAATGGCTTTGCCCACGAATCCAGATTTTCAATGGTTCCAAAAGAATGGAAAACCGAAATAAAGATCGCACGCAGTTTAATGCTCAGTTAACAACGAGTGAAAGTGAAAAGTTCATAATAATAAAAGTGTACAACGGTAATCGAGTTACACCGACTGTTAAGAGAGAGAGAGAGAGAGAGAGAGAGGCACCTTAAATAAATTACAAGAGACCTTAAGCAAAGAGAGCGCCCTTGTAACAGGTGTACATTCAACATCGTACATTGACCGCTTAATAAAATTGCAGCTCTTAAGCTCGAACATGTTCGAGTTGCAGAGTGGAGAGAATTGCGGTTCGAACAAGTTGCGGTGCGTCGTGTTGTATTTACTCTGCCTACAATTTCTTTTCAATTAAGATTTCATACAAAGAGAGGCTCTCTTTCAAGTTCTTGTCAACTTGTTGTTGTTCCAGCCTCTCTCATTCCTCATGCGCAGCAGCAGCAGCAGCGGCGGCGGCAACGGCGGCAGAGTGGGCTGCGTCTGCGTCTGCGTCTGCAGAAACTTCTTTATCTAACTTTTATAACAAGCAGCTTGGCCATGGGAATGACTTTAGTTCTGCGTCAGCCATTGAGTGGTTAAGTTCGGCTTTCTTCCTGTGGATTGTGGATTGTAGATTGTGGATTGTGTGTGTTACAATTGTGTGTTATGCAGATGTGAGCAGTTGTCCGTCGTGATTATCGTTGTGATTGTTGTGATTAAAAGCTGACAGACACTCATCAAACTTAACGAAACTTAATATTTACACACATACATACATATATATATATATATTTGGAAGGAAGCTAAGGTATGTACCAGACATTTGTATACTACTACATAAATAGTAGCACCTAAGGCATGTATCAAACTGTTGTAACACTGTCAACAGTAAACTGTTTACATTTTCATTTCTTATGCCTTTGGGAATACGTACACGGAAAAAAAAACATTCTAAAATTCTTGATTTTAGCATGCATTTTTTAAGTAAGTTCTCAGAATATTATTGTTAAATTAAGACAATATGTGGATAAAATGGAAACGACTCAACATCAAAAAGTCATAGAAGTCTAAGATATTTGATCTAACTAAAAAGATATGTACAGAATCCCGAAAATCATGTATTGTGTACTTGGATTAAGAAAATCCGGAATTACCGTACTTCTGACACCGCATTGGATTGATTTTATCCCGGAATCGCGGATTCTTTTCTTTCTGTGTATGTGTGTGATTTGTATGTTTTTTGTTACAAGTATATGGACCGCAAACACTGACTACAAAAAAAAAAAAAGGAAAAAATAAAGAAAAACCATTACACTAACTGAAGAATGACTAAGAAAAATAATCACAAAAAAATGTTAACCGGTTTGTTCGAACGGCGACGTCCGACAACGGACAATAAGCGAGGGTCGCGCGACGAGGAATGAGGAATGAGGAACGAGGAAAGGGGGGAATGGGGGGAATGGGGGGAACGAGGGGAGCAGCTATTGGTAGCACATAAATGTGGCAAAAGAAAGATTCTGTAAGAAACCAAACTGTAAGACTGCAAGACTGCAAGACTGTTCTACAGAAAGAAGCTTGACTGTAGTGGGAACTAAGAACTGAGAACTGAGAAGAAAGAGACATAAAACATGCTAAACGCTATGATTTTTAAATAATAGCCCAGCACTTCCGTCAAATCTTTAACGGACTCCGAAGAATCGCAGTTAAATTGCACTCTTCATAAAAATCGAACGTTAACTTCAGACAATTAATTAGATCAAACTATTCGCACTTGAAATGTAGTATCATAAATCTTTAGTATCATCAACTTCATGTTTATAGATCGAATTAGTTATGTGTTAATGTTTGAAATGTGAAATTTCTTACGATCCCAATAAAAAGTATTGTGTGATATTGCATTTACTATGTAGGTTAATATTAACTATAAATATTCTAAAGAGATTGAGGTTAATGGATATATGATATTAGAAATTCGGAAATTTTAAGAATTGTTTATAATAAATAAGATTTACAACTCTTTAGTTGGTATGGGTGCAAACTATCAATAAACTAGAAGGGATTTGATTTTAATCGAAAATAATAAGTCCAAAAAACAAAAAACAACTTCTCTAAAAGGAAATTATTAATAAAAAAAATTAATTTTATTCATACCAATTTAGTGAATAAAAAATATTTTTAAATCAGGAAAATTTCAATTTTTAACAAATGTTAAGATTGATAGATTCTTTCTATGTTTTCTCTATCTTAGGATGGATTGGGATCCTATTCAGTGTTATAATCTTCTAGTTTTTGCAGTAAAATATACTCTATAAATAATGAGTATATTTAATTGTTTAAACTGTAACTTCAAAATATAATGCATTGAATTTAATTTATCGTATTCTTTCACAACTTTTGTGAAATGATTCTATGCATTTTGATCAGAACTTTCTCACACCTCATAATTGGAAATAGGAAATAGCAGTATCCGCATCTAAAGAAACCATTCAAAATGCTATGGTAATTAATCACTAATATTAACTAAAAGTTAATCTACGAATATCTATACACACACACACACACACACACCAACAAAGTGGGTCAACACTGACGGGTTTTTTGGTAACAGGCATCTGGTAACAGGCATCTGGTAACTGGTAACTGGTAAATGTGGGCTGGGTTACGCATTTTCTTTCTCCGATTCCGACAATAAATTAGCTCTATAATTAACCGCTAACACCGAAGGCAACAGAACAACTAAATACAAATATAAATCAACAAAAAACAAAAAGAAAAGTAATAAAAAAATGTAGTTAAATGTGTCATACTCGAATCTCGAATCTCGAATCATTGGAGATGGAGATTTCATCGATATGTTTTGGCCAAGTTTGGTTAACGGCAAATTGCCAACGATTTCAAGCTTCACGTTATTTGTATTTAACGTATTTGCCTGTGTACTTAACTGTTGATCTGTTGATCTGTCGATCTGTTGATTTTCTATTCTCATTAGAAAGAAAGAAACCCGCAATGCCGAATTTTGATGGGTGATATGATAAACGCCCATTGAAAATTCAAACAACGACACAAATACGTTGCGAGACAGAGACAGAGAGAGAGAGAGAGATAGAGAGAGTGAGAGAGAGAGAGAGAAATATGTGTTGGCCCTATCGCAGCATGCAGAATGGAGAAAGTTCTTTTGTCCGTCTGTTTGTCTTCCATCTGTTTGTCTCTTTTATTGATTTCTGTTTTGGCTCAAAATCATGAAATGACATCACGCACTAACCCAGACTTGACTTCAAATACAAATTCAAATTCCACTAAAAATATATTGAATATAACTATCAAAATAACAATGACTCTTTCAAGTTTCATAAATGTTGATGTTCGTTACACTGTTACAAAACAATAATTGATATAGACAAAATTGATCAGTTTTGCGTAAAAAATAAAAATTATAACTTATGTCTAAAAAAATAAGACGAGAAGAAAAAGTTTTTAAAATAACAGAAAACATTTTAAATGCAAAATTTCGTTATTTTATTTTACTCTTAAAGTTTCTTTTTTTAATAAAATAAAGCAAATAAATTTTAAAACCGTTTGTTAGGAACTTTCGTTACATAAACAATTTTTTTAAATAACAGAAAACATTTTAATTGCAAAGTTTCGTTTTTTTATTTTAATCTTAAAGTTCTTTAATTCGATTTTTTTTTAAGTTCTCAGTTTAGTTTAATTTTGAAAACCTTTTCCTTAGCACATTCGTCGAAAATCAAATTTTTATAAATAACAGAAATCATTTTAATTGTAAAATTACGTTTTTTTTTTATTTTACTCTTAAAGTTGTCTATTCTTAAGATTATTTTTTAATATTTGATTTTTTAATTTTAAATTAACCGATAAATTTTGACTGTAAAATTAATATTATCAGTTTGGTGGGAAAAAAAATAAGTTTTAAGACCTTTTGTTTGCAACATTTGTTAAAAAACCAATTTTAATAAGTAACGAAAATCATTTTAATTGCGTGTTTTTTTATTTTACTCTTCAAATTTCTTTATTTTACAATTTTTTATTAAATATTTCATTTTTGAATTTTAAAACATCCGAATATCGTTGACTGTAAAATTGAGTTTCTCTAATTTGTATCTCTAAAAGTTGTCTTATTTAACTTTTTTCTCTCTCTTAAAGTTGTTTTATTTAACATTTTATTTTAATTATTTTTTATTTGATTTTAAGAACCTGTTTTTTTATCAGTGCATAAACTCTGTTTATTATTATTGTTGGCTAAGTGGATCAAAGTGAAAATCATTGGACAATGCTTTTGTCCACAACACGACACCTTGCCACATGTGGGGGCAAGAATCTATGGAGATACAATCGGTTGGTTGGCATACTTAAAGCCGTGTCATGCCCTCTTGCCCCCCCACAAACTTGGAGTCCAGCTCCGTCTTGGACTTGGACTTGGACTTGGACCTGTTGTCGCGGTTTCCCATTGCCATTTTATGCAATTGCCAACATACGTATATATTGAGTGGGTCGATTCTCCAACTCCTTCTCCTTCCTCTTTCTCCTCGTAATTCTTGTCGACTTCTCCGACTGCTTCTGTAATCATTGACCTCGTTTTCAACTTGAAACTTGAAAAAGAAATAGAGTCTCCCGCTTTCTAAGCAACTTGTTAACCACACAAGTACTGAACAAGTGAATCTTTTTCTGCATACCAATGATCTTTGAATGATCTTCAAGAGGGCCAATTATAATAGCCAGAAATTTGCATAGAGTTTCCCATTCGATTCCATGGAATTTGAGTTCTATTCAAGCGTTGAGTGTGAAGCAAGTAAATCAAGTATACGACTAATAGTTACCCTATAATCAAATATATAATAACTTTACTGATAATCAAAATTATATTCATAAGACATAAACGAGTTGCAAACGACACACGCTAGATGGCGCCCGTGTTGCTTTCTCCTGCTTCACACTACCATAAACAAATTATTTCTTGAATAACTTCTACATTTATTATGAGATTGTAATAAAGTCTTGAGTAGTAGTTAAAATGATAGTTAAAATATTAACATACAAGGCCATATCTTTTTCTATCCTCAGCATGGGGTGTACTGAAAAGTATTTTAATGTCTGCTTTCCCTGATCTACACTATGAGCAAATAGTTTCTTTAATAACTTCACTCTTTTATATGCGATAGTAATGCAATTTTCAGGATTGTTAAAAAGATAGTAAATACATAAATGTATTCTTTTTGCCAAAGTGCAAAACTTTATGTTCTTTAAATACTGCCAGAGGTGTACGGGAAAGTTTCGGCTTTCTCCACGATAATAATGAAATTTTAGCTAAGAAAATAATAAAAACAACTATAGAAATGTGAATGGATATTTCTATTTATATTTATATTTTTCATTGTTTCTATTAAAGTTATCTATAATACATCATTAAAATATTAATCAGATTAAAGATAATTGTCAAGAACTTCTTTATTTTCCATCTGCATAGGATATACAGTAAATTTATGTTAGGAGCGTACATTTTAAAATTTACCAACTCATTAAAAATTCGTAATTTTCAGACAAATATGAAAAGAGATCTTTTTCCTGCAAAATGTGTCGAGATCCCAAATATCTTATAAAAGTTCCTTTTATTTTTGTATTTTTCTGTTAGTCTGATTAAAAATATATTGTTAAAATCCCTCTTCAAATTTAGAATTAGTGTACACTGATAAAAAATAATACCAAATCAAGAATATTATCCTATTTTTTTATTTTTTTTGTATAAGTTAAACAGCATAAATTCATAAATCAAAATTTTAAGGTTTCCTCACAAAACTAAGGATTTTCTTTTATTTTATCTGGATGACTGTTGCATGCATTACCTCAGAGTTATGCTACTCTTTCAAAATATTTCAAATATGTACAGGGTATAATTATAATATCTATAGATGCTGTGTGCATAAGCAGAAGCCGGTTTAAGTATTCTTTTTTGGAGAAATTGTTATGGCGGAAGGTGTGCATCGCATCGTTTGAGTTGCAGTTGGAGATGGGGCTAGAGATGGGGCTAGAGATGGCAAGTTGGGGAGTTGTTGTCGGTGTGTGTGTATCAAATACCGTTGCTTTAAGCTGCGTCGACATTGTTGCCAATGAAGATTAGGGTGCATGGCTTTCTGGCCAGTCAGCAGCTTTTCCTCATGCCTCATTCCTCATTCCCCATTCCCCATTCCTCATGCCACTTGCTGCCAATGCAGCATGCAATTTTCATGTTGTTGCTAGCACGAAGTGGGCGCTACACATACATAAGCATAACTTATATACACATACACATATACATATACATTTATACGCATATATGGAGTGAGTTAAAAATTCACTGTTAGAATAACAAGTTTCTCGACCTGTGAGTTCTATTTTTAGTGAATAGCCTTAGTATGCCCCATGGTTTTTAAGGAAAATTGTTGTTAGTTGTTAGTTTGTTAGTTTGTTAGTTAGTCAGTGACCAGTCGTCGCGCTTCGTGTAACCTGCTAATTGGATGTGAGACGGGCCAAAACAAACCAAAAGAAAATCCACTTAATGCATATGTATTAACAGAACACACACATCAGAAAGTCAGATACAGATACAAAGATACAAAGATACAAAGTTACAGATACATTTATTAGCCACCTTTATGGAAGAGCGTCTACTCCAGATTCGTATCGAAATTTGAACTGTCTTCGGAACACACCTGTCATATCAAAAGCGACAAATCGGATTCGGAATTTTGAAACGTGTTTAAGCGTCTTACGAGAAAGTGAAATTTGGTAGACAAGATGCCACACTTCTTGCCACTTTCTAAGCACCTTACACTGACATCTTGCCAAACACACACACACACACACACACACACACGACAAGGACTTGCAACCAGGGATTAAAACCGAATCGAATATCGGTTCCGAATTAAGGTTTTCGGTTATCGGTTATGCAAAATCTTGGAGTATCGGTTTCGTAATGGTTATCGTTTTTTTCTAAGGTTCGGTTTAAAAATACATTTATGATTTCGATTCACAAAAAAAAATAAAAATTAAGAAATTAAGAAGCGTTTTTCATTTGCTTCACATGAAAAAAGACTTAATGCTCTTATTAGCCTGGAAAATAATATTATCTGGATACTAAAATGGTCCTGCGTAATGTCATATAAATTTGGTTCATTTGGTTTGAAAATTTCGATTATTTTGATTTTACAGATTTTTATTACCTTCGAACTGCCATAACTTAGTCAAAAGTCCATCAATTTCCATGCTCAATGTAAATTTGTTCATGATTTTTCCACTTAATTCGTTGTGCATTTAAATTTTTGTTCATTTCGAAAATTCGAAAATTTCGAATTTTTAAGAAATTTTACAGTGTTACCCCTTATCATTTTTCGAAATTTTCAAAAAATTTCGAATTTTTAAAATGAAATAAATTTAAATGCAGAACGAATTAAGAGGAAAAATCATGAACAAATTTACATTGCGCATGGAAATTGATTGAGTTTTGACAAAGTTATGGCATTTCAAAGTTCTCCTAGTCCATAAGATCTTTTTTATTTCTAGGGTGTAAGCTTTGATCTTTATTATGCATATTTTTGAGATACTTATACATTTTCCTTTTTCAAATTTAGCTTATTTTTAATGTCAGAATGCTGTCTACAATGATTGTATCATACAATCATATTATAATTATTTAATTTTATTATCCTGTCATTATACTTTGTTATATTTTTTTTGATCTTACTTATTCTATCAATCAAAATTTTGGCAACATCATCATATCTTAAAATCATATTTAATGCTAAATCTAGCATATTTTCAAGAGTTTAAAATATTTATTTTTTAAGGAAACCCACTTATAACACATTTTTATTTTATTTTTCTGGGTGCTTTTTTAATCATATTTTAATTTTGTTTTTACTTAATTATGATATTTTTTTAATATCTAGCTTATTTTAATTTGAGCTTTAAAAATGCTGGCAACTCTGTTCATAATCTCACAATCTATTCAAATGTGAGCTCATTAAAAATATATATAACAAGTTCATTTAAGTTCTTGAAAATAAAATGAAGCAAAGCAGAAAGAGATTGTTTATGCCAAGTTCATTTCATACTGATATTAAATGTGTAGAGACATGGAAAGTTCACGACCTTTTTATTATCTTTACATCGCAACTATCTAACATAAATGTCGGCCATTAACTCCCGCTCCAGAATTGAACCCAGCGAACCAGAAACAGAACCTAAAGCCAGAACCTAAAGCCAGGCCCAAATCTCCGTCCCCCTCTCAACACCCTCCCCCTCTTGACCCATCGAGGAGGTAATTGACTTGCCCAAAGAGTACTCAATAGTGCATAAGGTCATCGACGTGCGGTGCTGTTATGAAATACACATTATAAACTCAACTCAAAGACTCGGCGATTCTCCGCCCTTTTGCAAATAGAGTTGATCGAGAAATTGTTCCAATTAACTATCTCAATCTTTTATTTTCATTTTTTTTCTTTTCATTGTATTTACTGACGAAATACTAATTTTTCTATAACAATTCATTATTTTTTACTATCTTAATTCCAATTGTATTTTTTACTTAATATAAAAAACTGAGTACTCCATTAATATTAATATTATTAATCATAAATTTTACAATTTTTATTTATTTTATTTGCATTTTTTGTTAATATATTTTTTTTAATATCATTATTTTTGTATATTTTTAGTCTTTCTTGAAATATTTTTTTAACTCCTGTCTGTTTTTATTAAATATCTCTTATTGTAATAATTATACTTCAATTTAAATTGGTATTTTTATTATTTCCCAATGCTGGGTGGTCATTTAATGTCGAAATACTCATTTCTCTATAACAATTCATTATTTTTTACTATCTCAATCTCAAATTTATTTTTATACTTATATTTAACATAAATAAACTGAGTAGAAAATTGTATTGAGAAGTTAAGTAATTAATAATAATAATAGACATTTGCTTCACCGCTCTATTTTTTTTTTTAACTCCTATCTGTTTTTTTTAAAAGATCTCTTACTTTAAAAATTATACTTAAATTTTATTTGGTATTTTTTATTAATTTCCAGTCGTCATTTAATGCCGAAATCCTATAACAATTCATTATACCTTATTATAACAATTTCAAATATATTTTTGTATTGATATTTTATATAAATAAAAAAACTTAGTAGACAATTGTATTGAGAAAATAAGTTATTAATAATCGCTGTCGTCAATAATATAATTTTTATTTATGTTTTCGCTTATTCTCCTGCTTAATATTTTTCTTCATAAGATATTTACATTTTGTAATTATCATTATTTTTTTAGTATGTCTTTAAATATTTTCTTTAAACTATTTTTATTTTTTTTAAATATCTCTTATTTCTTATTTTTGAATTTTTTCCAGTTACATTCTGACCATGGCTGGGGGATCTCAGAGACGTCTGGTTTTTCAGCTATTCGCAATAGGATTTCTATTGCTGTCCCTGGTGCAGGCACAGGAAATTACACGTACCTCCAGCTTGGAGGATGAGGCCAAGACAGAGGCCACCATCATCAGCACAACCATCAGCACCAGTAGCAATGATATGATCGAGGAGACAACCTTAACTGCCATTCCAGCGATAGGAGAAACAACAACTGAGATTCCAGGCGCAGTTGACATAGTTCCCGCTATCGCAACTGAGAATCGCAACTCGGCATTTGATCTCTCGGCGGATTCCGAGTCCAAGGAGGCAGAGGCGACCCACTTAGACGATGGCGATGACGATGACGATGAGACCGAGTCTCGACAGAACAATTTCCGCTGTGATCCTGATCTTGTGGGCTTCGAGATTGTTACGGGGTAAGCAAAGCGTTCAATCGATCGATCGATCTGAACTTCCTTATATGTATAATATGTTTTGTTCGTTCCTAACTATCTTTAATTATTTTCTTTGGCATCTTTTCTCATTCATTTCATTTTGCAGCTATGTCTTCTCGGCGCCTGGCAAACTCATGGATTCACAGCCTGGAACTCTGATGTTGACAGATTGTCTGAATACTTGCCTCAAGAACAAGACCTGTCAATCGGTTAACTACGAGACGGGTCTCTGTGTTCTCTTCTCAGCACACGCTGATCAACTTCCAGGTAAGGATTTATTGCAAATATTACCTAGAATAATTACAAATACCATTAACTAATTTTAAAACGGATCAAAAGTTGTATAGATCAAGCTTTAAAGTTATCTTTTAAGTTTTTCAAGTTTTTATTCAATTTTAGCAAACAAAATAAATATTATTTTTCAATTTTTATTATAAAAATTGAAAATAAAAATTGAATGTGAATAATTTTTCAATCAAGTAGTGTATTTTCAAAATCTAAAAATATTTATAAGGCGTGGCTCCTTTAAGGACGTGTTTTAAGAATATTTTAGGTTGAAAGGATATGATTTATAAATAAAAATTGAAATTTAATTATTATTTTTGATTTTTAATTTAAATATTGAAAAATAAGAGTTAAAAGTAAGTTTCATAATAAAAATAAATCTTATTTGCGATCCCTGGTTTTAAGAGAGAATTCCTAATTTTAGTAATTATCAAAATTCCAAAAAACTTTTATTATTATTTTGCAGGTGCTTTAACAAAGTCGCAGTTCCCAGTTTTCACCATCTATGCCCAGAAGTCTTGTCTCTCTGTGAAGCCCTGTGGACGTGCCTGGTACGTTGATCGCGTCCAAAATTATAGACTCAAGTCGGAAGTTAAACGCAGCGTTTCCGTCGCCTCCCGTCGCGAATGTTTTGAGCTTTGTCTCAGCGAAACCGACTTCAGCTGCAGGTAAATAATCAATCTGAAACATATTTTTTAATCTTTACAGGGTGTCTTCTATAAGAATTGTGACAAAAATAAATAAGAAACAACTAAAGAACTTTACGAAAAATGGAACTTGCTACTTAAAATTTAATTAGAAAATTCTGATTTAAAAATTATTTTATTAAAATTAAAATTTCATAAAAATTAAGTCTTTTTTTTCTGATATTAATGAACTAAATTTATTCTGAATGTATTTCGTATGTTCTTTTTTTTAGGTTTTCCTTTCGTTATTACGAATATATTTTTTTTGGCTTCTAAAAATGTAATACTTAATTTATTTTTTGTGTTTCTTTTGTAATTCTTGCAAATATATTCGAATTTCCCCTTATTCTAAAACTTCATATTTTTTCTTATTTTCTATAGATCAGCGAACTATAGAAGAGATACTGGTGTTTGTGAGCTCAGTGAAATGGATCGTTCCACGTTGGCGGGAACAAATGCCTTCCAGCCCAAATCGGGCACGGATTATCTGGAGAATCATTGCATCGATGAGCCAAACAAGTTGTGTGAGTTCAAGCGTTTACCTGGCCGCATCTTGAAGACAGTCGACTCTGTCTACCAGGAAGTGAGCAGCGTCGATGAATGCCGTGAACTGTGTCTCAACTCTCCCTACAGGTGAGCATCTATATACCATACTCAGTTTCCCTCTCCAAGCTACCGATTAATTATAATCGGTAACAGACTTCGGAAAACAGAGTTGGGTTTTAATTAAAACTAACCAATAAAAAGTATCTGTGCAGAGATTAAAACCTTAACCGAAACCGTAACCTTTAACCGATGAAAACTGATTGAAATTTGTAATCGGAAAAATTTTTTCCGCTGTACCGAAACCCATAAGCCGAAACTCTTTAAGCCGAAATAACCGTTTAGTAACCGATTCATTTATAAGGGTTAATTTCGGTTCTGGCCATCGCAGCTACTGAGCAACTTTGATAACTTTGAACTGCCATAACTTTGTCAAAACTCAATAAATTTCCATGCGCAATGTAAATTTGCTCATGATTTTTCCTCTAAATTCGTTCTGCATTTAAATTTGGTTCATTTTGAAAAGTCGAAATTTTCGAAATTTTTCGAAAAATGATAAGGGGTAACACTGTAAAATTTCTAAAAATATCGAATTTTCAAAAAGTTTCGAAATGAAAAAAATTTAAATGCAGAACGAATTTAAAAGTAAAATTATGAACAAATTTACATTGCGCATGGAAATTGATTGAGTTTTGACAAAGTTATGGCACTTCAAAGTTATTAAAAATCAGTAAAATCAAAATAATTTATATGAAGTCAAATTATAATAAAATCGACATTACTCTGGACGATTTCAGTAACCAGATAATATTGCTTTACAGTCTAATTAGAGCATTAAGTTTTTTTTTATGTAATGCAATGAATAACGCTTCATATTTTGGTCAACCGAAAACCTAAATTTCTTATTTTTTTTAACCGAACCGAAACCGATATTCGTTTCGGTTTTAATCCCTGAAAAAAATCCAATTTACTAATAATTTTTAATGTGCATTTAATTGTATTCCAATTTTTATTTGAGAATTCATATATTATAAATTATAATCGTTACGGTGTTTGGTCGGAACAGATGCCACTCCTATGACTATAACGACACTGGAGACATGGTCTGTCGTCTGTCCCATCACAGTCGGGCCACACTTTCCGATGTACAAGATCCCTATCTGGAGGTGCCAGAGGCTTCGACTTATGAGTTGGCTTCCTGCTACAATGTGACCATCGAGTGTGGAGGAGGCGATATGCTGGCCAGGATTCGCACCTCGAAGCTGTTTAGTGGCAAGGTGTATGCCAAGGGATCTCCCCGATCTTGTGCGGTGGATGTGAGAAGTGCTCTGGACTTTGAACTGCGCATGAACTATCACGATCTGGAATGTAATGTGCGTCAGAGTCAGGCAGGTCGTTATGTCAATGACATTATCATCCAGCATCATGACATGATCGTGACCTCCTCCGATTTGGGATTGGCCCTCGCCTGTCAATACGATCTGAGCAACAAGTCGGTGACAAATGGCGTCAACTTGGATGTACGTGGAGATCTCACGCCTGCACTTTCCGAGGAGGTTATTGTGGATTCGCCCAATGTGATCATGCGTATTACTTCTCGGGATGGATCCGATATGATGCGATCAGCCGAGGTTGGAGATCCCCTGGCCTTAAAGTTCCAAATAATGGATGAGCAGAGTCCCTACGAAATCTTCGTTCGTGAATTGGTTGCTTTGGATGGCGTTGACAACTCGGAGATCACGTTGATCGATTCCAATGGCTGCCCCACAGATCATTTCATTATGGGTCCGATCTATAAGAGTTCCCTCACCGGCAAGATCCTTCTCTCCAACTTCGATGCCTTCAAGTTCCCCTCCAGCGAAGTCGTCCAGTTCCGTGCTCTCGTCACTCCCTGCATGCCCAGCTGTGAACCTGTACAGTGTGACCAGGAGGACACCAGTGGAGAGTACAGATCTCTGCTTTCCTATGGCCGCAAGCGTCGATCCTTGAACGCAACAGGTGAGAATTTTTTAATAATATACTCATTTAATTCGTCATTTAATTAGTTTCTTCATTTATTTATATTTATTATATTATATTATATTTATTATATTATATTTATTTATTGATCTATCAGTTAATTGCTTCATTTATTCATCTATTTAATTGAATTATATTGAAAATTCAATTCTAATCAAATTATATTTTAAATTAAATGAATAAAATAAAATCCAAAATTGATAAAATTTACTAAAATGAATTTTAAAATTTAGCCGACTTTAGGCTTAAATTAAATAATAAAAAAAAATAACTTTTAGAATAATCTCCTAAATTAATTTTATGAATTTATGAATATTTCACATATAACTAAAGAATAAAAAAAACCTATTTTTAAATTTTAAATATTTGAGTACTTTACAATAATAATTAATTTTTATTTAAATTATAATATATTTTGAAATTTGGCCCACTTGTGGTAAATGATGTTTAAATAATTAAATACAAATTATTATTATACATATCATATTTTAATTTGCATGTCTTTTTCTTCTTATATTTTCAGCTACTTTCGATATGCGTCAGAAGCGTGAGATCAACTCCTCAGCTAAGTCCAATCCCGAGGAGATGCTCCTGGTTCAGTCCATCCAAATAACCGACAAATTCGGATTCGAGCAGCAACAGAGTCGTAAGGGAAACAACGGAGAGAACTATGAGGGCAATGAGACGACATTTGCAGTCAACGAGACAGGACACGGATTCTGTGTAAATGCCATTGGTGAGTACAAATTTCATCTAAATAAAACTTTAGATAATTGCACACCCAGTAGAAAATGTATTAAGAATACGGTTATTGGATTTAAAATACTTTTTTGAGATCTTTGGCCAAAATAAGTTCACATTTGCTATATTATTTAATAGCTATATTTATATTAATTTGGATAAAATTATTATCCAAAATAAAATTTCCCTTTGCAATTTTAGTTTTGAAAAACAATTCCTCTACCATTGATGAGTATAAATTTCATCTTAAGAAAGCTTTAGAAAACGTAACTGAAACCGTAACCGAAAAAAATGTTTTTTCTCTGTACCGAAACCCATAAATTGAAACTCTTTAAGCCGAAATAACCGTTAAGTAACCGATTCATTTATAAGGGTTAATTTCGGTTCTGGCCATCGCAACTACTGAGCAACTTTGAACGGCCATAACTTTGTCAAAACTAAATTAATTAAATTAAATTAACTAAATTATTTTGATTTTACTGATTTTTAAAAACTTTGAACTGCCATAACTTTGTCAAAAGTCAATCAATTTTCATGCGCAATGTAAATTTGTTCATAATTTTACTTTTAAAATCGTTCTGCATTTAAATTTTGTTCATATTGAAAATTTTTTAAATTTCGAATTTTTTAGAAATTTTACAGTGTTACCCCTTACCATTTTTCAAAAAAATTCGAAATTTTCGAATTTACAAAATGACAAAAATTTAAATGCAGAACGAATTTAGATTTAAAATCATGCACAAATTTACATTGCGCATGGAATTCGATTGAGTTTTGACAAAGTTATGGCAGTTCAAATTTATTAAAAATCAGTAAAATCAAAATAATTTATATGAGATTCGTAACCAGATAACATTATTTTCCAGGCTAATAAAAGCATTAAGTCTTTTTTCATGTAAAGCATTTAAAAAAGTTCACACTTGCTATATTAATTTCATAATACTGAAGATGGAATTTATTTAAAATGCTGTAGATTAGATTTTTATCCAAATTGAAAAAACATCCCCGATTGCAAAATAGGCATTTAGTATATTCGTGAATATTTCTAATGCTTTTCTCTACTATCTTTGATTTTCTTTCGCGTTTAGGCCTCATCACAGCTGCCACAATTTTCCTGCTAACACAATTGGCCATCATTGGCATTTGGACGTTCTGTTATCAGCGGCGTCAGAAGCTGCAGTCTTATCAGCATTCATATTAGGCCCAGTTAAGTCATGGAATGGAAAAGGGAACGGAAACGGAACGGGGAACGGAAACGAGAACGGGAAGGATGGCAATGTCAACCAGGTGCAAACAACGATTACGCAATACGCATGAGAAGAAGAAGAAGAAGAAGTTGCAGCTCGGCTGCCTTCGCTATTTGTCGCTATTTGTCTTCGTCTAGTCAGTGCTCGATTCCAGAGAAAAGGATAAATAGAAATGACGCAGTTTGTTTGTTGGTTAATTGATATATACACTTACACTTACACTTACAATTATATTTCAAAATAACTCTAACATTTTAAGATTCAGTCTCGATTTACATATATAATATTTTAATATCGCAATATTACTTTCCACACTTGTAAAGGTAGTTCGACCTTTCTTTGCCTTGAACTGCCTTTGTGACTTCGGAAATGGGCTTTCAATCGCTGACAATTGTAAATTATAATTAAATAATAATTAATTACTTAATTTACTAACTTTCACTTATCGATTAGCTTAGTTGAATTTCTAACATTGTTCATTAAAATAAGGCATCATATGACATTACATTAAGTTAACTTTCTATATATTCGTATGCTTATTTAATTTATTTCAAATAAATATAATTTATAAAAAATTACATCATAATGCTCTATTATTCTGGAAAAGGTTGGGAGAGCGTATATTTAAATATTGTACGTTCTCCATATATCCGAAGATAAGCATAGAAATTATATATCAATGTTACTCCTTAAGGATAGGATTTTAAGAATAAAATGAATTTTAAATTTAAAAATTAACCAATTTTTCTTCTTTTCGGAATGGGTTTTATTTTCAGATGGGGAAGCTTTATAAAAATTTCAGGAACTAACTGAAGAAAATTTCAAAATTACCAGGCGAACAGAATTTACAGTAGGTCGATAGAGCAAAAAATTTAAATTTACCTGTCACTCAAAGAAACATTTAAGCTTTCACTCAAACAGGAGTAATTTCACTCAGCTCAGAAACCCAAGGTCGTTTTTTCACTCAATTTAAATTTGATGGGAATAAAATTTGTTTGCTTTCTACTCATTTCTGTTCGCCTGGTATTTCAGCTGGTATCTTGGCTCTTTTAGACTCTTCACAGCCCATAAGTAAGTATGAATATGTAAGTATTCAATCATGTGTGTGAGCTTGAAACAGCTCGCTGCAACCGGAAAGTCAGTAAAAATACCAGGCGAACAGAAATCAGCAGCAAGCGGAAATTTCATTTGAACAGCAGAAACTCAAGGTCATATTTTCACTCAATTTCAAAGTGGGCTGCAGAAACTCAAGGTCAAATTTTCACTCAATTTAAATAAAATTTGGTTGCTTTCTACTCATTTCTGTTCGCCTGGTATTTCAGCTGGTATTTCGGCTCTTTTAGACTTTTCACGCTCTAGGTTCTAGTTTCTAGGTTTCTAGTTTCTAGGTTCTTATTTTAAGGAACTAGAATCTTATTTTAAGGAACAAGAATCTTATTTTAAGGAACAAAAATCTTATTTTAAGGAACAAAAATCTTATTTTAAGGAACCAAAATCTTATTTTAAGGAACAAAAATCTTATTTTAAGGAACTAGATTCTTATTTTAAGGATCAAGATTCTTATTTTAAGGAACTAGATTCTTATTTTAAGGACCTAGATTCATATTTTAAGGAACAAGATTCTTATTTTAAGGATCTAGATTCTTAATTTAAGGATCAAGATTCTTATTTTAAGGACCTAGATTCTTATTTCTAGGTTCTACATTCTAGTTCCTAATGTATGTTTGTGAGCTTGCAAATGACGAAACCAGTGAAAAATACCAGGCGAACAGAAATCAGCAGCAAGCGAATATTTAATTTGAGCAGTAGAAACTCAAGGTCACATTTTCACTCAATTTTTACTTGAGCAGCAGAAACTCAAGGTCACATTTTCACTCAAATGTAATAAGACTCAAATAAAGTTTATTTGCTTTCTGCTCATTTCTGTGCGCCTGGTATTTTAGCTGGTATTTTGGCTTTCTAGGCTTTCTCTAATTTCAAATTTTAATGCAGAATTTTGTTTATTTGAGAAATTATAAATTTGTCAAACCTTTTTGATATTTCCATACTTACCTTTGAGATTATTTCGAATACTTACCTCTTTAAATTTTTTCAAATACTTACCTCTTTATATATTTTAAGTTTCTGTGTTTTTAAATTGCATAAGCCAATATCTTTGATTATTCGATAAATTATAAATTTGTCGAACATTTTTGATATTTCCATACTTACCTTTTAGATTATTTCGAATACTTACCCCTTGAAATTTGTTCAAATACTTACCTCTTTATATATTTTAAAGTTTTTCTAATTTTGTTTATTCGACAAATTATAAATTTGTCGAATATTTTTTTTATTTCCATACTTACCTTTTAAATTTTTTTAAATACTTACCTCTTTAAATTTTTTCAAATACTTACCGCTTAAAATTTTTTTACATACTTACCCCTTTAATAAAAATTAATTTTCTCCAATTTACAGCTTTTGATTGTTAAAATACCAGGCAAACAGAAATCAGCAACAAGTGATTTTCATTTGAGTAACATTAAAATTGATTGATTGAAAATATGACCTTGAAATTCTGCATTGAGTGCAATTGTTGCTGCTTGAGGGAATGTTTAAGAGATTCTTAAATTGTTAAGCATCCGTTTAAATTTAAATTTATACTATTTTCAAATATTGTGGAATTTGTTTGCCTGGTAATTTTAACGAGCTACTTTAGATTTAATTGATTTCATCTGAAAGGGAAACCAACCAGAAAAATTACTACTTTCAATTTATCTTTGAGCTAATTTTATTCTGTGAATCCAATGTTAATGGAATAACTTTAATTTTATACTTTTCAAAAATAAACAACTCAATCGATTTAAAAAAATTTTGTTTTAGTTTGAAATCATATTAAATTCCAAGGTTTTTAAAACAAAAAAAAATTGGTATACTATTCTTTAAAAATGTAAGCTTTAAATTTACACTTTCAATCGACTTGAGGTGATAAAATTAGTATAAAAAAGTACTTCTGTATTGATTTCTAGTTTTTATCTTTAAAATTATAGCCAATAATAACATAGATGTATCTTGAAAAGTTCCTAGATTTATGTTAAAGGATTTTACCCTTATTACAACCTGCATAATCTTGTATCATGAAATGATGTACATTTCACATCAGAAGATAAGCGTAAAAATTATATACCAATGTTACTTCTTAAGGATAGGATTTTAAGAATAAAATTAATTAAAAATTAACCATCTTTTCTTTTTTCCGGAAAGGGTTTTATTTTCAGATGGGGAAGATTTAAAAAAATTTCAGGAACTAACTGAAGGAAATTAAAAGATATATATAATATTATATATAAATTTTAAACAGAAGTTTGCGTCCGATTTTAGTCATATCTCGACCATATCCTTGGGTATTTTGGCAAGAATTTGCTCAAGTTAAGAGTTGTCTTTGTTAGGGGTAGTCCGCTAGTTGAACTTTTTGACCATTTAAAACTGCAAACTTGCCTCTCAATTTGGCAACTTTGTGTGAATCCTGTTTTAATCTCAAACCAAATAAACCGGACGAATTGGGTCATTGTCACAAACAGGTTTACGACCGAGGAAATCTAATTTAAATGCATTATAAAATTATAAAGAAAGCTCCGTTAAAAGCTGAAAATGTTTTAAAAATATTTCTAATAAAATACGTTTATTTTATATATCATTTAACATAATTGATTGCACGTTTAGTTATAATTATATGCAATTTTAATTAGCGGATTCGTGTCCAATAAACTGCGGTTCGAGCCAAGAGGCAATTTCTGGCCAAATGGCAAAGATAAAAATAAAAATCGAACGTAAATTTGGTTTTATCGCTTTGCATGTTGGATTTAATTAAGACTTTTCTAATTTTCTAACTTGGCTTAAATGGCAAAAGTGGTAGAAGAAGACGAAAACAAAGGCGATGATGATGATGATGATGGGGATAGTGATGATAATGGCGATGACGATGTTTCATCATTAATTGCATCAAAGTGCTTCAAGTCCAATCGGAATTTTTGTGCCGCTCAAGAACTACGTGTATTTTTGTCGCATTTGACGTTGTTGGCCCCAGTACCCAGAGAATACACAGACATATGAGTCTGGGACAATGTCTGTCTGTCCGCATAAATAACTTGATCACAAAAACTATAAGAATCCGAGATAAAAAAGATTTGTATAATATTTTTGATAATATTTGTTTTCCAGCTATTTACTTTTTCATTTCATTTTTAATTATACATTAAAATTTGTCTTATGTTTATTTACCTGCATTTATTAAAACAATTTAATGAACAGGCAAAAACAACATCTCCACATTGCGATCAAAAATATATTTATATATATGTATATATATATTTTAACAGGAAACTAAAACTTTTTGACTTGACTGCAAATATTGCAATAATTTAAAAAAGAAAAGAATTCAAAAATAAATACAAAATATATAAATTTTGATCAAATATGTATTTTAGCAGAAACCTAGTTTATTTTATCAAAAAATAAAATACAATATTTTTGGAACTGCGCTTAAAAGTGTACTTTAAAAAAATGACTGCTAATATTTCACAAATTAGCATTAAGAAATTAAGAATATAATTTAATATCTTCAAGCTGCGTTTAAAAATTTATCTTAAAAGAAATCAACACATTTTTTTGCAAATAATGCAAAAATTATAAAAAAAATATAGAAAACTAAAAAGAATTCGAATTGCGATTAGATTAGAATTTAGCAGGATCTGTACGATTTAAATGGTTAAGTTCAGGAAGAATTGCCTCTCTTTTTATTAAATATTTCTTTAAATATTGTTATTCATTTAATATTTTATTTTTCTAATATTCGTGTTGATTGGACATCTAACAGTCGAGCATTTGGACTAAGTCCAGCGTTCTAACTTGTTGCAGGTGTTGTTGTTGTTGTTGCAGGTGTTGTTGTTGTTGCTGTTGCTGTTTGCTGTGCAAGTAAATTAATTGAGATGAATGCACTTAACTGTGTGTGAGGGAGCGGACGGGTGGCCAACGACCAGCAGCAGTCAGATGAGGCAGGCAACATGAGGCAGGCAGCACGCTGCAACATGTGGCAAGAGGCAGGCAGTTAGATTCTTGAATGTGTTCGTTCGTCGTTCGTTGGTTGTGGCAGATAAAGATACAAATCTGCACGAAGCCTGTTTCCTGTTGCACTGAGGGTGCATTTATTTGCATGATGCACACTATACATACGAGTACACAGAGGGAAAAAATCAAGTACTTCGTATTTAAAACGGCATTTCTCACCAAGATTGAAATTACTAAAGTCGAGTACTTCGATCTTATTTCACGTACGATATTTTAAGTACGAAAATTAAGTATTTAAGTATTTTTAAACTTAAATTAACTAGATAAAATTCCTTTTAATTCTGTAACTGAGTACGAATTCATTTAAAAAATACTTGATTGAAGCTTACTGCAGACTTAATTCAAAGTCGTGTTAACTTGATTTGTATGTATAAAATGTTCTTGAAATAAGTAATGATCATAATGGAACACCTCACGGTACCTAATAAAATTATCAAAATCATAAGCGTGGGTGTAAATTAACTTTCAGTTAGTGTGAAATTAAGTGAAGACTGACTACAGAAATTATCCTGCTAAATAAAGTCTTAAGTTCTCAGTGATCCTCGAACTGCTCCTCATTGGAAATACGCAAGAACTAGTTGGGAATTCGAAGCAAGCGAACGCTAAAATAATATAAGAATTAAATTACTTGATTTAAGATTTTACATACTTGATTTGTGAGTCGAACTTGAGTCTCGAACTTATATAAAGAATTTGCGTACTCATTTCTAGTAATTTTAGAGTTTTACTTGATTCAAGATTTTTTGTTCTTATATCAAGATTGTTAGAAGATTGTCATAGAATTGTAATGCTCATTTTAAGTAATTCGTACTTAAATCAAGTATTATTTTGAAGTATCGAAAATACTTAATTCGAGTTCATTCATACTTTTTTCTCTCTGTGCACCATGCCATGCCATGCCGTGGCATGCCACACCATGATGCTGCTGCTGCTGCTGCTGCTGCCACTTAGCTAGCTGTTCATGCCTCAAGCAGGTGCAGGCGCTGGATAATAGCAAGAAGCGTCGCAATCCAACAAACTGCGCTACCCACATCCAAGTTGCATCCTCCCAGAGAGAGAGAGACAGACAGAGACAGAGAGAGAGAGAGAGAGAGCGAAAAAGTGAATCGTAGCACAGTGTCACCAATAATGATGCTCCACTCGCCAGCAGACACTGTAAAGTATTTTCGGGTGACTTAAGTGGGCGTTCGCGTTCCAGGAAGCTCTTCAATTCCCATTCCCATTTACAGTTCGTACAGCTCGCACTTCGTTCGTTATTTTATTTTAGAAATGTAAATACGATTACGACTGCGACTACGAGTACAACTTAAATTACACCGAATTCTTGGAGGCAATGCAATTACTACTAATACTATGACCAAATAAATCTCTGGCTACTCTTGCCTCTCATGTGGCATTTACGCACACTCTACACTCTACACTCTACACTCCACACACTCTTTATCTCACCTGCATTTAACTTAATGAACCCCTTGGCAACCTGACGACATTTAACTCACCATTCAAGTCTCTAATAATTAAATGAAAACAATTACATTTCAACAAGATTCCAACTGGTTTTGATCACGTTTTGTTTATAAACTTGGTTTAAATCACGCCTGCAAACCTCAAAGATTTCGGCTCGTTTTAGGAATCCCTAAACATCAAGTTTTTGTTCGATCCTTGGTTAAACAAAATTATTTAAAATAATAATTATAAATATTAAAAAATAATATATGTGTTTTTCCATTTTTCTTGATTTTTGAACACTATAAAATTATATTTGAACACAGATTCCCAGCTCTAAAAAAATGTTACTTGAGATGTTTTTAAAAATAAAATTATAGACAGAAAAATATATAATAGTATGCAATTAATTTGATTAATTTATAAAAATTATTTGAATAAAAAAAAATATATCTAATATATCTATAAGACTATAAAATTATAGACAGAAAAATATATAATAGTATGCAGTTAATTTAATTAATTTTTAAAAATTATTTTAGTTAAAATAAATATATCTAATATATCATTTAAGGAATTTTTATTAATTTTTTTTACCATTCGGTAAGTTAAAGATACTGTATCTAAGCATACAGACCAGATGTTTCTTTTCTGTGGGAATAAAAGTAGATTAATCATATTAAAAGTATTGAATTTAAAAAGATTCTTGGGCTTAATATATTTAAAAATCAAATCTAAATAAATTTTATTGCCAAATTCACTTTACCCTATGCTAAAGATACTTTATCTGTTGAGTAGTCTAATCATATAAAATATATTCCACTTTCACAAGATTCTAAAGAATTTTCTTTTTCTAATCACGTATGGGTTTCAAATGGATACAAAAACTGACTTAATAAATATATCTTCTAGTATTTCAGCTTTACTTAAGTTACAGAAACATTTATTGTATCTGTATACATTAATTGTACAGATACATTAATTGTATCTGTAAGTGCTTCTGCTCTGATGAATAAAAACATAGTTTAAGCATTTTAAAATGATATCGGATTAACAAGGTTCAAAACTGGTTATAGCCAAGGATTGCCATTAAACTTGGCCTAAACGTGCCATTAAGCTGACTGCATAAATATCGAATATCTTATCTAAAGCAGTTTCACTTTTGTTCAACCAACAGATACAGTATCTTTAAATGTATCTGCAACCGTCGCTGTTCTGATTTCCAATTTAGGCCAAGTAAATGTATCTTTTATGTCAGTTTAAGCAGCTGACAGCTGTGAGCTGACAACGGTAAACTTTTAATATCAATCGGCAAGTTATAATTAAAGAAATGATAATATTATCATTTATAAGCATCATATGGCGCTTAATTGGACTATTTTTTGTGTGGAATTATGCAATGTTGTGTAGACATTGTATGCTCTATTCTAATTAAATATGGAACCGTCCATAATTAGTGCAACAAGCACGGACTCTCAAATGATCTCATGAGATTGAGCATCGCAAATGGCAGCTCAGTTCTGTTCTGTTCAGTTCAGTTCAGTTGAGTTCTGTTCAGTTCAACTGTCGTGCCACTTTTGCCAACTTGTAGACATTTTTTTCAATAAAAGGGTTCCCTTGCACGAATGTCTCTCCACCAGGGAAGAACATCGTCTTGGCCAAGACTTGAGACTTGAGACTTGGGACTTGCGACTCTTCTCTGGTCTGCGAGAAGTGCAATTAGATTTTCTGCGGCTCATTATCCACACGAAAAGCGTGTGGTGCTATTAAAAAATTACCTTTCATATAAGTAAGTATAGAATGGTAAACGTTCTACACTTAGTACTTGCTTAATACACATACACACAGACTTACCAAGTGAACATAGTTTTGAATAGTTTTCACTAGATAATCTATAATGTCCACAGCATTGATAAGACAGAACAGCATAGCTAGAAATCTGTCTAGGTCGATGGACTCTCTTATTCTCTATCTATTCTTTAAGTCTCAGTCAATTATGTAACTATTTCTAATTACACTTTAACTTTGTTGGCGCCAGATAAGAAATATTTTTTTGAAATAGTTTCAGGATCTGAAGAGTACCCAAATTTATTATTAAAGCTTGTGAAATTTAAATCTTTAATATTTCAGACACAAATCCTTGTCTAAAATTAAAGTTTGCTATTTAAATAAAATTTTGATAAAATATTTCCAAATTTATTTCCAATATTTTTTTTAACAATAAAATTCTATATTCACTTTACAATATTGTATAATCAATAAATTTATATAAATAAAAATCAACTGAAGTTGGAATATTTTGAATTATTTCAAAGTAAAGTTACGATAGTAAAAGTTGAGATAATTAAATCCTTAGATCCATACTTTTATTCACGAGTGTCTCGGAATTTAAATATAATTTTGTTCAAAATTTTTAAAAACGTATCTTTTACTTTTTGGTTTGAATAAAATGTTTGAAAAATAAAATTGTACTTTCACTCAATCCGAAATAAATAAAAAGTTGACAATTTAAAAATCAAACATAGTTATCAAATTTTTGTTTTTCAACTTGTAAAGTTCTTATTAAAATTTTCTATATAATAATCCTTTCAGACTGGTTATAATTCCTAAGAATTCAAGCGACAAAGCTAATTAATTGACACATAAAGCATGGCAAATAAATAGAGAGAAAGAACCAAAAATATTTAATGATGAAAGCAAAATTAATTTTCGAGCATATGATCAATTTTTGCAAAATCATTGTACAATGGTTTGCTTGGTTTGACTCAGCACTTTAGGGCCGAAACTTAAATGGTTAAAGCCAAGTGTCTACAAGCCAAGAACATGAATTTCGAGTAAATGGTTTAAAGCTCTCATTAAATTGGTTCTCCTTAGTTGAATGTAATAAATCTGATTGTAAATTTAAGAAACACGATAGAGGAGAATAGAATAAGTATAAGAATAAGAATAATAAGAAGCCGACAATGCTCGACTATGAGATACTGTTTAAAAAACTCCATTTTTATTATGTATTAAAATTTTGTGTAATTGTTTATATTTTCGTATTTACAAAGGATAAAAAAATAATAATTTTGTTGTATTCTGACTGACAATAAATGTGATGCGCTTATTAAATAAATACAAATTTGTTGGAAATTAAATAGTAATTGCTAAAAATTCGTTGAAGCCTAAAGAAACATTGAATATAGTAGATACAATATAAGATGACTATCTATAACATGTATTTATTTCTCATATAAAATTAGTGTAAAAAATTGTTTAAAAATTATGTCACATAGAAAATGTTTAATTCGTTGATGAACTGGTGCAAGAAATAAGTAAGTATAATATAATATATAACATCAAAAAGTATAAATTATAATTTTAACGAGGACAACATAGACTACAACAATTCACTGTAGTCTCCATATAGTAACTATATATATATATACACAGATATACATATATATATATATATAGTTGAATGCATGCTGGAGTTGAGTGCACACTTATAACAAATAGTTGGAGGGTCTTTCATCTGTGGGCTACGAGTCGGAATAGATGATGCATCTTTTACTTTTGCCCACGGAGGCCAGGGAATTACTATTTGGACTCCAGCTGACTGCATTTACGGCCGTGCTGCAAAAGAAACCGGAACCACAACTATTTATTACAATAAATATATGTAAAGTATGAAATATATAAATAAATATTTAAATATATAACAGGAACAATGCCAATTTAATATAAATTCGCATTTATTACATAATTGAAAGCTGTTCAAACTGTATAATACACACCTGTGACCCTTGAGCGTCGTCTCCAGAAAACCATTCACATTCCATATATATATTGCACCATCCGCGGAACCGCAGGCGATTTTTGTAGCTCCAGAATTGAAGGAGGCACGAGCAAAGTCGCAACTGACCTTGAAGTGTTCATTGCTGTCGAGGGAATTAAATTTAAAATTAAATTTAAATATAAATGATCCTTCATTTATGACTTAAGCTCTTTCGCACTTACGCAAACGTGGATATAACTTGATTCTTTCGCAAGTCTAATAGTTTTATTGTATCATCTCGAACCGAGCATATCAGGTAATTGCAATCTGTTGAAAAATTTTTATATATAATATTTCATTTATTTATTTCACTTGTTTGTTGTTAACTTTAAATGTTATGAGAATAAACACTTTCAATCATGGACCGTAAATAATGATTATTATTTTTTGTATTTTTAATAAAAGAAACACCAACTTATAATGGGGCATAAAAAAATGATTCACACCAAAATATAATTATTTTTAATCAAAAAAATAAAATCATTAATGATAATCCATTTTGAATTTTATTTTTTCTACCAAAAATAATAATTATGAAGAAAAACGCAAAAAATGGAAATATAATCATTACCAAGTAATTTTTCTAAAATAATTTATAATGATTACTGCACTCAATTCTGTTTTCTTCTGTTATTGCCTAAGCAAGACACTTTTTCCTTTTTTATTCACATTTTTTCGATAAGAAACATATTTCATTTTGCTTTATACAATCAATTTTTTTTTACATTTTTTCAAGTGTTATTTTCATTTGTCACTGCCCAGACACTTTTGTGGTTTTGCTCAACACAAAACAGATAACACAAAGTTATCAACATTTTATGGTTGCCTGTTATTAGAATATACAGAACGAGATGTAAGTTTCAATTCTGTTTTCTGCTGTTATTGCCCAAGCAAGATATTCTTTTTGTTTTTTTTCACATAAATTTTGAAAAGAATTTTCCGCAAAAATAAAATATTTCATTTTGCTCTTTACAAGCACTTTTTGCTGAGAGATATCCTATAAAAAAGTTATTTTAATTTGTTACTGCACAGACACTTTTGTGTTTATGCTCAGATTACACAAAGATATATATTCAAAATAAAATTTAAATAAATTTGTATTTGAAATATTAATGTTATATTTAATAAATAAAGTCGATCCACTTACCCTTTGATAGATCCAGCGAGGTGATCTTGGCAGGCATGAGCACATCATCGGCTTGTTTCTCCGTTCGTATATCCCAGAATCGTATCTTCTTATCGTAGTGCCCACTGATGATCGTTGAACCCAGACTGTCTGTGGTGCACAAATCATTGCAACTCGATCCCGCAAACTTTGTCTCAATGCAGGCGATGCTACGCAAGTCCCAGATCTTCAATGTCCGGTCATGACTTCCGGTTACCACTTTAATGGGCTCTTGCACGTATTTGGCGGCCATCACTTTGCCACTGTGACCCGTCAGTGTGTGCTTTAAATTCATTTTAAAAATATAAAAGATTAAAGGTCAGTCTAACACTGATAAAAAAGGTTTTAAAATTAAGATTCTGGTATCAGAACAAAGAATTTTGGTATAAAAAACGCGTCTAGAACATAAAATTCATAAAGTTTGAAAAACATTTCAAATAAGACCAAGTTCTTATTAATAATTAATTATTATCTTATTAATCATATTAATTAATAAGATTAAAAATTAAATAAATAATTAATTATTAATCATATTAATTAATAAGATTAAAAATTCTTATATTTTTGCTTTATTTTTATATAAATTTTATCTGGTTTAGTATTTTTATAAATATTCCTTCAATATGTTTTTCCTTGGAAAGAGAGGGATCCGAACCCGCGCTTGTTTTCAAACTAAAATATAACATATTCAAATATTCCGAACAATTTAATTTTATTCTTATATTAAGAACTTCGATTTATTAGATCAATATTCTTAGTATTAGTAATTTGGTCTTAAAATGGTTTTATTTGAAAACAAAAATAGGTAAGATGAATGTTCTTGATTTGAGAAGTTGATCCTATTTTTTCAGTGTACTCTCCGTTAGAGTATAATATGAGATGAGATGAGCGTAACTGTTAAGAGGTTGACAATAAATTCGGGCTGCTGTGCTCCTAACTTGGCCAACTAGAGGGCCTATCACAACAGTTAGTCTTAAGACTAATTACTCATTTTTTGGGATAAGTTTTAGCCAGAAAAAGGTGCAATTAAAGACGCCGTAAACACATTTAATTACGACACATTACAACAAGAGAGAAAACTTATTGACTTAGGTTCTGTTTCTGCTTTAGGAGCATTATTCTTAAAAAATAAAATACATATACATATACATGTATAAACAAGGGTTAAAGGGCAACAAAACTGTTTATGGCTCGTTGTTAGCAGCAACTTACAGTTAGGATCAAGTCATTGACATTCAAATGTCATGTGGTTAAGATTGTCATACTTCATTGTCAACTGAAGTGCGAGTTACTCGTATTAATAATGGTTTACCATATTATATTATGTCATAGGGTTATGACTGAGGGCTTCCTGTCATACTACTCGACTAGTACATACCCTGTACCATTTTTTCATCTTTCAATATAAAATACTAAACTTATTATTGTGCTATATAATCAATTCGTAAAAATGTTTGCTAACATTATTTTACTTTTATTTAAATATTTTTTTTCACAAGTAAAAAATTTAGATTTGTAGCCTATAATAGTTTACAAAAATGTAATTTTTTAAAATTAATTTACTAAGAAAGAAATGTGTATAAATTTTTAGTTTAAATTATTTAAATACTTTGGGATACCCTGTACGATATTCTACTATTCTAAATTCTACATTCTTGTGTGTCTTTCAATTCTACACATAAAAGGATAAAATTAAGTTGTTTAAATATAATGCAAAATATTTATAGTTGAGCTAGCACGACTAGCAGATACCCTGTAGCATTTGGTAATAGTCAGACCAACGTTTTGGCCTTTTTTGAATACCCTATACACAATAACTGCAGCTCCTATACTTTAAAAAATCGTCCAAGTAAGAAGATACCCTGCATCTGTTTTATTATTAATTATATATTATCCGATTTTAATAATATAATCTATAAATTCGATTAAAGAACTATTAAAACAAGCAATAATAAAGGTTGTTGAGGTAGTTTCTGATAAATAATATTTAAAGCTGGTATTAAAGCCATAACCGAAACCGTAACCTTTAACCGATGAAAACCGATTGAAATTTGTAACCGTAACCGGAAATATTTTTTTTCCGCTGTACCGAAACCCATAAATCGAAACTCTTTAAACCGAAATAACCGTTTAGTAACCGATTCATTTATAAGGGTTAATTTCGGTTCTGACCGTCAAAGCTACTGAGCAACTTTGATAACTTCGAACTGCCATAACTTTGTAAAAACTCAACCAATTTCCATTTCCAATGTAAATTTGAGCATTATTTTACTTCTTAATTCGTTCTGCATTTAAATTTTTTCATTTTTCAAATTCGAAATTTTCGAAAAATTTTGAAAAATGATAAGGGGTAACACTGTAAAATTTCTAAAAATTCGAATTTTCAAAAATTTCAAAAATGAACAATATTTAAATGCAGAACGAATTTAGAGGAAAAATCGTGAACAAATTTACATTGCGCATAAAAATTGATTGATTTTTGACAAAGTAATGGCAGTTCAAAGTTATTAAAAATCAGTAAAATCCAAAAAATCGAAATTTTCATTCCATTCCAGTAACCAGATAACATTATTTTCTAGGCTAATAAGAGCATTAAGTCTTTTTTCATGAAAAGCAATGAATAACGCTTCTTATTTTGGTCAACCGAAAACCATAATTTTTATTTTTTTTGTGAACCGAAACCGTTATACCGTTATTTTTAAACCGAAACTTATAAAAAAAACCGATAACCATTACGTAACCGATACTCCAAGATTTTGCATGATCGATAACCGAAAACCTTTAAGAGAGCATAACCGAAACCGTAACTGAAACCGATATTCGTTTCGGTTTTAATACCTGCATTTAAATATTTGTAAGAGTTTACAAATTGAGTTTGTTTGACTAAAAGATACCCTATATATTAACTAAAATACTCTAAAGTAGTAACCAGTGCATTGAAGCATTTAAGATTTATTCATTTTTCATATTATTTATAGTCTGGCTTTTATAGATATCATATTGATCTATAGACAAGTTCCTCTTCATTTGAATTTGTGAATAAACTCGCATCTCCTGTTTGTAGATTGGTGACATATCATTTCTAACAACATGATGTTCTTTATGTTTCCTGCACTTATTCAAATCAATAATCTCCAGTTTCCAGATTCGAAAACATGAAAAAAGTGCAGCTGGTCCGGCTTAATAACGAATATCGTCGAAATACATAAAATTGAATGAGGAATGTAAGATTTGAATTGATCATTTGTAACCAGAAGAGCCTGTTCCTGTGTCCCTGACCAAGTTTTTTTAGACTGAACAGAGATGGGAGTAAGAGTATCTAAAGTCTCTTAAGTCGAGTAGAATTCTAAGAGCATAAGAATGAGGAATATGTTATCAACCCGGCAACTGAAGCTGAACGGTCAATGGACGGCTCTGTAGAGTTGGAGCATGAAGTTGGAGTTAGAACAAGTCAACAGGTTTAACTTTAACTCACTCTCTCTCTCTCGAGACACTCTCTCAATGTGGAGACTCTCTCTCTCTCTCTCTCTCTCTCTGGTATTCTCTCTTCTCTTGGCGCTTTCGTTTAGAAGCATGGCACTTTCCTCGCAGTTGACGTATTGCCAGAATTTTAGCATGACTCTCTTACGCATAGACTTAAGATCAAGAATAAGTCCGACTCCAAGTGAATCTCCAAGTGCAATGTGGAAATTGTGAAAATGTATGTGTCGCTTCTGATGAAAGACTTCTTAACTTGTTCTTATGAATATAAGAACATACTTGTTGATCAAATGACTTTAGTTCTGCGCCAACCTCACAGTAATCAAGTACGTTTTCTTACACCTTCAAAAGACTTCAATTAATCCAATTCAACAAAACACAAAGATCAAAACTCTCGAAAAACATATGATTTAATTTCTATACGCAAAGTGTTGTGATCAAGAAATATAAAATTACTATTTAATAATAGATAATTTCATTTATGTGTTGTGCCCCGCAAAATGTCAACTTAAATTTAAAAAATAATCAAAAAACCAAAATTAATAATAAAAAAGAAAGTACGCCAAATTTGTGAATAATACTCATTACAATTGGTACGTAGTTAATGAACTCATTTCAATTTAATTTGTTACTTAATAAAAATGTGCTCGTCATTTGCATTTTTTATATTAATGTATCTACGTGCGAGGGAAATTTGAATGATGCTTAAATAAAAGATATCAAATAGATTTTTATGCTCGCTGCTTTGATAGTAAATGCATACACTTAGTCAAGGAATTGTTTTAACAAGAAAAATAAATATAAAATGCAATTAATCTCAGTTTTTAATTTTAACTTGCATATAGTAAAAGTTAATTTAAATTCCTGCCTTTTTATATAAATTTAAATAATATTTTGTCGACAAATAAAATAAAATAAAATTAATATACTTTAAAGCCCATAAGCTTTAATTAAATATTTTAAATATCTGATTTTTATTTAAATTTTTGTACTTTATTATTAATTGTAAATAATATTTTGTCTACAAATAAAATTAATATTGTTTCAAGCCCAACAGCTTTAATTGAAAACAAAAAAATTATAAATATCTGATTTTTAATTTAATTTTTGCATTTTATTATAAATTTTAAATAATATTTTGTCGACAAATAAAATAAAATAAAATTAATATACTTTAAAGCCCAACAGCTTTAATTAAATATAATATTTTAAATATCTGATTTTTATTTAAATTTTTGTACTTTATTATTAATTGTAAATAATATTTTGTCTACAAATAAAATTAATATTGTTTCAAAATATTATTATAAATACTCAATAATATTTTGTCGAAAAATAAAATTAATATTGTTTCAAGCCCAACAGCTTTAATTAAAAACAAAAAAAATTATAAATATCTGATTTTGAATTTAATTTTTGCATTTTATTATAAATTAAAAAAAAATATTTTATCGACAAATAAAATTAATATAGTTTCAAGTCTAAAAGCTTTAATTTAAAATTAAAAATATAATGATTTTTAATAATTAGTTTTGCAATTTATTATAAATTTTAAATAATATTTTGTCAAATATAATACATTTTTTCACATGTTCTCATAAATCAAAATACAAGTATAAAAAATAATAAATAAATTTGAAAACGTGCAAAATATAATATGCAAATTTTGT
This sequence comes from Drosophila kuntzei, assembly GCA_035042165.1. Taxonomy (NCBI): domain Eukaryota; kingdom Metazoa; phylum Arthropoda; class Insecta; order Diptera; family Drosophilidae; genus Drosophila; species Drosophila kuntzei. The sequence continues at coordinate 939,387 of JAWNLU010000300.1, forward strand.
ATATTGTCAAAATAATTAGTTGCCTCACTGTGTATGCTTTATAAAATTGAAATAATCTAATCAGTATGTTTTTATGATTTCTACAATCGCAGATAATAAATTTGGTATGCAGTTTCCAACTATGCAAATTAAGTTTGGTTGTAAAAATATTATGATTTCATCTAAACAATCGTTTAATGGAAGAAAGTTGCTAAAGTATCTAATATCTCGAATCTCTCAATCGAATTGTAACTTGTTCTTGTTGTTTGTTGATGTGGCTTAAAGATTGAATCGATTGAATTTCAAGTTAAACTGCATATCCTCAAGCGGATTAAAACGGATACAGAAATATAGAGAAATCTAGGATAATGTTGTCACGAAAACCCCATTTGATTAGGAAATGGGTCGCTGGATGTATGTAGCATAGCAGGAAATCAAATCAATCAGGGGCAAGTGACGGACTTTGTTTCGGCCATTATCAAAAGATTGCGATGCGTTGAGAGATTTTGACCAACCAACAAATAAATGAATGCAATAATAATAATAACTCAAGAGTGAACTGCAATCAAGTTGTTGTCAACAGGAGGTTGGTAATAGAGGGAAGAGTGGGGGGGGGATATTGGTAAGATGTGGTAAGACGACAGTGGCAAGTCAATGTGCTCATTTCAATGGCCGCATCTCAAGATGTGCGCAAAAAGAACCGTTTAAATGTCAATCCAGAAATACCAGTTAGAAAAGGCGGTGCAGCAGATACAGATACACACACACACAACACACACACACTATCACACACAACACACTCACTAAAAAAATAAAAATAAAAAATTCTACACTGATAAAAAAAATGGTCTAAAATCAAGATTTTGGTCTCAGAACTAAGTATTTTGGTCTAAAAAATGCATCGAGAACATAAAATTCTTAAATTTAGAAAACACATCTTGATTTTAAGAAAATTTCAAATAAGAATAAGTTCTTAATTTAAGACCAAACAGTCTTAAATTCACAAACCAAAAATATGGCAGTTATTTCTTTAAACTTTAAACATATTTTTTTGGATTTATTTTTTTTTTATAAATATTCCGATTATATGTTTTTCCCTTGGCTAGGGCGGGTTTCGATCCCTCGACTTGTTAATAAACTGAAGCGGCGACATATTTATATTTTCTTATCAATTTAAGATTTTGAATTCTTTTATTAAGAACTGCAAATTTTTAGATTAATATTCTTAGTTTCATTAATTTGGTATTAAAATGATCTTATTTTTAGAACAAAATATTTAAGATGAATGTTCTTGATTTTAGAAGTTGGTCATTTTTTTCAGTGTATATATACAAGTAGGAAGAAATTGTACTTATATGTTTAGTCGCATGTTCACAATGTGTAGCACCAGCATCGAAGCCAAAGATGCTGTTGGTGTTAGCCAAGCCAAAGATGCATTTATTGCTATTTAGGCCAACTCAATGCGGGTTCTTTACAGCCCCCTCTCTTAAGTCCCCCCTCTCTCTGTCTTTCTGTTGTCATATCTGGCAATTTTCATACTTCTATTTCCCACATTCATTCAATGCCATCCAGCAAATAAATTATGTATCTAAACTTATTGTTTAGCATTGCATTCTGCAAGTTACAGCTACATTTTTGTAACTGTTACACAGAGGGAAAAAATCAAGTATTTTGTACTTAAAACGACACTTTTCGACCTTCTCACTAAGATTGAAATTACTAAAGTCGAGTACTTCGATCTAATTTCAAATACGAAATTTAAGTATTTTCAAACTTAAATTAACTTTAAAACGTACTTGATTTAAGTATAAATGAACTTGATCCAAGTCCTTTTAATTCTGTAACTGAGTACGAAATCATTTAATAAATACTTGATTGAAGCTTATTGCAGACTTAATTCAAAGTCGAAGTTGATTTGTATGTATAAAATGTTCTTGAACACCTCACGCTACCTAATAAAATTATCAAAATCATAAGCGTGAGTGTAAAAAACTTTCAGTTAGTGTGAAATTAAGTGAAGACTGACTACAGAAATTATCCTGCTAAATAAAGTCTTAAGTTCTCAGTGATCCTCGAACTGCTCCTCTTTGCAGATACGCAAGAACTAGTTGGGAATTCGAAGCAAGCGAACGCTAAAATGATATAAGAATTAAATTACTTGATTTAAGATTTTACATACTTGATCTGTGAGTCGAACTTATATATAGAATTTTCGTACTCATTTCTAGTAATTTTAGAGTTTTACTTGATTCAAGATTTTTTGTTCTTATATCAAGATTGTTAGTACTTGGTCATAGAATTTTAAATGCTCATTTTAAGTAGTTCGTACTTATATCAAGTATTATTTTTAAGTATCGAAAATACTTAATTCGAGTTCACTCCAACTTAATTTAAGTACGGCTTTTTTTCTCTGTGTAGATACAGCTAGACTCTAAGCTTTTGTTATCTTAATCTATGCGTTCAGTTCACGCCTTCAGTCTATTGATTTCATTCAGCATCAGGATTTATGCAAATCCCTTGCCAACATTGGCAACAACTTCGTTAGCCACCAACTTTAAACATTTCTTAAGGCTGCCTTTATTTTTTTTTTCGTTTCGTTTCGTTTTTCGTTTTTGGTTTTTTTGGCTTTTTTTCCGATTTTGGCTAAACATGTCTGAAAGTTTCCCATGACCAAATCCCAAATGCTGCCCTGCACGTGATGCTTCAACATTCTTTAGAGCGCGATGCAAAAGTCGTGCCTTCATGCCACTTGCATTTTGAAAGTTGCGACAGGATTACACTATAATCTTGTTAGATTTCAAAAGAAAGAAATCTTTTCGGAAGTAAACAGAGACTGAGACCGAGACTGAAGGTATGCATCGATTTAATTGAATGGACAACAAGGTGGCACAACAACAACAACAACTGACGATTCTCTAGAGAAAGTGAAAAGTTACTTGGACTTTCCTTAACTATACACAAAATTTGCATAATTTGTCTTCCCTTAAGGTCAGCACTAATAATTATTGATTAACTTTTGAACTTGTAATTTACATTTTCTTACTTGCACTTGAATTGTACATTTTCCAACCAAGGAATTGATTTTTTATTTGTGTTTCTATTTTATTTATAGTTCAACTATTTTTTGAAATAAATAAAAAACAAATATTTTAATTTTTTTTCAAAACAATTTCAATGCTAAAGAATAATGAAAATTAATATTAAAAATATAGGATTAAGTTTTCAGCCATTTTTTTCATGTGGGGTTTGAAATGTTCCTATATCTATCCTTGGTATTATTGCCAAACACAAATGAAAATGAATATTAAAAATATAGGATTAAGTTTTCTGCCATTTTTCTATGAGGGGTTTGATATGTTTCTATATCTATCCTTAGATATCCTATTTAGTTAGTATTTAAGAAACTTTGCTTTTTAAAATAATCCTTGAATATTTTGCATTTAGTTAATATTATCAATACATAGTAAATCACCATTATTTATTATTATTATTATTTGCATAAATCAATTTTATTTTACCATTTATTCTATCTAAGGAATTTTTAACAATTTTCCTGAATTTCCTCTTTATATTTTGCTTTTTAAAAATGCATGCTTATGTTTGAGATACTTTTACGGTTTATAGTTTTCATCTGTCTCTGTCAGTAACTATCTCTCTTTCTCTCTCTAAGCTGCTGTTGTCAGAAAGTGGGTTATAATGTAAAACGTGTGCTAGCTTCCTGTGCAATCTGTAACTAATTTACATAGGGTCATGTGTGTTACAAGGTAAATAAAAATCAAAATGCTAATCTCTCCCACGAGAAATCTACATTAATAAAAAGCAGGCTGAAAGAAGAAGAAGAAGAGGATAAAGATAAAGAAAACTCAAAACTATACTATTAACATAGTCTGCTTTCATATCGTGTCATGGCAGGCAATTGAAATTGCAATTGCAAATACAATGCTAGCGTTAATATATGAGTACGTATATGCGACTAGTTAGTTAGTTACTTAGTTAGTCTCGTCCCAACACTGAGCTTTTAATTACAAGAACATTTGCATTAAATGAAACTATGAAACGGAAAAAATATTGTATTATTATTGTACCAGATCTTAATCATTTCTGTCAGAATTTCGTAAACAGAATAAATAGGAAATGAGTCTGGAAGAGGTGTGAGTTTTAATACTCAGAGTTCTTTATCTTGCAAATCTAATAACTATTCATATATGTTAATGTTAATGAGCTCAAAAATTGTAAAATTCCGCACATGTTATAAAAAAACTATACTAATAATAATGACAATGATATTGTTCATGCTAATTAAAATACTCATGCAATTAAAAATATTATAAAGATAATGCTGTTGCTAATGAAAATAAAATGGCTATTGTTAATAATGATGATAATGCAAATGGTAATGAAAAGACTAATGCTTATGATTTTGAAAATAATGCTACTAATACTATTACTGATATTTCTAACGCTTACTTTAATACTAATGTCATTAGTAATTTTAAAGTAAAATATAATAAAACTGCTAATGATAAAGCTTTAAATAATGCTAATGAAAGTAAATGGGTGATGATAAATATAATATTAATGCTAATACTAATGAAAATACGAATTCAATACGTATAATATAAAAAGTGTCAATACTAATAGTAATGTTAATTAAAATACTAATGACATTTGTAATTTTAATGCAAATAATAATAATATAAATGCACATGATAATGTTGTTGAAAATGAAATGACTGACAATATATATGATGACAATGAAAATAATAATGTTAATGCGAAATAAATCGAAACTAAAATGTTTATGTCAATATTAAAACAAAAGTTAATTCTGATTTTAATGCAAATGTTAATGGATAATGAAATGTGGCAAAAGAATAGACAAGTCGCCAGGCAGGAGAATCGAGAATCGAATCGAATCAGAGAATAGCAACAACGGTTAGTCTATCAAGTGACAGTCAAAAATGTTAAACTGAAGCGCCTTTGGCACAAACGGATTCCTTTTAGCCAGTTTATCTGAGAGTTGGCATTAAGCGCAGCGTGCAGACAGTGTAAGTAAAGAGACTGACCAAATAAAGCCAATCAACAGGGCCAAGACATCAAGACGGGGACACCGCGCAATGCCAATGGCAATGGTCAATGTTGTTGTCAGTTTCAGATTCATCCATGAAGAGGGTCGAACCGACAGACAGACAGAGAGACAGACAGACAGAGAGAAATACAGACAGTCAATGAGACGAACCTGAAAGAAACTCCAACGTCAGCACTTTTGCTGAAATACGTACAAACAAATATGTGCATCTATCTACACTGATAAAAATAAGATTCTAAAATCAACATTTAATAAAATCATCATAAAATAAAATTCTTAAAGTTAGAAAACACATCTTAGGTTTTAAGCACATTTTAAATAAGACCAAGTTCGTATTAATAATATGCAACAATTTTATATTTTCAAGACCACCAATAGTATAAGAATTAGTATAAGAACAAATGTTCTTAAATACTAAAGCAATAAATTAAAAAACTTTTGTTTTATTAAATATAAAAAAATACATTTTTTTGGTTTGGTAATTTTATAAATAATGCCTTTAATAAGCTTTTACTTGAAAGGAGTGGGATTCGAACCCGCGCTTGTTTTCAAACTGAAGTGGCGACTCTAACCTAAGTATAACTCAACTAAAACATATTTAAATTTTTCAAACAATATACGATTTTTTTCTTATGTTAAGAACTGCGATTTTTTTTAAATGAAAGTATAAGTATTTTTGTCTTAAAATTATCTAATTTTAAGAATTTTGATATTAGAAGTTGGTCTATTTTTTTTGTCAGTGTATCTAATATATATGTATGCTTGTATGAGAGATTATGAGTTGGCGGTTGTGTTGTATTTCCTCTTTTCCTGCTGGCATGAATACTCATGAATACACTCATAGTACTCGTATTGTTCAAGTGTAAACAATTTTTCCTGCTGTCAATGTTGCAGTTGTTGTTGTTGTTTGTGCTGTGACTCGGATAAGCAACAAATAGAAAGAATTCAGTTATTCTCTGAATATTACCATAAATGTCTTCGGGCATTATGTAAATTTGGATGCCTCTTTGCGGTAATACCATGAAATATGTACTATATAGTTCCAGAAAATAAGAATAAGAGGTATACGAAGAGAAGAATTCAATTGTTTCAAGTCTATGTAATCTATCGGCATAAATAGTTACAACTCGAGACAGCAAATTGCATGTAATCCTCTATAATATATCATATTTTATGGGGTGTGCTTAACTAGCATACACCCTGTAATCATCACCTTATATCAATCTCATAATAGCTGGAAAAATCATTTTTTCTGTAACATAACACTAACTTCCAAAAAACTTTAACAAAGTAAAGTCTAGTGACGAAAGTCTCTCACTAAAATTTCTGATTCAACGACATACACTTAATATATAAATAATTATCAAATAAAAAGTTTGGCATTCGGAACATTGCGCATAAAGATCTTGATTCTTTATACCTAAAAATTTTAATGCGCAGTGCCGAATGCCAAACTTTTTATTTTATAATTATTTATATATTAAGTTTAATATCGTTCGTCACAAAATAGGGAATCAAAATTTTGGGGCAGGGGAAAACTTTCGCACGAGACACTTTGTTAAAAAGTTTTTTTGAAGATATCAGAAATTTTTGGAATTTTATATGATTCTGACAGTGTAATTTTGCTATAAAATTATCAAAATGCTTACTTCAAATAAAAAATAAATAGGGCAGCTATATAATATAGTAAACCGATTTTAACCAATTTTGTTTAGGATGTATAAAACCAACCCAGATGCGTATGTTGACAGTGTGATCAAGATATCTAAAAACAACAAAGTTTTTCATACTAAAACTTGATTTTATACCGATTGTTCATATGGCAGCTATATGATATAGTATACCGATTTGAACTAAATTTGGACATAATGTATAAGACCAACTGAAATGCATACTGTGTCAAATTGGTTCAGATATCTTGAGAAATATAAAAGATTTTCGTACTGAAACCTTATTTTGGACCGATCGTTCATATGGCAGCTATATGATATAGTGGACCGATTTGAACTAAATTTGGACATAATGTGTAAGACTAACTTAAATGCATACTCTGTCAAATTGGTTGAGAAACCTTAAAAAACAAAAAAGTTGTTCATACTAAAAAACTTGATTTTTAACCGATCGTTCCTATGACAGACTATATGATATAGTGGACCGATTTCAACTAAATTTGGACATAATGTGTAAGACTTACTTAAATGCATACTTTGTCAAATTGGTTGAGAAACCTTGAAAAACAAAAAAGTTTTTTGTACCAAAGCTTGATTTTCTAATTAGTACCATATAGTAAATAGTAAAATGTATATATTCAGTTAACCGGTCATATCTTCCACACCTTGCGGCTGAGAGACATGTGTCATATATCAAAAGACGCGAAATTTTACGTGTTACAACATATTGAAATTTAATAAAAATCGTCGGAACCGTTTTCTAATAAATCGCCAAAGTTTAAGCTAAAAATCCTTTTTTCACCTGTAGCGTTTTACCTGAGCACTTTGCAAAAAAATATTCAAGGCACGTCTGAAAGCCCTCTAATATACCATTCTAACGACATATAGAACACATCTCTAGCTTTCTTGGATTGGAAGCAATGGGTGTTTCAAATTTATCACGTTTTAGCTTTTTCCCGCTAAACTAGCTATTTCCCGCTAAAGTCGTAGAACAAACATTTCTAGATTTCTGATAAGAAACAATTCCTCATCAGAAAAATTTAGCTTTTTCAGCGCCTTCGTACAAACAAACAAATGGACAAACAAACTTTTCATCTCATTTTGAGAAGGCCCTTAAAAACTTCAAATTAATATATCTTTTGAACCAAATGTCGGATTGAAATGATCAAGGTATCATTCGACGCGTATTTTTAATAAGAATTTTTAAAAATTATAAAATTTTACCAAAAGGCTCCAACGGCCCCACTAGCTGCAATCATTAAAATTTGGCCCTCCCACTTACACCCCCATATCTTACGAACCAGGTGAGTTACCAAAAGTCTTAGTATGCACTTTTGTTAGGTAAAGTCATACCTTTCGATCGGTATATAACTCAATCCGATCGGACAGTCATAGCAAATTTTCCATTCTGCGTGTATATATTGCTAGTCGCCTTTTGCACACTACGTGTTGCTTTCGTCACTAGCGCGGACTGCCGTCCGCAGTGATTATGTCTGTCCTAACTAGAAAATACCCCGTAATTCGATTACAATTATTTTTCCAACTTGGCAAACAGCATAAATAGCTAAAACAATTATTTGACAATTCAAATAGCACTAATAATTCCCGTTGTGGGGTATGCTCAACTAAAATATACCCTGTAATCGCGTCTAAAATGTTTGTAAGTCATATAAAAAATATAACAATTTAAAATAACTAACAATTCTGATCAGTTTGGTGCATACTTAACTAGTGTATACCCTGTAATCAAAACAAGTTTGTATATTAGACTAGAAAATACCCTGTAGTCGCGTCTAAAATGTTTGTATATCATATTAAAAATATTAAATATTTAAAAAACTAACAATTCTGATGAGTTGAGTGTATACTTAACTGGAGTATACCCTGTAATCAGTATAGTATATTACACTTAACATCATATTAAATATGAAAATGTCAAATATAAATAAATCATCAATATTTAATGCAAATACATTTCCTGACGAGTATGCTCAACTGTGCTATACCCTGTAATTAATACGAGTTCGAGTTGATTTCCTACATTTTATGCTTTGTCACAATGTCATTTAATAAACCCAGCAGAGTTCGGTTAACTCTCAAGTTGGGTTACGTCCAAAACTGTCAATCAGTAAATGTCACTCGTCAATGTTGCATTTAAGATGTTTCGTGTCATTCCATAGATGCCACAGACAGAGTTCAATAGCTTCGTTAGTTGCAGTTACTTCGGTTGAGTTCTGTTCTTTTCTGTTCTGTTCTGTTTGTTAAAAGTCGTTCTATCTTTCGAATTGGCTCAAAACGTTAACAGTGAACGGTATTCAAATCAATATGAAAGACTTCCTTCTTTCTATCAATCTATTTAGAACTGTCAATCTTTCAATTAAAAATGAAAGCATCGCGTAATTCTTTGTCATATTATACTTAGCTATTAAAATCAAGGACTGAAAATAATCCGTATTGATAAAAAATTCTACTAAAAAGATCAACTTTAAGAACAAGTGCAAAAAGCTATATTTCAGAATTTTTTAATTATAAATCACTTTAAATGGTTATTTAAAGACTTCTATTTTATAAATTTAAATTTAATAATTATTCGTGATTCCAAAAAATATTACAAATAATTATTATTATTAATTTATTATTTTTTCAGTATTTTATAAGAGTTTTTGATGATTTTCTTTGAATAAAAGTCTTTAAAGACTTTTATTTTTGATGAGTAAATTTAAAAGTCCCATCGGCATAAATATAACATAGTAAGTTAAGTTTATTATTCCCTATAACAGTTATGGTGCCTGATTTAAATGTTTTAAAACAACATATTAATAAAGTGCAGTTAACTCTAAGTTACAATTTAAATTTTATATTAATTTCTCCACTTCCTCCTTCATTTCCTATCATAAAAGCGAACAATAGAACTTCCCGTCTTTCAGCTCTAACAATTTTATGAGCAGGTGTTGTATAGATTTTAAGTTTTATTCATTCACTTTTAAACATTTTATGGCCACAAAGCACAAAGTGATAATGACAACGAAAATACCCCTAAAATAGACTATTTACAGTGAAATAAGTGTAATTCTCAAAATAATGAAAACTAAGCCTTAGCGGGAAATATGTTATTTAAAAGTGTAATGTTGAATGTTGTTTAAATAAACTGATTAGATAGCTCAGCTTCTCTACTCTAAACAAGAGGGAAAAACTCGAGAAGAGATGTGAAGACGTTTTTAAGAATGTAGTTTCAGTTGAAGAGCCAAGAGCCACACTTGAGTTGTTTTTTTTATACCAATCCCACGGTTGACTTACTCTTGTGTAAAGAATCTTCAGGGTCTTTACTTCGAAAAGAAAAGAAAGACAAATAAGATTTGAGTTGTCTCAAATCGGATTCTTATTAGAATCGATCCATGTAAATAGTATTATATCATAGGAACTGGCACACCCACAGCGGGAACCCGTTTCAAGTGTAGAACCTGTAGATCTATTCATTTAGCATAGGAACTTCAATAGGTTCAATGTACTCGAACTTCCGATGCAAACATTTACACATCACTGAACTAAGCTCGGCTCAAACTCTCAGCTATACGCTTGGGAAAACCAAGAAAAGTACTCGCAAAAAGAAAACAATAATGAAAATTCACTGCTAAGTTTAAGTATCAGCCGATGGTAATGATTGGACATCCAACATTCAACATACAACATTCAACAATAACCAGTTCTGCAGAACGGAAGAGATTTACCTACAAGACAGTTTATTAATCATATTTCCCTCAATTTCCTACACAATTTGCACTCTATAAATTAACTCAACTGTTGATGCGGATCAAGAATGTTAGTTACTATTTTATTACAGACTCAAGAAAGTCGTTGAATGAAAGATCAATTGTCAATTGAATGAATGCATTTCTTGAAATCGAAAAAAAAGATTGATCGAATGAATAATCCAACTATTCGAACTCAGAGATTCTCGGAGCTAGAACTACTAAATTTAGTATACAGTAAATACATCCAAAAACTGTTTATTTTAGCAGAAAAATTCGTACAATATCGAATGTTTTTTTATTAACAATCTCTGAGTCACTCGAGAGCTAGAGCTACTAAATTTTGGAATACTCGTATTCGAAAAATATATAACGTAAAATTGATTTTTTAGCAGTAAAATTCCTATGACTACGAATGTTTTTAATTAAGAGTCTCTCAGTCACTCCTTTGAGTCGTCCACGTATGCGAACTCGGAGATTATAAGAGCTAGAGCTACCAAATTTCGAATTTAGTAAGTATAACGTATAAAAAAAGTTTATTAAGCAGTTAAATTTCAGTTATATCGAATATCTTTGATTAATAATCTCTCAGTCACTCTGCGAACTCGGAGATTATAAGAGCTAGAGCTACCAAAATTTATTATTCAGTAAGCATAATTAAAAATAGTTTATTTTTGAAGTAAAAATTTGGACTGTATTTGATTAATAATCTCTCAGTCACTTCATCGAGTTGCCCACCTATGCGGAAATTATAAGAGCTAGAGCTACTAAACTTAGAATACAGTAAGTGTATCCAAAAGTAGTTTTTTTAAGCATACTTCAAGCTACACTATAACACTATTTTTTTTACTAAATCTACAAGTAAACAATGCATAGAATGGATCACAGATCGTCTGCTTATACAATAGACCTTGAAATGAGGAAGAATGAACTGTTGCACTGAGCCAAATTGCCTGCCAATAGACAAGAAACATTTTAATTTATAGCCTTAAACAATATCGATATCGAATTTAGGTATTTATACAAAGTCCGCCTCCTTCTAGTAAGTAGCTACAATAGATGGAAACCCGTTGAGGTAGAGGTAGGAAATTATATTATCTGGCCAACAAGCTGAAGGTTAAAAGGTAGTCACAGTCTGTGCAAAAAGCAAGCGACCAGCTCTAACCTCTCTTGACCCTTGTGTGGTGGTTGTATACGTTATACATAATCACTTGCTGCTGAATCCATCCTCAGTTATCAAACTTGACAGCGCCTGATTGCGTAATCATACACGTCTCCTTCTCAATTTCTTTCCTCTTGTGGTGAAGTGATGGGGATGTAGGGGAAACAGGCTAACAATGGTTGGCTATAACAATGCTTATAACAATAACAATAGCGTTGAACATTGTTTCTTCATTGGTCACTTATCCCGGCCATTTGAGATCAACAATCTGCTCTTAAGCAGCTCAACGAGCCAACTCATCATAATACGAATTAGCTATTGGCCATTTAATGCTACTAATTCAAATAGATCTAACTGATATTTGAACTCTTCTTGACTTCAGCTGGCCAAGAAGTTATCGAGTAAAAGTGAATCAAATCAATATGAAGACTTTATTTGCAAATCATCTTGACTTGAAAGTTATATGCTGTCAAATACAGTGAATATTCGTATATTAGAACCTTCACGAATACAAATATTATAAAAAAATTAAATATATGGTTTAAATATATTTTTGAGAAATATCTAATTAAACGTTCCTTGAAATTCAAACTAAAATTCAAATATTCAAAGGAAACAAATTGGAATATTCATAATATAAAAACATTCTAAGATTTAAAGAAACTTTCCTGGACTGTTCCCAGTCTTAATATTGATAAAATATAAACAAAATTTAAAAGAAATATATTTTATTCTATAAAAAAAAATTAAATAAATTAAAATTGCCTTCAAATTGATATAAGTTATATTTTAATATTGCATAATAAATACTTAAGCAACTCACAAAATTGCAATCGAATAAAATCCAAATACACATAGTTTTAATAAAATAAATATCTATTGATTTTGATTTTTCTCGAGATAAAATCTTAAATTTAAAACTTGAAAATTTTTTTTAATTCAACAATTTGGTTTGTTTTAAATTTTAGCGAAGTTCGGTTTCTAACTTAATTGAGAATATTTTCAGAACTTACTTTTTTACTTTCTTAGAAACTACTGGAGAAATATTTCGATATTTCTTTCTATAAAGAAGTTGATCCCAAGTAAGAAAAATGGTAAAATAAAATCTATATTAAATTGGATTTGTATGTAAGATGAAGATTTTAATTTTTTGAAATTTAATAGTTTACAATTCATTTAATTTTTAATGGTTCTCGTACAAAACAAATGTAAAACAAGAATTTAAGATGATAATTTAAGCGTCTTGGGATGAAAATTAATAATTGTGGTGATCGAGGAATCACTGTATTTATATTCTTATAAGAGTATAAGTTTTGGGTGCAGCAAAGCATATTAATTCATAAATACAAGAAAGACATATAAATAGTAATTGTTGGTCCATAACAAATTTGAAGGCACGAGTTCTAGGATTGGGTTAGGAACTCAACGCCTACATGAGAATTCTCAGAGAAGAGAGTGAAAAGAAGATAGAGAGAGTGGGAAGAGGAGCAGCAGAAATGAAGGTAGATAATAACCAGTTGGTTGGAGAGGAGATTCCATGCCTTTTGGCCATGATGATGATGATGGCCAACTGATTTAATATGACAAAATGGATTTTAATGTGAATGGATTTATTGTGTCTAAGCGAGACTGTTGTGATCCGAAATTACAAGGTAATCCTGGGTATAATAAGCCTATTAGGCCACAATTATAGAGTATACGAGGGGCGCCAAAGCAATTGAATGGAATTAAATTGAGTGACACCTCGAGCCATGGCACGAAAAGCAAACTAAATGAATACCTTAAAATCGAAAAAATAAAGATCGAATCATTATTTTTATCAATTGTAAAATAAACTTTTTACAAACTATATTTTTTTTTGTGTTGAGAGTCAAATTTCCATCAAAATGAATAATCCACCTATTTGAACTCAGAGATTCTTGGAGCTAGAGCTACTAAATTTAGTGTACAATGAGTACATCCAAAAATTTTTTATTTTAGCAATGGAATTCGTATAATATCGAATTTTTTTTTATGAACAATCTCTGAGTCACTCGAGAGCTAGAGCTACTAAATTTTGGAATATTCGTATTCGAAAAATATATAACGCAAAATAGTTTTTTTTAGCAGTAAAATTCTTATTATTTCAAATGTCCCAATCTCAGTCACTCCGTCAAGTCGTCTACCTATGCGAACTTGGCGTTTATAAGAGCTAGCGCTACCAAAATTCATTATTCAGTAAGCATAATGAAAAATAGTTTATTTTTGCAGTAAAATTCTTATAATTTCGAATGTTTTTGATTAATAATCTCTCAATCACTCCGTCGAGTCGTCTACCTATGCGAACTCGGAGATTCTAGGAGCTAGAGCTACTAAACTTGGTATACAGTAAGTGTATCTAAAAGTAGTTTATTTTAGCTACACTATTACATTATTTTTTACTAGATCTGCAAGTAAACAATGCCTATAATAAGCCTATTAGGCAACTCAGCCACAATTATAGAGTATACGAGGGGCGCCAAAGCAATTGAAATGAATTGAATTGAGCTGAGTGACACCTCGAGCCATGGCACGAAAAGCTAATTAAATTAATACCTTTGCCATTATTTTTCCATCACTTTTTTATGTGTTCTTTATCGTTTTTTCCTTTTCAGGCTAGTTCATAAATAGACAACATACGCAGTAGGACTAGAAAAGGAGAAGGAAGAGGAAGAGGCGAGGAAGAGGAGAGAGAGAAGGGAGAGTGCAAATCTTAATTCCAATGAAAAACAGCATAAAACCATTACGCAGCATGTGGTGGCATGCGGCAATGCAACAGCAACTGTTGCTGCTGCTGCTGCTGTTGCTCTCAGCAACATGCATCAGCAACATGCCACATGCAACAGCCTCGGCAACACTGGAAGCTGCTGCAAGTGACAATTTGGCCAAGTTGCAACTGCAAGCAACAGTGGCAACAAGTGACGAAACAAAGAACACCGACAACAACAGTCACAGGAATCTCAGCCCAAGTCTCAGCCCAAGTCTCAGTCTCCGCCACAAGGCCACTGATCCGAGCCTTAAGAATGATCAATCATTGTATCTGACTCTGGCTAATACCAATACCAATACCAATGCCAATGCCAATACCAATGCCAATTCCAATGCAGATGCTGCTGACGTTGGTGCAACAAAGTCCAATTTGGCTGACGGTAAATACGAAGCGAGAGAGCAAAAACTTAAAACTAAACAGTACACGTACCACAGCTACACTCAGAGAAAAACCACATAGTAATCATTTTTGATTTTACGATATTACAATTAAATATAAAACCCTTTGACATAACTAAAATCAGACTGAAATTTCACTGTCTTAGGCTTAGTAAATTAATCTAAAAACTAAAGTAAAAAAAAATTAACTTAAAATTAAAAAAATATAATTAATTTACAAAGAAAGATAATCATTTCCAATGCGACCTTATTATATTTTTTTTAATAAACAATATTTTGATTTACTTTAAGAAGTCGCTACTTAAATTCTATTAAAATTCAATGTTCCATTCTTTTTTTTAAATTTTCTTATACAACTTCAAATCTTGGATTTTTATAAATTTTTAAAATCTTTGGTAAAAATATTGTAGCAAATTTTTACGCAGCGTGAAATTTCGCGCTATGTTTTAAACTCATATTTCAAGTTTATTATATACCTACAACTTAAGTTTACAAGAATTTAATTTAAATTTTAATAAAAAAGTTTAGTATTTAATTAAGAATTTTATAATTAATTTGAAATCGATTTATAAATCTATGAGCTATGAAATATGTAGTTTAAATATGTTGCAATTTTATATATTATTTGAAATCAATTTATATTAAACAGACTCATAATTTAATTTATAATTAAATTTCGCACACTTTAGATTGACAATTTCTTTACTTAAAACTAAGTCAAAGAATAAAATAGTTGAATGAAAGTGCAAATGTTTTTCTCCGAGTGTAACGTCGAGTTAGCCAACGATTAAACCCACGTCTAAAACGACTAACGACAACTTTGTTATTTCTCTATCTCTGACAGATGCTCTGCAATTAAAGAAGGAGCAAAAAGAGGAGCCTCCCCTCGGTCTGGGTCTGGGTTTAGATCTTGGTCTGGGATTGGGATTGGACTTTGATCGTATAGCGCCTGCAACCTTGAATAATCAACAGCAGCAACAGCAACAACACCATCATCATCAACAAAATGCGATCGAAGAATGTGACCCAGATTTATTGGGATTCGAAATTATCACCGGGTAAATTCTGATTGACCCAATTTTATGAGCTATAATTATTCAAATGCATATCCATTTAGTAGAACAGGTTGCAAATTTGCTTTTTTCCTTTTTTTTCTTTAAATAATAAAGGAAAACATTTAATTTCAATCCCATTGATTATTTGATCTTAGATCGAACACATTTCTGAATGTATTTTCTCAAAGGTTAATTACAGAGTGTTAAAAAAAAGGAGAAAAAAATGAACTTCTCGAATGGAATTTGAGCTGTTATTTCACATTAAGAGCAAGATTCAACTGTGAGCTTAATTATAAGTAAATGCTTTCATTTGCAGTTATGTGTTCTCAGCACCGGGAAGACTTCTGGATTCTTTACCCGGCACATTAATGCTCACGGATTGCTTGGAGTCTTGTCAGAATAATGAAACATGCCAGTCTGTTAATTACGAAACGGGTTTATGCGTCCTCTTTTCATCAAATGCTGACATTTTACCTGGTAAGCTAAAAGCCTCAAACTTCAATAATATTTCCACAATAAATGTAAGCTAAAAATATGTACTTCTAAAGTTATTCTCTAAAATTAACAGGGATTTTAAATAAACGTCATTGATAAAAAATTGCAATAAAAAAAAATTAGCTTATTAAAATATTAAAATCAATAAATCATTATTATTGATTTAATATTTTTTCAGTATTTTAAAAGAGCTTTATATGATTTTTTTTGGATAAAAGTCTTTAAAGACTTTTATTTCTGATTAAAAAATTTAAAAGTCCCATAGGACTTTTAATCAATAGTTTTAAAATAATTAAATTCCAAAAAAATTATCAAAAACTAACAAGAAATATAAATCAATAAAATGAATTGTTTTTAATTTTATTTTTTAGTCACAAATAATTATTAAATTTAATTTATAAAATAAAATTCTTTCAATAACCATTAAAAGTAATTTTTAATTTAAAAATTTTGAAGCATCATTTTCAATTCGTTTCAATAGAAAGCTCTAATCAAAATTAATTTTCTTCTAGGTGCTCTGACAAAATCCCAATTTCCCGTGTTTACGATCTATGCCCAAAAGTCCTGTTTAGGGGTTCGTCCTTGTGCCCGAGCTTGGTGCATTGATCGAGTGCAAAACTATAAACTTGAGGGACATGCGAAACGAGTGCATTCAGTGAATACTCGACGTGATTGCCTCGAATTGTGTCTGGGAGAAACTGAATTTACATGCAGGTGAGTCAATTAAGAAACGGACTCGATTGTAATTATTTAGCTTACACTCAAGATTCAAATTAGCTCATTAAATTTTTAATAGAACTCTTTTTTCCTTGTCTAAAAAAAAGACTTTTAAGACAAGATCATCAATTTTTTTGTGGCCTAGAAGCAAATGGCCTCTTTAAATATTTTAATTAACAATGCTGAAAAGTACGTGAAAGTACTCGTTAAACAAGTTCATAAATATTTCCCAGGAAATTTAAAGTCGTTAGTTTTCCGTCAAAAATTGTGCAACTTGTGTCTTTATCGGAAAATATTACTTTAATTTAAATTCTTGTGTCTGATTAATTTATTCAACTTCTTTTGTTTTTTAAATCTTACTCTTATTATTTTCTTTCATAGATCTGCCAACTTTTATCGTGCTACAAATACGTGTGAATTGGCCGAGATGGATCGCTTTACCTTGGCAGGTTCGAACTCTTTCCAGGCACATGAAGGCGCCGATTATTTGGAAAACAATTGTGCCGAGGAACCAAATAAACTGTGCGAATTTAAGCGTTTGTCGGGAAGAATTCTAAAAACTGTAGACTCGGTCTACCAGGATATTGGCAGTATTGATGAATGCCGCGATTTGTGCCTTAACTCACCCTACAGGTACATAAGTATTCTTCTATCTATTCTTATTTATACCAGCAAATTATATGATTATAAATTTAAAATAAATCCGAAACACACAAGAAACCGGCAACCGTTACGAAATCGATATACAAAGATTTTTCGTAACCGATAACCGATAAGCCTTACTAAAACCGATATTCGTTCCGGGTTGTTACCCTGGTACAAAATATATTTGCATACAATATTTATTTTCAATTTTTAAGAGAGTTATAATTTATAACTCTTGGTTCCAATTCCGAGATTATAAAAATTTAAAATATGAGATTATTCTAAATTTGTATTAGATGTTAAAATAAATAAATATTGATATATTATTATTATTTCGTAATAAATTAATAAATATTTATAGTATTTTTTGTTTGTATAATAAATATTTATGAAAAATAATTTAATTTTTGATTTTTTAAAGTAAAAGTTGAAAATAATAGATGATTCTATCATTTTTAATTAAAAATTGTTATTTGTTATTTCCTAACTTTTAATCAATAAAAAGGAATTATTTTTGAATTTGTTAATTGAAATTGAAATTAAAAAATACTTTTATTTTCACTTTTTAAAGTAAAAGTTGAAAATAATAGATAATTCTGTAATATTAAATTAAAAATTGTTATTTGTTATTTCCGCTTTCAGATGTCATTCTTATGATTATGGGGACACTGGAGACATGGTCTGTCGTCTCTCGCATCACAGTCGGGCCACACTGTCGGATGTTCAAGATCCCTATCTGGAGGTGCCGGAGGCGGCGACCTATGAACTCTCCTCCTGCTACAACGTGACCATCGAGTGTGGGGCTGGGGATATGGTCGCTCGCATTCGCACATCCAAGTTATTTGATGGCAAGGTGTATGCCAAGGGAGCACCCAAGTCCTGTGCCGTGGATGTGGACAGTGCACTGGACTTTGAGCTGCGCATGGGATACCAGAATCTGGAGTGCAATGTGCGACAGAGTGGATCGGGTCGCTATATGAATGATGTGGTCATCCAGCATCATGATACGATCGTGACATCCTCGGATCTGGGACTGGCGGTCACCTGTCAATACGATCTGACCAACAAGACGGTGACCAACGATGTGGACTTGGGTGTCTCAGGAGATGTGGAACCGGCATTGTCGGAGGAGGTTATTGTCGATTCACCCAATGTCCTCATGAAGATCACCTCAAGGGATGGCTCCGATATGATGCGATCTGCCGAGGTGGGCGATCCTTTGGCCCTCAGTTTCGAGATATTGGATCAACAGAGTCCCTACGAGATATTTGTGAGGGAACTGGTCGCCATGGATGGTGCCGACAACGCTGAGATCACACTGATCGACTCACAGGGCTGTCCTACAGATCACTTCATTATGGGACCGATCTACAAGAGTTCATTGTCCGGCAAGATACTCTTTGCCCACTTCGATGCCTTCAAATTCCCCTCCAGCGAGGTCGTCCAGTTTCGAGCCCTCGTCACACCTTGTATGCCCAGTTGTGAGCCCGTCAATTGCCAAGACGATCAACTCAGCGGCGACTACAAATCTCTCCTCTCTTACGGACGCCGCAAAAGACGCGATCTTACAAGTAAGTTGGAGACCCAAGAATTATATTTTCTCAAATCTGGGAGTAAAACTTTAACCGAACCCGTTACCTTCAACCGATAAAAACCGATTAAAAGTTGTAACCGTAACTGAATCCGTAACCGAAAACAATTTTTAACACTCTACCGAAACGCATAAACCGTAACTCTTTAAACCGAAATAACCGTTTAGTAACCGATTCATTTATAAGGGTTAATTTCGGATCTGAAAGTCGCTGCTACTGAGCAACTTTGATAACTTTGAACTGCCATAACTTTGTCAAAAGTCAATTAATTTCAATGCGCAATGTAAATTTGTGCATGATTTTGCCATTAAATTCGTTCTGCATTTAAATTTTGTTAATTTTTCAAATTCGAAATTTTCGAAATTTTTCGAAAAATGATAAGGGGTAACACTGTAAAATTTCTAAAAAATTCGAAATTTTAAAAAATTTCAATATGAACCAAATTTAAATGCAGAACAAATTTAGAGGAAAAATCATGAACAAATTTACATAGCTCATGGAAATTGATTAACTTTTGACAAAGTTATGGCAGTTCGAAGTTATTAAAAATCAATAAAATCAAAATAATCAATATTTTCAAACCAATGAATAACACTCCATATTTTGGTCAACCGAAAACCTTAAATTCTTTTATTTTTGTAAACCGAAACTTACAAAAAACCGATAACCGTTACGAAACCGATATTCATATCGGTTTTAATCCCTGGTTCAAATATGAGTTTATTGATTTTTATCAACATATACAAAAATTATCGCTTAATTTGATCTTGATTAAAAATTAGGATATATAAAATAATTTCAATTTTTATTTAAAAATAACAGAAAACCTTTTATTTTCAACTCTTACTTTAAAAAGGGAAAATAAAAGCAATTTTCTTAAATTTCTGTTATTGATTTTTTTCAACAAATTAAAAAATTATCCCTATTTTCGATCTTGATTAAAAATTATGAAATTACAAGTAAATTTCAATATTTATTTAAATAGAATTATCTATTATTTTCCACTTTTACTTTAAAAAGTGAATTCTTAATTTCAATTATTGGTTTTTATCAACAAATTAAAAAATAATTCCTTTTTATGGGAATTGATTAAAATTTAGGAAATAACAAATAACAATTATTAATTAAAAATGATAGAATCATTTATTATTTTCAACATTTACTTTAAAAAGTCAAAAATTATAGAATTTTTCTTAAATTTTTATTATACAAACAAAAAATACTATAAATATTTATTAATTTAGTATGAAATAATAATAATATATCAATATGTATTTATTTTAACATCTAATAAAAATGTAGAACAAACTCATATTTTAAATTTTTATAATCTAAAAAAATAACATAAATATATAAATAAATAAATATTTATATTTTAAATTCGAATAGAAAAAAATATATATTATTAAAGATGTTCTAATTGTAAAAATAAATAAAAATGTATATTTTATTATTATTTTATACATTTATGTTCAGATGCAAAATAAGAGTATAAATTTATATTTCAAGTAAAAATGAAAAATGGAAAACAATGCTTTATCCTGATTTTAAAAAACCCCCCTCAAAAAACAGTTGAATAAAATCTATTGAATAAATTCTGAGTATTGAATAATAAACTCTCTTGTATTTTGCAGCCAGGGTCATAGGTCAGGAGCGTGCAATTCGGGAGACAAGAAAACAGGCTAGTCAGGAGGACATGTTATTGGTGCAATCAATTCAAATAACCGACAAATTTGGATTCGTGAAGAAGGAGCAACTGCAGCAGGAGACGAGCCAAGTTAAGAACTCGGCTGAAGATTATGACAAAGTCTTTGTGGTGAATGAAGGAGGAGTACCTGGACTCTGTGTTAATGGCATCGGTAGGCATAGATCAAAGAGGGAGATGAAAAAGGAGGGAGTCTAATCAAGATTCATTTTAATTTTACAGGTTTTATTGTCGCTGTCGGAGTCTTTTTATTGGCCCAGTCGACGGTTATTGCCATTTGGTCATTCTTATACCGACGACGACAGAAGCATCAGCCCTATATTAATCACTTTCTGAGTGCCACAACCAAATATGGTCGAAATGGCAGCAGCAACAGCAACAACAACAGTGGCAACTCCACAATGGTTAATAATATGCCAAATGCCCAGGTGGATTCCCTTTGCAAACTCTATGGGAATAGCGAACATCGTGGCAGCCAGTTTTAGTAGATCCCTTAATCAGATCATTAAAAAACCATCTCAAAGGATTTCCATTTTACCGCCAAGGCATTTGGAAAAGCTTCATTCATTTGAAAACAATTTCAAATCATTTTCAATTGAGAAATCCATTTTAATCTACAATAATAATTTGGAAAATAGGACGACTGCTCTATTTCTAATATGTATACACTTGTCCTCTTTCCTCATTCTTATTGCGGTCATTTATGTTATTTGTGAATTATTTTCATAAACGGGGTGTATTTTAAATAACAAAATTTAAATTTACATTTATAAGAAAATTAACAAAATGAATTAAACAAAAATACATTAAAATATAATATAGAAATACTCTTTAAAATGGCGAGTTTTATTTACGGGAAAGAGGGAGATATCATTGATATTAATATCTTTGAGATTGATATGAAAATTAATGAAAAATTAAAAATAATTCGACTAAACATTCACAGATTATTTAAAGATACATTTTTGTAAGGCTAATGTATAAAAGGTCAGAAAATGGATTTAAAACTTTAATCTGTTGAAAACTACATTCTAGATATATGCATAAGAAATGTACTCACTCTTAATCGGCTATCCATTACGGTCCAGACTCGAGCGCCGTAATCGTTGGAGGTGCCTAATATATAAGCTCCGGTTGAATCAAAATCGACCGAGTTAATGCCAGCACTACTCCCACTCAGCACAGCACGGGGTTCTGAACCACCTAAGGACGATAAAGCCGTGAATTAGTAGATGAAAAAATAGTAGTTGAAATAGTAGTAAAAGTAGTTACAAAACTAGTAGAAGTAGTAGAAATAGTAGTTAAAGTTGTAGTAAAAATAGTAGGAAAAGTGGTTACAAAAATAGATGCATATAAAAGAAGTAAAAGTAGTAGTAGGAGTAGAAAAAAAGTAGTAGTCGTTCATAGTTGTAAAAGTAGTGGTAGTAAAAGTAGAAGTAGTAGTTGTAGTAGTAAAATAAGTAGTGGTAGTAAAAGTAGTAGTAGTAGTAAAATAAGTAGTGGTAGTAAAAGTAGAAGTAGTAGTAGTAGTTTTAGTTGTAGTAGTAAAATAAGTAGTGATAGTAAAAGTAGTAATAGAAAAATTAGGAGTTGTAATAAAAGTAGTATTAGTATTAAAATTTGTAGAAAAAATTAAGAGTCGTTATAAAAGTAGTAGTAGTATTAAAATTAATAGTAGAAAAATTAGGAGTCGTAATAAAAGTTAGTAGTAGTATTAAAATTATGAGTCATAATAAAAGTAGTAGAAGCTGCAAAAAAAGTAGAAGTAGTAGTAATAGAAGTAGTATTGATAAAAGAACTAAATGTTGCAGTACTAAGTTGCAGTAGTGGAAGTAGTATTGTTAATAATACTAAAAGTAGTAGTTAAGCAATAGTACTAAAATATAGTAGTAAAAAAATTGCAGAAGTAGTAGTAGTAGAAGTAGTTTTAGTAATAGTACTAAAAATAGTAGCAAATAAATAGTAGTAAACAAATTAGTAGTAGTAGTAGAAGTAATATTGGTAATAGTACTACTAGTAATTAGTACTAAAATATATTTGTATTAAAATTGCAGAGGTAATAATAGTACTAAAAATAGTAGTAATTGAATAGTAGTAAAGGTAAATAGTAGTAGTTACCTTTGCCAATATCCCAGAGTTTGACTTTTCTGTCGGCTCCTCCAGTGGCGACCAATCGTTCGACGGGACTCCAACGAACAGCATGCGATTCATTTTCATGCGCCTCGAACTTCATTAATATTTTGGTTGGATTCGGTTGTCCGAGGTAACCAGCTGCTTTAAGTGTGTCCATGGAAATGGCTGAGTTCCGGACGCCGTCATGGGTTGTTGTTTCGCCAGCTGAGAAGCGAGCACTTATGTATTCCTCATCATCGAGTCCCAGGGCTTCCATGGCGCCGTTTATAGACGCCTCATCGAACTCGTCGTCGCTTCCAGTATTTCCCATAAACTGCCCAGCACTATTGTTATGGGTAAGGCTATGGGGAATGGAAGGAACTGTCTGACGGTCAGTCGGTGAATTCGGTTCACGCACGGCGTCCTCAAGGTCGCGTTTCAGTTTTGCCGAACGTTTTCTGAAAATTGACGGCAGTCTTTTTCTAGATATTTTTGAAAACGATTACACATCTTATGTTGGACAAGAGAAGAGGAAACAAATACAAATACAAGCTACAAAGTCGAGTCTGCTCGACTATTTACTATCCTGTACCCAAAAGCAACGAAAATGACACAAATCTACACAGAGAGAAAATTCGGATTGTTCTCTACTACTACTATTATTAAATTACAAAACTATTGTTTATTTAATTCCAAATCTTCTACTACTAATGTTACTATTAATTTAATTTCTACTGCAGCTACTAATTTTTAATTTATACCACTATTACTATTGTTACTGCTAATTACATTACTACTACTACTACAACTACTTATTTAAATCTTACTACTATTTCTACTACTAATTTAAATTCTTTAACTATTATTTTTAGTTTTGCTACTATTACTACTTTATCTACCACTAATATAAATGCCACTACTTTACTAAATCATACAGCAGTTCTACTACTATTTCTACTACGATAACTACATCTACTCTTGAATATGAATTCAAGCACACTAATATTATTACAACATACGTTTTATACCCTGATTTTAAAGAATACAATCAGTTAATTAATCTGATTATTACAAGTTCTATTTTTCACTGTTGGAATTAAGATTGTTTAAGAACTCGGCTTAATCTCTTGCCAATGAGGGGAAGACTGAGACTGGCAATGGATTGCAAATTGATTTTAAATAATCATAAATAACTATATTGCAACTATTAAAGAAAATCATTTATAGTACAATCTTTATTGACATCTTTAGCATTTTAAAACACATTAAATCAAACCATACCACAAGCGAAGTTGCGGTCAAATTTCTTTATAAAGTTGTTATCTATATATTGTATATATATAAAACTCTTTGTCCTGACTCATTGGTTTTATCGGAACCTAGGAAGTTAAAATTTTCAAAAAACAGAAAAATTTATCGGATGGCGCTTTCGAAATTCATATCAAAAGGGTGTCAAATTCGAGGTCAAAGTTCACACTACGGAGGAATTACAAAATATGAAGCACTATCTCAAGCAAACTCTCAGATTGTGAATTTTGAACTTTATGTTAAATCCTGACTATATTTAGTCCAAATCGGACGACTATATCATTTGCATAACTGACAATACAAACAATCGGATGCAAAATAACCTTTAGTATATAAAACTGTGTCTATTTTTGATATATCGTATCTCACAGATTGTGTATTTGACTCATGCTGATCAAATTTAATCAGAATCGGACTACTATATCTTATAGCTGACAAATTGATATTGTACTTTATTAATCATACTTTATGGGTACAGGAAACAAATAAAACATTAAACAAATAATGAATGACAAAATTCAAAAATGTTCCAAAAAACACAATGTCCGATTATTTGTGGATTGATTTGTTACGGCTGAAATATAGGAGCTTCGAGGCATGTCCAATGGAAAGACAATAGTATTATTATGCATGTAGTTTGTTAAATAAACAATATATGAATTAAATGTTATCAACACTTTTGCAAATGCATTAATTCAGATATTTAGATCAATGACGCTTCATTTTTTTCAACTGTTTGGTAAAAAATATAAAGAATATATACGTAAATTGAGTTTAATACATCCAGATTCTACTACACATCAAAGATATTAAATTATACACATATAAAAATCTGATTCACTTCAAAAGAACCCGAAAGAATTGAAAACCAAATAAAGATACTATTTAAAGATGCAAAAGTGTTTATAGAAACATAAATGAAACTGTTAAAAAGTTATAGATGAATCATTACCAGATACAAGAACATTTAAATATAGAGAGATAGTTAGTATATATGTATGAAGGGATAATATCAGTTATCAGGGTAATGTGTATAAGGTGCCAGTTTTATTAGAAACACATTTAAATTATTACCTTATTATACTTTCGTTTTCCTCGTTCAATTTGTCAGCATCTTTTGACTTATAACGCATTAAACGTTCCAACAAGCAGCGATTTTCATCCTATAAATAAGCAGAGATTAAATGCGATTAGAAGATTGTTTTTTAATTGATAAGAAAATAATATAATATTAACCATTTCGTATGATTTTAAGACTAGAACCGAACTGAACTGGCAAATAGAATATACAAAAACCAAAGCGTATGAGCACCAGAAAATTGGGAAGCTATATCTTTTAATGAATATATACGTACATATATTTATTTGAAAGAAACAATTATTTTGTATATTATGTACTGTGTGTACTACTTAATATACTATGTTCTATTTAATATACGCTTTGTTTTCGCAATTTGGTGCAATAAAAACGCGTACTAAAAATTAAGAGCGCACTTGAGAGTAGAAATTAATGCTCGACTAGGAGATGCCCTGTAGATATGTATTCACAACTGAACTGTTTACATTTTAAAGTCCATTAGACTTGAAATCGCACTTAATTTAGATAGTATATTTAATAGAAAAAAGTAGGAAAAGTAAATACATCTAAATGTTATAGAAAAACGTATAAATCAAGCACAATTAATCTATGAAAACGAGAACGAGAACTAGAACAAGTATTTTATGATAATTGTGCAGTCAAAATAGAATTAATAATAGCTGATGCCATTTGAACAAAGGGTCAACAAACTAGTTTATGAATGAAATACATTTATATATCTTATAACCAACAAAAACATACATTCTAAGTTCACTTGGTTCGTTTAACTAAACCAAAAGGAAACATTAACTAACAACTAAAATAAATATTTGATAGTCGACGGAGTAATAAAGAAGCTAAACTGTTCCTTATCAGCAATAGGTAGACAATGTTTGCTAGGAAAACAAAGGTGTGCACAGGTGAAGTGATAAATATCTAAGGGAAAAGCGTTGATAAAAATATAATTAATAAATATATAAATATAAGTGAGATTAGATTAGATATGCACAGCACGGGATCAGCCTGGAAAATTATTTGTCTAATCAATATAAAATATTTTCCTATTGTAGGGATGCCTGTTTTAGCTTATTTAATGCTAGATAGAGCCTAAATTAAAATGTTTAAATGTTTTTTCAATTAAAGATATTTTACTTTTATATTTTAATTCATTTCATTTCGTATTTCTTTCGCTTTCTAATTTATCTGTCCATATTGGGAATACTTTTAGGTATGCTTTATAAGTATTTATAAACTATCTTTCAACTCACCGCGTCTCTACAATAACAATTTAGTTGATAACATGTACATATATTTATAGTATAAATAAGACAATTTTGTTAAGCAAACAATAACTAGAAAACTTGTAATTTAATTAAACAATTCAGTTTGAAAGTCTGTTAACAATATGTGTAATAAATGATAAATCATAAAGCAAGGCTACAGTGATATTGTTATTTATTTTTCTCACCTGTACACTTCGCATTTTATCCTCTAGGGAACTGAATGCCAACTGCAATGCCGTGTGCTCGTCCAGCAGCGTCGTGTTCAACTTTTTCAGCTCATCTAAACTGGAGTGAAACAGCTGCACTTCGGCTCGCAAGCGATTGTTCACAGTTTGTTGCTCGTAAAGACTACAAATAGTTTAAGTAATATTAAATAATTACAAGTTTTGACTAGAGTGACATCAACTCTTATTTATACCCTTGAAATAAGTATTATAATTTTGTCATTGAATAAGATCTCATAAAGTATAAAGGGATTTTCACAAGAAACAAGAAATAAGTCAAATATTTGTATATCAAAGTATCAATTAAGTTGCAACAATCGATTGTTAAGATTAAAATATATGAGCACAAATCAAATAGGCGATAAAGTTACTTTAATTTACAATAATTAAAGTTGATTTCGACTTGGACTTGGAAATCACATTAAACTTTTTGCATAAAATATTTGTAAGTAAATTTTCCAGGTTATTAAATTTTAAAAACGTATGTTTCTATTAAGACTATATCATACGACTCTGTTGTTTTTTGGATATCTCAACCAATCTTATAGTTGCCATAGGAACGATCGTTCGAAAATCAAAATACATTTATGTGATTCCTTGATATATCTAGTGTCTTATACAAATATCATATAGGAAAGATCAGTTCTAAATTAAATACAGTGCTCTGCAAGGGTATTAAATTCTCTTTATCTATTGTTTTCTGTTTCACCTGTGCTCTTTTTCGGCAATGTGCTTCTTTTGTTGCTCCACTTTGAGATTTAGGTCGACAATCATTTGCGAGTTTTCACCCTTGCGCTTGTGCAGATCCGTGAGCTCCTCTTGTTGTGCCAGCAGCTTCTTCTCCAGCGTTGTTATGGCCACATTTGAACCGCTGCCACCTGTTGAGACAGCGTTGCGAAGCTGCTCATTCTCCACTGACAGCTTTAGATTGTCCGATTTCAGTTGGGCAACATGATCTATGAGACGGTTGTCTACGTCGTTGATAATGGAAAGAACGCAAAATGTTACTTTTTAGTTAGTTCTATATGTAAATCAAACAAAGACACCCACTGTACATGTGGGTACTGTACTGTGTGTGTGTATGCGTTACTCACTTTGCACAATTATCTCCTTAAAGTTCTCACACTCCTTGCGATCGCGTTCCCGCAATCTCCGGACAACGTGCTCCCGCCACACACACTCCTCCGTCGACATCTTTGGCCAAATCGACGCCAAGTCAGAATTTCGAGCTCCGCCTTAATATTATTTTGCTGCACCTTGTTGTATTTGTCGTCACAACCTTTTTGCCGGCATATTTATGCTGGCAATGGCAATCTCTTGAACTTCCAGTATCTTCAAATTGTTGTAATAATTATAGAAAACCGCTTTTGGACACCGTTTATTGTTTTCTTGTTTTAAGAATTTGTTGTGGTTGACGATAAATGCTTTACGCTGTCATGCCGAACAGCTGTTTCTCATTGTGGAGGTCGGACAATTAATCGGTTATCGACAAAAATATACCAAAATACTAAAACCATAAACGTTGACGTAACGACGGAGACGTTAGTGAAAAACGTTGACGTAAACAGTTTGCGTTGTTATTTGAATTAATCAGCAACATTTTGACATTCGAAATAATGCGGCAAACTGAAATTGCACAACTGAATATTGTTTATATGATGATTTATTTTTTAGTTATTTATTTATTTACCTATTTCTTAGATTATTTATTTTATTTAAATACAACTTGGGAAATACGTTTTTAAATTAATAATTAAATTACATTGTATTAAATTTTATATTTTAAACTGTTAATTAAATTATATAGCTGCCCGTAATGGAATTGTATTTCGTGAATTTTGAAATGATTTCCGGTTCTCAGTTTTATAATGAACTAATTTACTTTACGGCCCCAACCCAAATAAATCCGACCTGTTGAGGCTAACCGCAATTGTAAAACTCACAACAAAGCATATTATTTACAATAAAAGGATTATATTTCAATCTGAATTCAAGCAACACACATTTCAATGTTATCCTCAATCTTTCCAATCAATCACTATCCAAATTGTTCTTAAATATGAATAAAAGTAAACGAAAAATCAAGACAAACTTTGAGTAGGAGTTTAACAAAACATTTTCGAATGGAATTTACGATTTTGCCAAATTTGGACCAACTGAAAAAATTAAAGAAATACACTAAAAAATTACCAAACTATTTACTGAATTTCCATTTTAAACTTCATGACAATATTGATTTAGTTAAATTATATTATTAATTTTATTCCTTCCCTACCTCTTAATATCTCTGATATATCAAGACTATAATAATAAATTAATGAACGTCTTTTGAGATATTTAGCTAATGATGGGGGCTATATAAATAATTGGGTAGCAATTAAAAGCGTTTAAAAGAGACAATCGAATGCAGTACCTGAAGTTCTTCGGATCTCGTAACTATTCAATGTTCTAAATACGCATAATATAAGCAAACGTATCAAAACATCACGAAACACGCAAAGCCAATTAAAATTGTTTTATAACATGCAAACTTCTACAATACGTTGTAACAACTCGAAAGTAGCCAAGTTAACAACTAAGAATGTTGTAGGCGAGACGACACGCTAAGGATATACCCTAGATACCTTTTATAGAGCTGAATATAATCAAGTCTTACATTCATCTATTATTTTAAGAACTATAACTTACCAAACTTATGACGAATAACAATTCTTAAAATTATCTGAAGCTCTTTTTTTTTAAAGTAATTGTAAAATCTTGTTTTTCCTCTTTTCAGTGGTGTGATAACATTTTTTATCTTAACTGGAAAATGGAAAATGTTACCATAATATTTAATGCTGCTGAATACATCTATTAATTATTTATACACATATTCAAATGTTAACCAATAGTCTGGAATTATTCAACTTCCAATAAAGAAGAAAACCTATACTGATAAAAAAATTAAGATTATAAAATCAAGAATATTTGTCCAAAATGATTTATTTTTAACAACTTTAAGAAAATGATTTTATAACATTTTTCCAGGTTCTTTTTCTTGTTAAAGTTAAGATTTTTGTCATAAACTAAGAGTTTTATTATTTATTATTATTATATAATAATTCTAGTTGCTACGCAAAGGCCTTATTAATTCTCCTGAATACATCTATTAATTACATATAATACTATTTAACTTCAAATAAAGGAGAAAACCTAGAATGATCAAAAAAATGTTTATAAAATCAAGATTATTCGTCCAAAATTATTTATTTTAAACAACTTTAAGAAAATGGTAGAGAAAAAACACAAAAAATATAAATAAATCGGATCACATAAAATTTTTCAAAATTCTTTCTTCTTGACATAACCAGAAACCAAAACTTTATACCTTTACCATTTATAGAGCTATATATATTTGATTATACATTTTATTTTCCATTAAATAAATACTTAGATTATAGTTGCTTATGTCTGTAATTTGCAGAATTAATAGGTGACACTTTTCTCAAATTGCAGACAGACTGTTTTACAGGGTATCAAAATAAACATTTTGAGTATTGTGAGAAACGAAATCCTCATAGACTAAATAATAATTCAAGTTGCTACGCAAAGGCTCGGAGGATGGAAGGATGAAAGGATGGAAGAATAAAAGATGAAGTTGGAATGGAGGATTGAAGGAAATACTAGTGTATAGTCTAGAATGGGGTGCCGTTCATTATCCATACACGAAATCAAATTCAATTAAGCAAAGTTAATGGCCTTTGCGCAACATACGTCACCGTCAACTGTTTTTGTTTTTGTTTTTGTTGGCCATTGTATGTAATTGATCTTGGCCCGCTGATTAGCTGGCCGTGTTCTTCTTGGCCATGCCCATTATGTGGCCGGGGCCAATTTCGAATTCAATTGTAAATTAAATGCTAGTCGAGGATATTCGAGACCTCTCGGCTCGATTTGTGGCAACTTCAATTGTTGTTCCTCGTACCATGATAAACAATTTTAATTAATGACATAAGAAATATGTAATACATTGAAAAAAACAGACCAGTTTCCAACATTCATCTTACATATTTTGTTCTTAAGATCAGACAATTTCATGACTAAATTAATAATACTAAGAAAATTAACCTAAACATAAGAATTAAAATCCTAAATTGTTAGGAAAATATAAATATGTTGTGCTAGGAAAAACATATTACAGAAATACTTGTAAAAATATCAAACAAACAATGCGATGAAAATAAAGACCAGATTCTAAAATCAAGAACATTCAACATTCATTACAAATTTTGTTCTTAAAATAAAACAATTTGAAGACTAAATTACTAATACAAAGAAAATTAACCTAAACAATCGCAATTCCTAATATAAGAATTGAAATCCTAAACTGTTAGAAAAACATAAATATGTTATATTTTCATAAGTAATCAATTTTGGTCCCGTGAAAATAAGCGCGGGTTCGAATCCCACAATTTCCGAGGATAAACAAATTAAAAGAATATTTTTAAAAATACCAAATAAATCAAATCTTAGTTCTGAGATCTAAAGCTTGATGTTAGAACCTTTTTTTATCAGTGTATGTGCATGTGCTTGCATTTTCTATTTCTACATCAATTTATTATCAAGATCATGAATATATATTTCTTTAGTCCGTTAAGTGAACAAATGTCTAAATTCTGTTCGTCGCTGTTATAAATTGCACATTTTATGCAAATTGCTAAGCGAATTCATAACAACCATTTCCGACAATTAACATCGACACCTGTTTGCCCGTTTGCTCGATTACCAGCTCTCCTATTTTCCTATTCTCCTATTCTCCTGTTCTCCTACTCTTCCTGTTCTCCTGTTACCTGACTAACCAGTGTGCCCAGCCGGTTTTTGGCCCAACTCTGTTGGCCACATAAGAATATTCATGGCTTCGACTTAAGCTTCAGCTTCGGTTTTGGCTTAAAACAAACTTGCCATAAAAGGGCTTGTCGTGTATTATTTTGATGCAGTTACAACTTAATTGGTAGTACAAAAATAAAAATAAAAGTCATAAGAAAAGTACAAATAAAATAAATATTAAAATAATAAAATGTTGGGTTTGTGCCCTGCTCGATTCACTCGCCAACACTCGGACCACTTCGATCCTTCAATTTATATATATTGGATAGTTACAAAAATAGCCATAAATTAAGATTATCCTTACTTCTGCAATCCGTATTAGTTTTTTATTTTATATAAAGCCTCAGCTAATATAAAAATAACTGGTTCGATTCCTCGTCATGTAATTCTAAATGTGATTTTAAGTTCCTTAAATTAAGTATTAAGCTCCTTAATAAAACGCAATTCACAATACGTCATATTAGTCATTTTATTAATGCAAAAATTAAAAATCGTAATGAAATAAATCATAAGTATAATAGAAAATAAAACAAAGTTCTGGCAAACTCTTAACCCTTTTTACAAGATTTTTAATTTTTGAGTTTTCTTGCTTAAGCTTCCATTTCAGAAAATTTTAATATTTTGAGTTTGTACACTCCTGTGCATAAGGAAATTAAAATAAAACTCATAATAGAATAAAAACAATATAAATTAAAAAACAAACTAATAAGTAATAATAAAATAAATACATATAATAATAAAAAACAAACACCAAATAGAAAAATTATGGGGATTCTCTTTAAAATTTCTATTCTACAAGTATTTTAAAGCTATGGAAATATGAAGTAATAAAAAGAAAACTATAAAAAACTTTAATCACAGTTGTACAAACGTGTTATGTACACATGTATGTATATTTATAGAGGAGACCTATTTACATATTCAATCACCTGTCATTACATCTTAATATGCACCTGTATAAACTTTTCTATAACCTATTTAATGGTGTTTTCTCAAAAGCAGATGAACCGACTGCATTTTTTAACAATTTAATGTGTGTGTGTCGTATGTGTGTGTGTGTGAGTGTGTGTGAGTATGTATGTCGTGTGAGCTGTAATTTCATAAGAGTTCTCACGTCAATTACTTGTTGGGCCTCTCTTACATTTGTTGGGTCTCTTGTCTTGCTTTACATTCAAATTCAACGCTTCTATATAAATTAAAATGTAAAGAATGCTCGACTTGAAGATGCTCTATATGTAGGATATCTCTTTAAAATATATGAAAAACAATTTATATTATTTTTTCGATAGACTTTGTTGAACTTTAAGTAATTTCCCGTTCCTACATGCACAGTAGAAATATTACTAAATATCTTTAATGTCTACCTTTAACATAAATATTAATAAATTAAGCTGTTTATTTTATTATTATAAAATTATTATTAATAATTTACTTATTTATAAAGTTGACCACCTCCAAAGTATTCTTAACAATCTTATAATTAATCTTTTTCATTTTGGCAACCCGCTAAGCAGGTCAACCACATATCATATCGTAATCTATAAGAGAACCAATGCGTGTTAGCCAATCTGTGTGGTGATATTGGCCAAGTTTCATAAGAAGCCGTATAATATAATCACTTTATTACTGAAAGAGTTTAACAAATTTAAATAACAAACTTAACCAGTTTTGACAGACTTCAAATGCCAAAAGATACGTAGCATTAAAGGTAAAATCAATTTTGTAGTAAGTAATTTGATTAATTTTAACAATTTAACAATATTAATTATAATTATATACAGTAGGCTAAAAAGTTTTCTTACTTTATAAAAGCTAATTAAATAGAATAAAATTGATAATACTACTTTAAAAAAAAAACAATCCTGAGACTTACTTAACTTGTCAAAATAGTTGCTGGACTAACTGTATGTACTATGACTGGCATAAACAAATATTTAGCAATAAAAATACAGCTTACCATATATGTGCATATGTGTTTATTTGAATTTGATACGTTACAGTTGAAGTCGAATACGAATTCGAATTCGAAGTCGAAATTGAAGTCGAAATTGAAGTCGAAATTGAAGTCGAAGTTGGTGTCAGGCGTCAGTTAAGGTGCAAATATTTGGCACAGTTCGGGATACAAACAATCAAACAAACAAACAAACAGGTGTTTAATGACAAAAATGTCGCTGTGATTTATGCAAATGGTGCAGCGTAAGCCAGCATAACGGCATAAGTTGCTAGGAAAATGTGGCATGCCACTTGCAACATGCAACATTCAGCAAATTGCAAATAGTGAAGGCTGAGATCGAGTCTCTCTCTCTCTCTCTGTCTCTCTCTCTGTTGCAGCCAACGCATAAATGTAACCTGCCTTTCTGAAACTTCATTCATTTAATGCAGCTAATAGAAGGAAATTTGGTCGACACAAGAGGGAAACAATATAAACAAAAAACAAAAAAAAGAACAGAGCGAGAGACAGAGAGAAAAACAAAAGCAATAAAACAATTGAGAAGCTGTAAAAACCACAAGAAAGAAGAAGAGTGCCAAACTGGTTCTTAACACAATGTAAACGAAACAAGTTGAAGCTGTTTAACGAATGTTAACTTAACAGCGCTCTGTTAACCGTTTAACGTTAACATTTCGCTCGCTTTGCCATATGCTGCACCTGCAGATTGCCATAAAATAAATACAAGCATGTCAACAGTGCAGGCCAGTTGCATAGGGATTAAATTTGTGTTACATATTTTAAAAATCAATATTAAATAATACTTATATTTATACTTTTACAAATTACAAATGCAATGTAACACTGATAACATTTCATAAATATATCGATCAAAATTATCGATAACTCAAAAATACTAATTGGCGCTAAAATAGATACTTAAACCTTAATGTTAACAGCGAAATTAATATTAATTTATGCAGCTCTCGTATTTAATCTGACCTATTCATGTGTCACGCGGTATGCAATGGTCATATCTAATTTTTAAATTTTTATTGTACGTCTGTCTGTGCGTGTGTGTATGTATGTATGTATGTAATCCTTTTACTTGTTTCACCAGCTAAACGAGTAACAAAAAACCGGTTTACCACAGAGCGACCACAAACGAGATTTCTTAACCGTTTCGTATTATTGTATTGCATAGAGTAGAGAGTATAGTCTCTATAGAGTATAGAGCGCCCACTTGTTGCCCTGACTATGCTGCCATGGTCGCCAAAGTCAGTTCCGAGCCAGCTACCTGTGATTTCAGGTGTTATAATCGTCGTGCGCGCTTGGCTCAAATCATTTTTTACACTTACGAACTACCGGTTTCCCGATAGGCTCAATCCTCACCCTAACTCAAGTAGTCTGCACGTGTGTGTGTGTGTATGTGCGTGTGTGTGTGTGTTCACAAAGAGAATTATCAAGAGAAGAAAATCTAATTAAATATATAATCCAATAATAAAAATATAAATAATAATCGCAAAGCTCTAAGGAATATATTGAGCTGGCCAATTAAATTTAAAACCACAAATTCAAATTGTGCTTAAAGATCTGAAACGATAATGATGTTGTGAAATTGTTAAGGTAAAAAATAAATACAAATAAATGATGCGAAATTTCAGACAAATCAAATAAAAGATCTGCAAATGTTGGCTAAAAGAAAAGAAATAAATCAAAAAAGTGAAACTTTACACTGTTGAGCAAAAATTGAAGACCCGCAAATGCAAATTTGAATGAATGTGTTGTTGCGATCTGTAACGGAAATGTCTACAGTACAAGAAATAATTGTTTTGACCAAGAAAAGTATTGACATATTTGTTATTTATTATTCAAAATAGTTAAAAGCAATTCATCTTATAATTTATTATTTTTAACTTGTGCTAAGAACCATAATCAACTATAATAAAAAGAAATGTATTGACATATTTGTAATTTAATATTCAAAATAGTTAAAAGCTATTCATCTTATAATTTATTATTTTTAACTTGTGCCAAGAACTATAATCAACTATAATAAAATCGGGTACTAAAATAAAAGTAGAAGATATGGTTTATATTTTGTAAATTATTTGTTTTATGTATTTAAAAATAGTTTAACCCAATGGACCCCATTATATGATAACTATAATAACATAGACAATGAATTGAAAAAAGCCAAGAAAAAGTGTTTTTTACAAAATACAATGAAATATGTGATATCAATAGCAAGATTTGCTTTCATATTTTAAAATTGTATTAAGTCAAATGGATTTTATAATTTGATTTTTTAACTATTACTTCATATATTCAAATAGGAAAACTGTATTTTTTGTGCTACTTTTGCTTTGTCAAAACAATTATGTGACTTACTGTACAAAATGAAATATGTGAAATCAATAACAAGATTTGCATGATATTTTAAAATTTTGTTAAATCAAATGGATTTTATAATATGATTTTTTAACTATTAATTCATTTGATAAAATAGGAAAAATTATATTTTTCCTATTCAAAATAAAACTTGTGATACTTTTGCTTTGTCAAAACAATGATGTGACTTACTGTATAGGTGGCGGAGGCCTTTGCAAGTCCATTATAATTGCAGGACGTTTGTCGTGCTCTGCGCGACGTATCTGACCCCAATTGTGTGGACGAGGCTGTTTGCTTAGGAAAAGCAATACCAATAACAATTGCTATGGCCAATAGGGTGATGGGATGATGGGAAGGCTGATGGGGGGAGGTTGCCAAATGAGGTCACGTGTGCGGAGTGTTTGCAAAGACTTCTGGCAACAACAACAACAAACATGGAGAGTCGCCAGACGACGATCAACGATCAAACAACATCAACTTGCCACACTACTTTTACTGCACGCAGCAGCCTCAGTCTCAGTTAAAGTCTCAGTTGAAGTCTCAGTTAAAGTCTCAGTTGAAGTCTCAGCCTCAGTTAAAGTCTCAGTCTCAGTCGCAGTTGAAGTTAAAGCCCCGTCGGCTATGTTGTTGGATTTTTATAGATTTTTGAGCAGGTTTAAATGCTTTTTGGCCAACTACGTGTGGGTGCTGTTGTTGTTGTTGTTGTTTGTTTTGGCCAGCGCCATGTTGGCAAAAGTGAAACTTAAATCTCTTTTTTCTCCCCGAAAATTGCATAGAAATCAGCTACCGGTATATGAGTATATATCTAAATAAACTTTTAACTCATACGTATTTTAAAAACAAAGAATAAATTTATAAAATTCAAAACAATAAACATAAACTATTAAGTTCAACTAATAAATCTATACAAAAATTATGAAACTGAAATAGAAAAAAAAGCAGAGTAGAAAAATTAGGCAAAATGTATTTCCTTAATATTAAAATAGATAAATTATGAAATTCAACTAACAAATCTGTACAAAAATTAGGAAACTGAAATAGGGGAAAAAAACAAAAAGTAGAAAAAAAATGAAAAATATATTTCCTTAATACTAAAATAAATATATGACTATTTTTGTATCTATATAAACTATTACCTCATACGAATTCCAAATATTTTTATAAGAATTAGCAAAAATACAGAATAAATTAAGATAATTCAAAAACGGAAGCATAAATTATGAAATTCAACTAATCAAAAACAGTACAAAAATAAGGAAACTGAAAAAAGGAAAATACACAATGTACAAAAATTAGAAAAAATGTAATTCATTAATATTAAAACAGATATAATATTATTGGAATTTACAACAAAGTAGATACACTACTTTTTATGGGGACACTGTTTAATACTAGATAATACTAAATAAATAGTACCATAAAATGTGATTCCATTTTAAAATTTAAATCAAAAATATTTTTATTTAAAATCGCAAAATATTTTATTTTAATAGTTTTTGACTTTCAAATTTATGCTCCTAAATTTTACTTTTCTAATAACATTATTCACAATATTTATTTTCAAATTAAATGCTTTGTTTTACTTATTTTTGTTTCGAAATTTCGATATTCTGAACATTAATTGTCGAAATGCGAGATCTTATAAGCTAGAAACTCAGTTCGTTCAATTAATGAGCGTTAATTAATTGACATTGTTGACTTAATTATGTCATTTGTCTATTGCTTACAGGTGCTTCGGGTCAAATGCTCAATTAAAAGCCAAGTGATTAAGCCGAGGTGTCAAGCCGTTAACTGAACCAGTTTAATCAGTTGCGAATGCCTCGAATTGTACAGTTCAACTAAAATGTAGTGCTCTCTCGCTATAACGAAAGGCATCTTAATTAAAGTAACAAAAGTCGTACGTATCCAGGAATTTGATAGTTGATAGTTGAGAGTGCTCGATTCTAAATTTAAGAAAATTGAACATTTGATTTATGCTTATGAGAAAACGACATTCCCTCTCTCGAGGTCTGAGGTCGAGACAGAGTTACAATCACAATTCTCAAATGGAAATAACCTTGATATTAGTCGAGCACTCGAGACTTGAACCATTCTTAAATCTTAATTGTTTGTAAATGCATTTATCTTTTTTGTTTCGTTATGGTATTATAACAATTATTTTAGGTGCTTACCAATTGGATTTATTGGATTAAATACAGTAAGTAATAATTTATTTCTTGACTATACTATAAATTTGCATTCCCATTCTCTAGATATATAATTTGTTAAAAAATTATATCATAAGATAGAATAATCATAAGTAAAAATATGATATAATCAATTATATTTAATTTCAAGACTTATCTGCCGATCAAGCATATATCTTTTTCAATATGTTGCAACTTTCCTCACAAATTTATAAACTCCATTTGCAATAATAAAATAATTAAAAAAGTTGGGAAACTTTTGCATATGCTTACTTTGAATTTGCGCAATTTCATTGGCGCAGCATTTTCGCAATTTTGGAGTATCTAAGTATATAATTATGTATGTACACATGTATATATATATGTATGTACATTTATAAGACCATATGCACGTAGCGAAATTTTTTAATTTCTTATGTCTGCATTTTGAGTTTTGTCTTTTAATGCTGACATCGACAATTCAGCAAATTTTATGTTGAACTTATGAAAAATGACACCAGCAAACGGAAACCGTTACGTAGATGAGGGTTATAGCAATAGGGAATACCCTGTAGTATGTACAATAGATTGATTGATTAAATATTTTATAATATTACATTTTATAATCATTAAATATTTTGAAAATATTGCATTTTATGTTCATTCAATATTTTGATAATATTTCATTTGATAATCATAAAATATTTTATAATATTTCATTTTATAATCATAAATTTTATATATTTTATAATTTTTTACTGTTAAAAAAATTAAAATTCCTATGATTAAATAACAAGTTTAATAAATTAAAATGGATATTAAATACATTTTCATAACGATTCAGTTAAAAGCTTCTCTAATATGCTAATCTTATCTCTGACTTTTGAATAGATATATAAAAATTCAAGATCTAATCACTTTACTAAAAAACTATCTAAGAAAAGAAATTATCATTAAATAATATAAAAGATATGAACTATATTAATTATATACATATGAATGTCGATAATATCTTTCAACTTAATTAGAGATAGTTTAAACAATTTATGCCAAATGTAATTAATCATCATTGTACCGACAGACACTTATCTCACCTCGTATACCCTGTAACCACAAAATATAGTAGTTGATGTAGGCAACTCCAACGATATAATCTATATATATATCATATATTAGAAATCTGCAGAACAACTCAATTTTCGACACATCATTTCAATGGTACTTATATGGTATATTCGTATAAATACAAAATAATCCGATTTCAATCTAAATTGCTTAAATGAAAATTACATAAAAGCGACTAAAACACGTTCTCTTAGTTAAGATATTTGTAGAAAAAAAAACAACAGCTGAGACAAGTTTTTAAAGAAACCCACAGAAAAACAAACATGGTCATAATCAAGAACATACATATGTATATTTATATAAATATAAATAAATATATATATGTATGTATGTATGTATTTTTTTATGCGATTCGGAAATGTATCTTTCGTGACAAAATGATTATACACAATGTAAAAAATGTGTAGAGACAAAGGTTTAACTTATTGGAAAACAACAGTAAAGCTGAAGAATCTCAAGTCATCGCTTTTGATTGCGAAATGGGAAAAACAGAAGAAAAGATTGGCAACATCTTATAATACATATACTACAAGAAGATGTGAAAGAATTGAATTGAAAGAAAAGAAAAAAAGAAAAGACTTAGTCTTTGACTTATCTCCACTAACCAAAGGGTGTA
The DNA here is from genome assembly GCA_035042165.1 of Drosophila kuntzei. Classification (NCBI taxonomy): domain Eukaryota; kingdom Metazoa; phylum Arthropoda; class Insecta; order Diptera; family Drosophilidae; genus Drosophila; species Drosophila kuntzei. The sequence continues at coordinate 979,523 of JAWNLU010000300.1, forward strand.
TAAGACATAATAATAATGAAAATATGCTCAATTTATATAAAGCTCCGTATCAAATCTTTCACACGCTCCGCACAGGTCACTTCCATTTTTTTTTTATTCACTTTTCAAGGGGCAAAAAAACCGCAAACAATACTTTGGCTAATATGGGCGTAATGGTTTCCTTGCATCCAATTTTTATTAAAATAATAACTGCGTGGTAGATGTAAATTAACCCGAAACCCAGAGAAAAAGGCCGAGAAAACAAGGGAGAATGCTGAGAATGAAAGTGAGCGACTAATAGATACTCTGTATAGATCTTTTAGATGGATAGATAGATATATAAAGTTTCTTTTTTCTGAAGTTTCCTAAAAAACTACTACACGATCATATTGAAATTTTAAGAAACAATTTTAGAAATATTTTTGAACTTGTATTTCAAGTTTAAACAATAATTAATTTTTTAATATTTTTTGTGTTGTGTTTCACAAATCTCCAAAAATTTAGATGACAATTGCTTCCCAAAATAACCAAGTGAAATGTTCTGAAATATTAATGATTTCATTGCTTAGACATATTTTTAGAGTCTCAAAAATCGAGACAAACTTATTAATTATTCTATAAAAATGTATTTTATGACTTCTTTTCAATTTAAGCTTCTTTTTTTTAATATAATTCAATAATTTTCAAATTTTATCGAAACTCTCTCAGTAAATATTTTGACATTTAAAAGCAGAAAAATTAGGAATTGCATTTACAATACTTTTGGGATATCAAAGATTTGTAGAAGGTTCTTTCAACTATCAGTTACAGGGTATTAAAAAATAGTCGTATTAACCCAGGCGGTTATTAGCTGTAAGTAAATTCTAACCTCATTAGTCTTCCGAACAACGTTTGACCATCCGGCAGATACTATTAGTATGGGAATACATATATGTATATGTATCTTACCAACAATTTATTAGTGCTAACGTCTTTTTGCTTTCACCTCACAAATTACGTTAATTGAGAGGCAAACAAAGAAGCGACAAGACGACAAGAGGCCCAAGAAACCCAAGAAATCCAAGAAATCCAACAGAGACGAAGAGACCAACCAAGTTGAACTGAATCAGCGAGAGACTTTCAGTAAAACTTTTACGACTATGTATCTTTTAAGGCAAATGATGATAACTGGCATCAGAGGAGGAAGAAGAATAATGAGAAATATGTTTTTGAAAAAATACTACACACATTTACGTAATTGCACAGCCTAATAAAAAACTGCAAAACAACCGTAGAAAAGCAATTATATAAAATTAGTACTTAACTTTAAGAATAAAGAGCCTTATTATGATTAACATAAAGGATTTTAATAATATTAGAGAATGTGACTATAACAAAAATAAATTAAAGTTGGCTCTACACTTTAACAATTTAGTAATGCATTTTTTTTAATGACAGGAAGTCTCAAACTACCGTACAAAATCGTTTATAAGAATTTAGTACTGAAGTTTTAGAATTATGACTAGCATAGAGGATTTTAATATATGTAGAATGTAAATATAATATTCGTGTTGAAAGTTGAAGCATAAAATATTAGAGTTTAGGAAAAATTTGAAAGGAATTTTTCCAATGACAGGAAATCTCTGAACTTAGGAACTGAGTACATAATATTATATAATATAATAAGAGTAACATAACAAAAACGAGAGCTTAAATTCCAAAACTCATTAGTAAAGTTTCTACAGGATATTTATGAAATTAAATACATAAATACTACAAAGAATTGGAGTTTAAAAAAAAAGGAAAGGAATTTTTATAAAGACAGAAAATTTTTAAAATAAACTTAAGAGATTAGTAAATTACATATATATTAGGAGTGAAATAATAAAAATGAAAGTTTTAATTCCGAAACTTATTAGTCAAGTTTCTACATGATTTTTATTAAATTAAATAAATACTACAAAGATTTGGAGTCTCAAAAAAAAAGGAATCTCTTGGGAATTTATGTAATAACAAGACAACAGATTAATCAGATTTGGAAGAGCAAACAATATGTGTACATATAAATGGAAGATCGATCAGTTACATTATAGAAACATACTAAGAGTACAGCTTAAATTTGTTGAAGAATCCATTATGGCAAACTGCAGGCAAAGTGTGAAGTTAACCATAAAAATAGTTTTGGTTTCTGCCTCTTTTTATTATTGTTGTTGTTGTTGTTGCTGTTGTTGTTTGTGTTAAGTTCTAGTCCGTTTACGAATAGCCAACGGGCCAAAAAGAAAAGAAAGAACAAATCTGATCATAGATTTCCATAGGCCTATATATGGTCAATTCTAAAGTGGGCAACAAGAAAAGCGCGTAGACAGCGCCAAGATGGTTAAGTTAAATATTTATTGCATATTGATGTCGGGCCATTTAAGGCTCTGCTCTGCCGCCTTTGTATATCGTACTCACAACTACAACTACAACTGCGAGTACGAGTACGTGTACGTGTACGGCTAAGACGGCTTTTCCGACCATATCCTTATAACTTAAAACAGTGGCAGCATTTGAAGCTTTTCACAAGCTGCCTGTTTGGAAGGTTTTTCATTTTCATTTCCATTTTCATATTTATGACTCTGTTCAAGCAGTTCCGTTTCTATTTATTTAATTTAAATCATGGGTATGATTAAGATTTTTTTTAAATTAACTAGCTGAAAAACGTTTCCTTTTCAATTAAAAATAGCGAGTAACACACAGTTATATTTAGATTATATAATAATTTGGCATAAATATATATTTAAAATAGCTATAAAAGATACATAAGTTTATGCTCGACCTGAAGATACCCTGTAAACACTAAGATATTACAAGTTCACATGTTACCAATATAAACACTTGAATTTGACGCTCGACAATCTACATAAGATCTAGAAAATTAGTATATGCATGTGCTTGACTACAAGATACCCTGTAAACATTTTGATACGTAATAAAATAGCATGAATCGTATAAAACTTTTAAATGCAAGTACAATTTTACAGCCAAGAGGAGTTGTACTATGTAGTTGTGCTCGACTAGAAGATACCCTATTAAGTATATATGTATAGTTATAAAAATGTCTAAGAAATAAGTAAATTTTTAAATAAGTATTTTAGTTCTCTAGTAAATAAATAGAAGAATTTTTTTCTTAAGGACACTTACTAAATATTTTTTTTATTAGAACTAAAATCTTTTAGGTTTCATAATCTTCAGAAAATTTATTAAATTCGTCATTTATTTAAACAAAAAACCTTTTATAAATAGAAATAGGTTTGAAAGTATTGAATTCTCAATTTATTTGCACAAGAAAATTATAGCTTTAATTTGAAATTTAATTTTAAAGCTCTGTAGTAAATAAATAGAAATTGGTAAACAATCTTAAGAAAATTGATTAAATTCTTAATTTATTTGAATACAAAAAACATATTGTAATTTTATCGTTGCAGTTAAGATGACTTCATACAGCACTATGAGAGGTTTGGGACCAGGATTTCTGGGACTTTTACTCTTGCTCGGCAGTTGTCAAGACACTGTTGGTGTTCTAGGCAAATCTCAGATGTGCGAGGTGGAAACGGGCCAGACAAATATAATACTGGATATAGAAGAGAGTCGGGGGGATTGTAAGTATTTGAGAAACATTTAATCGTACGCTTTACATGATCGAAACTCGTGCTTATGTGTAATTAGAAGCAGTTAAGTTCAAAATCTTTGGCTGTGGAACACTTTCAGTCTGTTGACTTCATTAGGCCCGAAAGCCTTCAACAACTTGGACATTGATGGAGGCTTACGACGTTGTGCATCTTGGCAACAATTTATCGTCGTTTTATGCGCCTTTCAGACTTATTTTGTAGAGCACTCTTCACTCCTCCAACTCCTCCATCTCCTCGCTCCACAACTATAATTCACAATCTGTTAGACACATTTCAGTAGCCTCAACTCCAAGTCAAGCTCTTATTATAATAAAATTGTTTCATACGCCCAACAGACAGAGAGGAAGAGAGGGAGAAATAGAGGTAGAGAGAGTGAGGGAATGCGCCTTTGATGCAAATCGCATTAAAGTACTTACATAAGAATGTAGCGCTTAACACGCTACGACACGTACACTCAGAGAAATTTGACATTCTAAAATTGGGTACATCCGTACTTGAATTTATACCGTTTTGTTCTTAAAATTTAGAGTTTGCTGTGTATGAAAATCGTAAATTAAGTATGAATCGGTATTAAATTGTAAATTCTGACTGAGCATTCCTATTCATTTTAAAAATAATTCCTATCTGAAATAATAGTCCGATTTTTACCGAACTTAGTCCGAATAGATAAGACCATGGCAAATATAAAATTTTTGTCTCGTTAAGATATTTTCATATCAAATTTTCATATATTAAACAAGTTTAAGGATTTTTTATACTGAAAATGGTTTTTTTCAAGATGGAAATGAACCTAAATACGAGAAATGTTTTGTACGAGAAACAAGTACATTTTATGTTAAGATTATGATTCATGTGTAAATAAAATAGCATGTTTCGATCTTTTACACAGACTTGAATTAAGCCCAAAACGAACTTAAAGAATTCTAGAAAAATGTCATTTTAAGATCTTGAATTAAGATTCTTATACTCAGTTTTGGAAATTCCGAACTTGGACAGCTTTTGAGATCGTTTGAACTTTAATATCATGATTTTTCTCTAAGTGTATTCTTTTAGTCTTGGCCAACATCAGGTTTTCAAGCAGGCTCGTACTCGTACTTGGACTCGTTATTAACTGATAGTATAGGGTTTCAACCAGGCACATACCAAGTTGCAAGTTGCAAGTTGCCAGACTCAAAGTCGAATTGACAGCCAAGGGGCACGTCGAACACTCAATATATTTGAGACTAATCAACAGGATCGACTTTTGTTGCAACAATGTGTATTAAGATTAAATTTAATAATATATATAGATAGATAGAAATTATAATGGGGAGAAGACAACGCTCAAGTGCAGGAAAATGCAATTAAATAAATGTAATATAACAGCAAATAAATTATGAGAAAATTAAGCGGCAACAACTTCGAACTTGCAACTGGCAACTGGCATGTGGTAACTGGCAAATAGCCAGGCCTTAATTAAGGTACGTGAGAAGAGACAAGAATGGGCTAAAAGGAATGCCAAGCACTGTGAAAAGGAAGCAACAAGCGAGGAATTATAAAAGAAATAGTATCAGTTAGATACTCCGAAGTACACTCGCAAAAAAATATCACACTCATTTCATTCCTAAGTTTAAAAAATCTCACTATTAAGTTTATTATTGGAAATACACTTTCTTAAATGTACATAAACGCTTTTATTTGATTAAAAACTGGTTAATTTAGCGATCTCAATAATATCTTTAAGAAGGAAAATTTTCCATATAAACCAGGAAAAGAAATTGTTGTCCTTGTCGAATCTCCGAGAGTATTATTTAGAAGATATTATAATTAAAATTAGAAATATATAACAAATAAAAACAATTTTGGGCTTTTAGGAAATTCGATTTTAAATAATTTATCGATTTTAGCTGGACTTTTTTTATAAAACTAGGAGAAAACATGTCTTCAAAGCAAGAAATTATTTCTAAACTGGAAAAGGTGAAAGCGGTTTTCCTTTTTTTTTACAAACTTAATGCATGAAAAATAGGAAATATCATTTTTAAGCCGTGTTTCTATAAAATTTCATATTAACTAAAAATATGCCTTGGTGACAAAAAAAAAGACGTCTTTTCAGATATTTGAATTTGTAGGGCAAAGTAGTTGATATTTTTTTGGAGTGTAGAAGAGTACTCACATGCTGCTGTTGTTCCAGCCAAGTTAAATGGATAGGCATTGACTTGTTGCAACTTGTGGCAAGTTGTGGCTGAAAAACCGGAAAATAGAAATCGGAGCATTGATTTGGTTTCCTTCCACACACACACACACACACACACACACACACACACACACACACACATACACACACTCTGCAATAATTGCAGCGGAGACTTTCTAGACTGTATTCGACTTATACACATGGTTTAGACTTATATCTTTAAGAAAGAAAGAAAATAAACAAAGTGAAAGGCTTCCATAGCGGTATTCTTCTCTCTCGCTCTCTTTCTTCTCTGGATCTTTCAGTTGAGAAAGGCCTATTCAAATTATTTTCTTATACTATATCATTTCATCTAAAGTTATTGGACAACCCACAACGCCGGCCGAACTACCAATTTATGGTGATCCTAACACGGAAATTGCTTTGGATCTAGTCTTCCCGAAGGGACAACCGACATTCCTATTGGATGGCAAAAAGCTCAAGTTGTTGCAGCCCCTCGATCGCGATGAGGAGAATCTCAGTCACATTGTGTTCCAGGTGAGCTCAATTTTCAACTTCCTCTCTCACTCTCTCTCTTCCTCTCTCTCTCTCTATTATAAATCAGTTGCTAGTCGGACAGTCATCTAATGAATGCGACATGCCACATTTAATCTACACAATCTACAGAATCAACAGAATTCACCATGCTTCTTCCCTTTTTTTTATACCCTGTTTCTTTTCTTTTCTTTTCTTTTCTTTTTATTTTCCTATTCTCTTTTCTTTTTTTAGGTCTCCTGCACCATTCGCGAGTCAAATAAGAAGCGCAATATTCCGCTTATTGTGCGCGTGTCCGATGTCAATGACAATGCGCCACGTTTCATGAACACGCCCTACGAGATCACTGTACCAGAGGTAAGTCACATATTCCCCCTACTACTTGAAGATAATTCGATTAAAGTTGAGCCAAATCAGCTCCCAAATTCCCACCTCTCTTAACTAAAAATACATTTCTAATCTACATGTTTATTCAAAATGAATTATTCGAAATGTTTTTTGGTATGGCAACGCTAAATTTGAAAATTACTACAAGAGAGTTAAATTAAAGAAGTTAACTCATATGCAAACTCTTTTTCACCACAAAATACCTTTCTCATCTGCATGTTAAATAAATGTGTATTTAAACTGTGCACAAGTGTGGCAACGCCATATTCCTAAATTACTGGAAGATACTCGAATTTAATTAAAGCAAATCTACTCTTATTTCCATCCTTTTTTTCAAAAAAAAATAATAAAAAAAGTGGCAACACCATGTCTTAAAAAATACTGAAAGATAGTTCGATTAAATTAGAGCAAGCCGCATCAATTACCAATTACCAAATCTCCAAATACTTTTTTTCATATTAAAGGGAATGAAATATTTATCAGGCTAAATAAAATTTCAAATTTACTGGAAGACAGATCGATTATTTTCACAATTCTAGCCTCAAAATAACTTGAAGAAGACTTCATGTTAAAAAAGTATTTCAAAATCATATTTTAAAATTTCTAGAAAATAGTTCTATTAATGTAGATCAAGTTATTTCCACTCAAAATGTTTTCAATTTTCAATTTGTCGAAGTATTTAAACTGTGCTCAAGTGTGGCAACGCCATGTCAATAAGTGTAATTGTACTTGCTGTCAAATGTCTGGTTTGTGGATGAATTGCCCACTAAAAGTTACCAGCTAACATCAAGTTAACCATCCCGACAGCACCTATCCAAGCTAGAGGCTTCGGGCCGCACCTTTGCGACACATATAATCAATTTGAATATGTCAAACTAACCATCTGGACAGCGTTCAACTTTCAACGTTCAACGTCGCGTCGTTCCCCTTTTTGCAAAATGATTCTATTCATAAATTATTCATAATGCAGCATGCGAAAAGGGAATCAAAAGAACAGCCGCAAAAGGTGATTCACAAAGTAGAGGTACGAATACGAGTACGAGTACCCGTAGTAGATGAGAATGAGAATGAGGATGATGATGATAAGTTTAGAAGTTCAGAAGTTGCCTGTTCCTTAGGCAAATGAAAGTTTATTTGATTAAGAAGAAGCTTAAGCACAAGTTGATTTTTTATCTTGTATTTAAAATAAAAGCCTTTTAGCTCTTCCCAATTAAGTTAAGTATTGATTGTTAGTAAATCAGGAAAATAAATATGTAAGGTTTGAATAAATTATAAATTTCAATTTAAAATAAAATAGATAAAGAATTACAAGAATTTTCCTACACAGAAAAAAAAACATTCTAAAATTCAAGTTCAAAATACTAGTTTTTAGTAAGGTTTTTTTAAGTAGGATATTATTGTTAAATTTAGACAATATGCGAATAAAATGCCGACGACTTAACATTAAAAGTCTAAAAAGCCTATTAGATCTAACTAAAAAAAACATTTACAGAATCCCGAAGAATCAAAATAATGCTGATTAAAATCGAGTTTAAATCAATTACTTGGTACTTGGTTTTAAAAAATCCGGAATTACCGTAGTTGGATAAATTTTATCCTGCGATCCTGGATTTTCCTCCTTTTCTGTGTATTAATTTCTTGTCTCCAGGGTATCTCTACGTAGAGAACTATTCACAAGTTTCTTAACTTATTTTAGGCTTGGACTTGAACAGACTTTATAATCATAAGCTGCGTGCTGAACTAGTTTTGTCCTTTGTCTGTTGCAGCTGTGTCAGGGCTTTCAGGTCGTGCCTGGAACAAGAACGGGAACGGGATCTTCATAAGGAGAATATGGTAGTGGAGTCTTCTCTGATCTTCTGATGCATGCACATAAATTTAGTAGCGGGTGCCGCAGTCTAATAATTAATTGTGACAAATGCCAGACTCACACAGTGGGAATTGATTTTAAAAAACAGATGAATATGCAGCGATCCATTCGAAATGAATCAAAACGGGGAATGATTTTTATTGGTTTGTAGAATTCTCGACCGTTGATGATAATGATAATGATGATGATAATGATGATGATAATGATGATGACGATTGGCAATGACCAAAGCGAAACTCATTATTGGTCTGAATGCAATTGGTCTGCAATGCAATCAGCTAACAACAAACCGTAAAAAGCCATCAGACTCTTTGTGTTGCATTTTAATTTATAAATGCGAAACAACAGTTCCCCGAGTTGCTCAACTAATAGTATCCCCTGAGATTGGCATTGATGAAGCTCATTAAACAATCCAATTACACCCAATAAGGCCGCATTCTCTCCTAAGAAACGGGACGGATCAGAACGGAACGGAACGGAACCGAATAGCATAGAACGGAAATCTACAATTTTAAATAAACATGATCTAATATCAACTTGACAGTTGATGGGAAGAATTTTTCATATTCAGATTGACTAGGAAAAACTGATTTCGATTCGAATTTGCGTACATTTTTCAAAAAGTTTTCGGCTTGAAACTTGCTACAATTTAATACAAAAATAAACTTTTTTTTTCAAATATTTAACTTTTTGAATTATTAAATAAAACGATTTTTTATTTTCTAAAGAATCAAAAGAAAATTTCAAAATTCAGCTAAAAAACTTAAATTTTAGACAGTTTTTATGTTTTAGAATAACATGACGGGATATCGAACCCAGTTATTTTTTATTTAGGTAGGAAAATGTAAAATAAAATATGAAATTATTGTAAATATTTTTATATTAAGTCATAGATCTGATTCAAGTACGAATTTTTGGGGTAGATAATTTGAAGGGTAAGCTAAACTGATGGTTCTAGCTCTTAGAATCTCAGACACGGCTCTCGCTGTCAACATAACCGCATCATACCCCTTTTTGGGGCATTTATGGTTCGAGGGTACAACAATATCGAATGGAGAGATATACTTACAAGTCGCCATGCTGCTTTTATTGTGTACGGGCACGCTTAACAAATAATTTCGTGCTGGCGATACAAATCTTTTATGCCCCTCCACCTACACAAAGATGTATGTACATATATATGTGCATACATATGTACATGTGTATATGTAAATAGAAGGAAAATCAACAATTTTCAGGCAATCGCCAGATGCAGCGCAAATATTTATTCAACACAGAGTCCAAGTACTCGTATATCACGTTCCGCTCGCATACTCAAACATACCACATTTTGGTGGTGTTCGGCGGTGTTCGGTGGTGTTCGGTGGTGCTCGGAGGTGGCGGTGTTCAACCTGATGCACGATGCGGCGCGTCCCAACAGGCAAATGTTTATCTCACTTAAGCTTACATACTATATACCGCACAGTTTGGGGCCACCATCAAGCAACAATAAAATGCATACAGTATGTCAAGCAATTTTATTGACAAGGAAAAGAAATGCACATTAAGCAATCACACACAGGAAACACTAGAAAAATTTGGGTGGGTTGATGTGTAAAACCCTATTTACAAATCTCGATATTACAGAAAAATTGAAGATTTCATTTGTTGAATATTTAACTTTGAAAAACACAGGAATCTGTCGTTTGTTGAAAAATTTCTTGACTGAAACAACACTTTTTATAAATATGTATCTGCTTTTTGAAAAGACTTCTAACTTATATTAATATTTAGTGAAGATTATCTTAATTTTAAAAAAATAACTTAAAATTTGTACATATTTTTTCGAATAGATTGTCAAGCCCTAAACAACATTTTTTTTCATTTAGCTAATTGGTTTTAAGTACAAATTTGTTGATAACACAAAGTTAACAATTTAGTTGAAGATCAAATAAACAATACCATTCAATAATATAAATTAATTCTTAGCACTGAAGTGCTTTATTTTATTAAAAATTTATTAAATCGTCTAAAAACAAATGAAATTTAATGTAGATTGTTTAAGAAATTCATTTGATTATAGTTTAAATTATTAACTTGTTTGAAAAAAATTTCTAGGCCCTGTATTTAACGAAATCTCTAAAATTTAAGGGATTTCGTTCCAAACGGAATAGGGCCAGTTATTTCATAATCGAGTTATATTAAAACTGAGATATATTTTTGAAATCAACATTATTTACTATACCAAATATTAGCTTTAAAATATCACAGAAACTTTAATTAGCTGTGGAAAATTTGGATTTCTGTGATATCTCTAATTTTGTGTTGAAAAATTCTTTCCTTTGTTTCTTATTTATATTTCTATTTCCTTGATTATTCAAATTATATAACGAGATCCATTATTTTAATTCAAAATAAAAAAACAAATATGTAAAAATGTTTCTTTGTCAAATTAATTACTTGTCTTACTGTGCATATTTGCTCCTTTGAGCTTAAGTCTGTAATGGAGTTTTTTCATGGCTGCCATGGGAAGATGCGTTTGCAGCTTAATAAATATTACATAATAATGAGCATCAAATTACTCAGTAAATACCAACAACAACAACAACAACAACTACAACAACAACAACTCAAATTCACTTGCCATTTAACATAAAGCGCTAAAAAATAGCGAAATCAAAAGTTCAGCTCGTTTTGCCAAAGGCGTAAAGTATAAGGCGCATTTAGTATATATACTTACTTACTTAGTACCTGCTGTGTTTAACCTCGAGGAAAGATCCAAATGCACACAAAAACACACATCAGTGTTGTCAACGCTTCAAAATCACAAAAAAAGGCTGTTTTTGGTGGGATTCAGGTTGAAAAACAGCTATATTTTCCGTCAAACAAATATGGATAAGGGCTTTTGTTTTATTACCCATAATTGTCATCAACATCCAACGATTATAATTTTGAAAATAAAAATTACAAAATAAAAATAATTTTTCAAATTTTAAAATAAAAATTAAAAATAATAATTGAATGTGAATATCTTTTTAACCAAGTAGTGTATTTCCAAAATCTAAAAACATTAATGATGCGTGGCTTAATATCTTTCCTTGAAGGACTTACATATACATATATTAAGGTTGAAATGATATGATTTTAAAATAAAAATTGAAATTTAATTATTATTTTTGATTTTTATTTTAAAAATTGAAAATAAAAGTTAAAAGTAATTTTTATAATAAAAATAAGACTTATTTGCGATCCCTGATTTTGAGCATGCTCATGCTATTTAAAGCATTTTCAGTGTCATATCAGGATTTTAACAAAACTGGTATATGTATTACAGATTTTACGTAACAGTGTGATAATTGAACCCAGTTATTTTTCAAACTGAAATTCTATTTCTATGACCTCACTCATAATAATATGAACTCAAATTATTTGATATGATGGTTACAAAAATTTTATTTAAATATAAATTCCAGGGTCTTTAGATGTGTGAAGTTCATGTTATAAAGCTGTTTTAAATTTCTTGCCGCAAATGAGCTTAAATAAAAGTCAGATTTGTCGGGAAAAAGGCTGTTCTGGCAACACTGACACACACACACACACACACACACACATATTTAAAGTTGAATGTAAAAGGCTGTTTGCTTTGCTCCGTTACATAACTGCACTTTTGGTGCATCTTTGTTGTTGTTGTTGCTGTTGTTGTTGTGCACGTTTTGTCGCCCAGCTTGTTTCTCCATCTCCTTCTCCTTCTCCTTGTTCTGCTGTTGTTGTTTCTGTTGTTACACAGAAAGAAAAATGCCGCACTTAATTTAAGTACAAATGATCTCGAACTAAGTATTTTGGAAACTTTAAATTTAAACTTGATCTAAATCTGAATTATTCAAAGTGAGTATAAAAATTCTTTAACCAAGTACTTACGATAAAAATAATGAATCTTGAATCAAGTGAAACTCTAAAATGAATGGAAATGAGTACAACAATTTTTTATATAAGTTCGGAACACTAGTTAAGTTTTTAAGATCTTAAATTGTGTTCCTTAATTCTGAAATCTATTTAGCTTTTTAAAAAGCAAGTATCATGTTTATATTTTAGCATGATTTTTAAATCAGTTTTAGAAATAAAAGGACTTGGATCAAGTTTGAATTGTTCTTAAAACAAGTACTTTTTAAACTAAATTTAAGTTTACAAATATTAAAATACTTAAATTGTGTACTTGATAGAAGATCGATGTAATCAAGTAATTTCAATCTAAGTGAAAAATCAAGTTCGAAATGTGGCGTTTTAAGTACAAAATACTTGATTTTTTCGCTCTGTGTACTTTTGCTGTTAGTATCGTGGTGCTGCTTCAACAGTCAAACACCAACAACAACAACAACACCAACAACGACAACAACAACAACAATAGCATTGCAGTTGTGCTACCTAATTTTCAGGAACATGCCTTTTTTGGTTGCCATCGCCGAAACGTATTTAGCATTTTTGCACGGTATAAAAACGGTAACAATCATTATCGTAACTTTTATTGTTTTGTTCATCTAGAAGTCAAAATTATCTTTGGTATGCGGACAGATCTGAGGACAGCACCACAACTGCAACATACATACATACAAATATAAACTTGTATGCATATAACAGTTTGCATCTGGCTTAGAATAGTATAACAGTATATGAGTTAGCTTCATCTTATTTTAAGCTGAGACGGCATTCAATAGAATCTAATAAATATATTGCATATATGTATATTTAAAATAATCTATACAATTATGATAAATATGAATATAAACTTGTATATATATATCAGTTTGCCTCTGGTTTAGAATAGTATAACAGTATATTAGTTAGCTTCATCTTATTTTAAGCTGAGACGGCATTCAATAGAATCTAATAAATATATTGCATATATGTATATTTAAAATAATCTATACAATTTGGATAAATATGAATATAAACTTGTAAACATATAACAGTTTGCCTCTAGTATAGAGTGGTATTCCAGTAAACGATATTCCAGTACTTCTACTTAGTATAACAGTATACTAAATTCAAAAAATCAACTACTTAGTATGCTTTAATGATTAAAGAAAATGGGAAATTTATAAAAATAAATAATAAAAAAATATTATTTTCGGAGTCACAAAAATGTATAACAAATTGTTATCAAAATAATTAATATTTGGTATATTTTATGCAACGATTATAATCATTTTATTCTACCCAATTTTCTTCAATTTAAAAATTAATGTAGTTTAATTTTATAAATTTAAAATTTTATCCCAACAAATATTCTTACTTCTGTCTAACTGGTGCATTAGAGATTATTAGAACCTGTCCGATTAAAATATTTATTTGAAAATATTTGAAATAAATAAGTAATTGAAATATATACGTTTTTCTTTACAGAGCACACCTTTAGGATCAACAATCTATCGTAATATACAGGCACTCGACAAGGATGCTGGAGTAAATGGCCTAGTCGAGTATTTTATAGTCAAGGGAGATACAAATAGGACCGAGGATGAGAAACTGACTAGTGCCGATGGTTATGGTACTTTTGCAATATCATTTCCACATCAAGGACAAGTAAGATCGAAATTTGTTAAAGATTTCTAATATTTACTCCCACTTTTAAAATATTTGGTATTAAATGATTTTTTTTAACTTACAGGTAACAGTAGCTAAGACATTGGATTACGAGAAGATTCAACGCTATTATCTGACTATTGTGGCATCCGTAAGTGAATATAATTATAATATATATTTTTAGAAATTTTTTAAATTTAAGCTACATATAAAAATTTATATTTACTATCCACTTTAATATTAAAATATTATTTTTGTTTATTAACTAAGAATTTTAATTAGTTTTTCGACAATTTCAAAGTTAATAGGAACTTTATGGACATACATATCAACCATAACCGAATAATTTTTAGCGTAAAAGTAGAAAAACTCATGATAAACAAGATTTTCTTGGGCGCAACTGGCAACAATAGCGGTAACAATGAGTTTTGCCGGTTTATGACATTTCAAAAGAATTTATTTGACATTTACATATGCGCGCCTTCCCCAAGACTGCTGTCAATTTGGTCCGGCTTTGTCCAGTGTCCAGATGTCCAACATGGTTGGTTTATTTACCTGGCTGCTCCTCGAGGCAGTGGGGCATCAAATTACCTGGCGTTTGGCATATCGCGCTCACCAAAACCGTTGACAAGGCAATGGCCGAGGCTAACCCATTGTTTTCCCATCCCATATATGACAGTAGAAAGCTTTAATGCTTAAGCTCATCGAAAGTTTAAGTTAAAGTTCATTGAAAGCTTCAACATATTAGGAAATTCGAAGATGCATGTGTGCAAAATTGTTTTTAAATGTTGTAAGACTATTTATAAAAGGAAATACAGAAGAAATACCTGAAAAAATTTCCATTTCATGTTGGATGTCGAGCTTCATAGTTAGAAAAGGTTAAGTTCATTAAAGGCTCTCACGATTCGAAAATTTCTTTAAAATATACATATTACAATTTATAGACGACACAGCGGAATTGTTTTTAAGTAATTCAATCTTATGTTAAAAATTCTGAAATAAAACTCTATCTTCATGATCTTAACTTCTATTTTGATTTCCTTTTTGTTTATTTTCTGGAAGGAAATTTTCTAATTAATAATTTATAATTAAAAAAAAAAAATTTATGAATACAATTTTTGGATTTTAGGAAAACTCTTGATTGATTATCATACGTATATTTTTAAATTTTCTACCGTTTATTAGTCGTAAGACAATTGTTGTATTATCTGAAAATTAATAATAACATTTATTTGTAATCTTTTGTAGGATCGTGCGCGGAATGTGGGAGAACGTCTGTCGTCAACCACAACGCTAACAGTGAACATCGCCGACTCGGATGACATGGATCCGTCATTCATCTATCGGGGATGCGTGTTGTTGGATGGCGCCTGCATCAATCCGGAGTATACAGCGTCAGTTCCGGCAGGATCGGTGCAGGGCGTACTCAATGTATTACCGGAAAGGATTCAGGCTGTGGATCTGGATACGATCAGTTCGCCAATAAGTTATAGTTTTGCGAGTGGAATGCCGGGCAACTATGCGGATTACTTTGAGATCGATCGGGAGACGGGAGTCTTGAAGCAGACAAAAGCTGTGGATACATCGACGGCAAAGAGATATGATATCATTGTGAAAGCCGAAGAGATTTCGGCGCCGCCACGACGCTTCACGACGGCCAAACTGACGATTGGGGTGAAGCCCGTGGATGCGAATCCGCCGGTAATTTCATCCTCCGACATCGAGGGATATGTGGATGAGAATTCACCAATTGGCACCAAAGTCTTGGATGCCAGTGGAAAGCCAATAACATTTCGAACAACCGATGAAGATTTGGGCGAAGATGATCCGAAACCCGATTATATATACGAACTGACGACGCCTTCGTTTAACGTAACGAACGAAGGCATTTTGGTGGTTAACGAGGAGGGATTGGATCGTGATCCTCCCGCCCCTGGACGCTACAAGTTCCAGGTGGTGGCCAGAGAGCCAAAAACCAATGCAGCAAGTGCTCCTTTGAGTCTGACCGTCATCTTAAGGGATGTCAACGATAATGCCCCAAAATTGTCGATGGTTGCACCAATTTCAATTGCAGCCGGAGATCAGCATGAGCAGCGATTGGTGGCCAAAATGATGGCAACGGACATTGATGACGGCCCGAATGCGGTGGTCACCTATTCCATCTATCACGTGTCCAACAATGGATTGCAAAAGTTCAAGATCGATGAGAAAACGGGTGAGATTGAAACCCGAGGCAGATTATTGGCGGGAGAACAGTATAGCATCACTGTACAGGCTACGGATATCGGTGGACTCTCCTCGCAGGCAATTGTGGAGGTGACAATCACGCCGGGTCCAAATACGAAGCCACCTCGATTCGGGAATGCCGTCTACGAGGTGCAAGTGAGTGAAGGGGCCGAAATCAATTCGACAGTCACTGTAATTCATGCGGATGATCCGGAAAACGATCCCGTTGTCTACTCGATCATGTCCGGCAATGATCTACGGCAATTTGCGGTGGGTCAGCAGAATGGTGTCATCATGGTGATCCGTAAATTGGATCGCGAGAGTTTAACACGCTATCAACTGATCGTGAAGGCGGAGGATAATGGCGGACTCTCGAGCAGTGCAACCGTAAACATCAAAGTTACGGATATCAATGACAAGAATCCGGAATTTGATGAGCATAGTTTGCCGTACATATTCCACGTGGATGAGGGTAAATCGAATGCCTTTGTGGGCATCGTTCATGCCACGGATGCCGATGAGGGCATCAATGCCGAGATCACCTATTCCATACCCACGGATATACCTTTCAACATCAATGCCAAGTCGGGGGAGTTACGCACGGCCTCCGAACTCGACTACGAGCGACTTAATGAGTACAGATTTGTGGTGACTGCCAAGGATGGAGCTCCCGATGCCCGTCTGGGCACCGCGAGTGTCACAGTGTCGATCAATGATCTGCCGGATGAGGTGCCCAAGTTTAATGATGCCAAGATCAATGTGCGAATTGCGGAGAATGAGCCCAACTATCTGGTAGCCACTGTACAGGCCTACGATCCCGATTCCATGCCAGAGATCACTTATGTGCTGCGCAAAGGCGACGCGGAACTCTTCAAGATCTCCCCGATCACGGGTGAAATCCGCACCACCTCGAAGGGATTGGACTTTGAGAAGCAGCGACAACATGAACTGATCATCGGAACCATTGAGAATGATGGTGATGCCCAAGGAGACACTGTCCGGCTGATCGTCGATGTCGAGGATCGCAATGATGTGCGTCCGGTATTTATAACCGTACCCGGTCCCGTGACTGTAAATGACGACCAACCGATTGGTTCCATCATTGCCACAATGCCGGCCATCGATGCGGATGGTACCTCCCCGGGCAATGTGGTGCGCTATGAGCTGGTGGGTCGTGGCAAGGCCTTGAAATACTTTCAAGTTGATCCGGATACGGGTGCGGTGCGTATACGTGATGAGCTGCGTAAGGAGCAGGATACGGAGTACCAGGTGGACATCAGAGCCTACGATATGGGCGAACCTCAACTCAGTTCGGTTGCCATGTTGCCCGTCTTTGTGCGTCATCTGCTGATCGATCCTGCCGAGGATCGGGATCAGGATCAACTGGAGCGTAGTTCCGATGGAGATGCACTACACATGAACTCGGATACGATTGGACTGGCATTCAGTGATGATAACTACATTATCAGTGTGCCGGAATCGACAGCCGTGAATTCCACGCTGAAACTCATACAGATCATTAACTCGAAGAAACCTTCGCGGGAGAATGCAAACTACAAATGCGAATTCTCCCAGGGCAATGAGTTGGGCATCTTTGAGCTGG